>CAAKHD010013529.1:238311-253311 GCA_901007705.1 Fistularia tabacaria
GACCATTTTTTACGTTGATTGGTTGTCCTGTCTTGTATCCCCCCCCCCCCCCCGTAGCCTGTTGCTGTGGACCTAAACAATCAGCTATTGGCACCTGGAGGCAAAGGAATGTGGGGTAACTGGGGAAAAGGCAGCAGTGGAGGAACAGGTACGAAGCCAGCAAGTGGGGAACAAGGTAAAACAGTTTTCTAGAAAAAGAAATATTTGATTTAAATAATATTGATTGACTGAATATTAATCACCTCCTCTCACCTGTTTTTAGAGTCTGGTCGCTCAGCTACTAGTACCCTCAACCGCTTCTCAGCCCTGCAGCAGTCAGGTTCAGTGTTGTCATCAGACTCTGAGCGCAGAGTTCCTCAGAGGTACAGAGAAGCTGCAAATAGATTCCGATCCCATTGAAATTACATGCTTTCTTGATTCGGTCACTTCTATCCTTAACAGCTCTTTTTAGATCCCCTCAAGAATTTCCCCAAATGACCTATCTGATACTAAACTGATCTAACTGTCAGAATTTTTTTAATGTGTAGTAGGTGAATGACATGGCCAAGTTTGAACATGACAATTCAGGAATTGATAACTTGTGTCTTACTGATTTCAGATCCAGCTCGAGTCGTGATCGTGGCAGTGATAGAGGTGGTGATCGCGACAGAGATCGGTTTGACCGCTTTGAACGTGGTGAGGGACAAGATGGTCGTGATGACCGAGGGAGTCGAAATCAGTCAATCACCAAACGGAGCTTCAGCAGAGAATCGCAGGACCGCAGTGGAAGGAGTGGAGACAGCAGGACTTTAAATGAGCCTGTGCGGCGTGTTTCCAGCATGACTGATGACAGGGGAAGCCGGGATAGAGGTCCAAGCAAAGACCTCTCAGGTATATGCTGTATTTATGGTTAAAATAATAGATTTCCAATTTGCTTTGTCTGACAGGTTTTAGCAAAATGTAGATGCATACATGTCTCTTTTTTCCCCCTCAGTCAAGCGGGAGAGTACTCCTACACCGCCTCCTGCTCTACCTAAACCTACTTTAAATGAAGAACAGGTGGAGAAGAAATCACATGCCATCATTGAGGAATACCTCCACATCAAAGACATAAAGGTATGAACACTTAACCATGCATACCTGCGAAGATCTCAGTCACATGCATTTTTGGTACATTTACATGGGCAAGAGAAAATGCTTGGATTACAAAGTATTCGGATGTTCAGCAATGTCTTTGTCCTTTGACACTTTAGGAGGCATTGCTGTGTGTGGCAGAGCTCAACAGCACTTCTCTACTGTATGTATTTGTGCGGCAAGGGTTTGAGTCAACGCTTGAGCGAAGCACCGGTGCAAGAGAGCAAATGGGTCTATTGCTTCACCAGCTTACAAAGTCTGGGACATTGCCCACAACACAGTACTACAAAGGGTGAGGAAGAACATGTCATTTTGGCATGACACGCTGAACGCCTTAGATTTGTTACCTTTAGTGCATTCAATTAACTGTATAAGCGCTGATTTGAAATTGTTAAAGTTCTTTTCCTTTGGCTCACAGGCTTCAAGAGATCCTGGAAGTAGCAGAAGACATGGCAATAGATATACCTCACATCTGGCTCTACTTAGCTGAACTCATCACCCCGATGCTGCTTGAAGGAGGCATCCCTATGGGACAGCTCTTCAGGTGAATATTTGATATCCAAAAAGTGGGATTTGATAAAACATTTCATTAACAGGCAAGGCAAGTCCAAAACAATTTTTTTTTAATTACACAACTTGAGATTAAGGCTTCAAATCGCTATTCAAAGTGCTGTAATAAAAATGTTTGCTTTATTCTGACAAATGTTTTGTGGGCATGCAAATGATCCAGCTGCAATCTCCATCTCATCACTTGCCTTCCTCCACTTAAAAAGAATTCTGGCATTTTCAGTGTTCCTCAAAATGACATAGATTTTGAACTTTTTCATTTCTTTCCCCTCAAATGAGATAACTGACAGGTCAAATCTTATTTTCTGTGTTGCTTATAAGTTTTCTGACTTATGACGGACTTATGTTTTAAGTGAAAATACTTGAGATTTTTTGTCTTGTATGTTGTTTATTTCTTAACTGTTTGTGAAGATTGTGAGTAGAATTGCCACAATTTTGCTGCAAAACTTCCATTTTGTATTCAAAAGAAATTTGCTACTGAAGGATAATATTGAAAACTTCAAAAGGCCAGATATTTCAAATCACATCCGTAGAACAATGCATAATTTGTGTCGGCTAATATGAACACGCCATACATTTTAAGTAAGTGAAATTGCTAATTGTGTGAACTTTTGTTTAGGGAGATTGCTAAACCTCTTGTGCCTCTTGAGAAGGCTGGTGTGCTGCTGGCACAGGTCCTCCAGTTGCTCTGCAAAGAAATGGTATGCCACCTTAAAACGGATGTACTCGTATCAATGTTTTGTTTTTTTAATTTACATCCTATTTTTAGATAACAGCATGCATTCTACATTGTTTGGTTTGATAGGTGCTTTTAAATGTTTTTGAATGGTTCATATGTTTGTTTTTCTCCACCAGACAACTAAAAAAGTTGGTGTCATGTGGAAAGAAGCTGGGCTGAGTTGGAATGACTTCCTGTCCAATAATGAAGACCTCAACAAGTTTGTCAGCGAGCAGGTTTGTAGGAGGGAGTCATTTTTCTTCATCTATTTCTCATTAAAAAAAAAAAAAAAAAGCAATAGATAGCATTTCAGTCATCTTTTTCCTGTCTCAGAAAGTAGAGTTCACGACAGGAGAGGAAGTTGAGTCAAAGCAGAGTGATCAGAAGAAGGTCCTCAGTGGAGATGAGCTCATTAAACAGTTTGACAGGCTTCTTCACGACAAGGCCATTGACCAGAGGATCACAGACTGGGTGGAGGTGTGTGTTGGCTCAATTGTTTAACAGAACAGCTTTTTTTGAACATAAGATTAACTTGAATGTCAACTAACTCGAAGTGTTATTCCTAGTGTATGTAGTCATGACTACAACAGCACTGTAGTTATTGCTCTACAGGCTTGTGCTGCAACAAACTAACATGGTAACATGGTGTTTTATATGGTCCTATTCTCAAAGACGTATGCCAGTTTCATGTTTTTTCATTGCTGTTGTATTTTCATTATCATAATACATTTTTCAAAGATTCTACTTCATTGATTGTGCTATTTCAGACCTACATGTAATTGTGGGTTAAATCTTATGCCCAGAATATAAATAAAATAAAAGTATATAGGTAATAAGTTGAAGTTGTCTGACTTAGTTTTCATTTGCTGCCACAAAGAAAAGCAGGTGCTCACTGTTTCAGTTCACTGATGATAAACAAGGCCATTTGATTTCTATTTCATTCTTTAATTATAGTTTGACATACATAAAAGTTATATTTCATTTCTTGTGAATCCTGGAGACACCTGGAGAAAAAAACTTTTTCTGCTGACCCTGTAACACCATGATACAATTGGTTACCACCCCTGATCAACTTTGTCCAATTTACACTTCTCTTCACTTTCTTTATTGCAGGCAAATTTGGACGAACAACAGGCGGGGTCCAACCAGTTTGTTCGAGCGTTGATGACATCAGTGTGCCAGTCTGCCCTCATATGTATGTATGACTTTCAGAAATGAGTGTCATTATTTTTGTTTACATCTATTCCACCTCTTTCACATTTTTGTTACTAGTTATGGCTGTAAGTGAAGCAGAAAAATGCTAACATGTTAGACAGGGTGAAATTGCATTGTGACTCATTGCTGTGGTTAGATTACTTTTTCTGTCTACTGATGTTAGTTCCCTTTTTCACTGTCTGATCGAGGCTCTGTTTTTTCAGACGACAATGCATGCAAGGTGGATGCTCGGCAGATCAGCCAGAGAGCCAGTCTTCTGCGGAGATACCTATGTGATGAGCAGAAAGAGCTTCAGGCACTTTACGCTCTCCAAGCTCTTCTAGTTCAAATGGAGCAGCCAGCAAGTGAGTGTTTATGAAGGGAGAAGTTTTGTCTTACACCCAAAAACACCAACTTTCTGTACAGTATTAGTGAAGTATGCATGGTCTGGTATTGTCTGAAAATATGCAAATAGAGTTGAGAACTTGGTCCTCGGGAATACATCTCATCTTGATCAATAATCCGGTTTTCTGCCACATGCTTTTTACAACTAAGTCCTTGTGGTTTTCAGTACACACCAGCAGGTCCAACATTCGCAGTTTAAGGAATCCTTATAAAGACTTTTTTGACTTTAGAATTCTGCAGTATGAGACTTTAAGTCTATCAGTTTGATTCTTTGGACATGGCCATGAATGTGCACCCCTCCTGTATTCAGGAAATGGCACTAAAAGATCACATAATTATTCAATACGGTGATCTTTGACTCATCGAGTCACAACAGCATGCACTTATTATCTGGGCCCAAGCTGTAATACAAGGAAATACTGACTGCAGTTGACCACCCTCCGGTTGTCTCTGACATGCTTAGGAAAACCTGGTTCCTGTATTTTCTTCACCATAGATTTCAATTTTCATTTGTTTCCTTTATATTTAAATGTTTTCATCTCCAACAAAGGAAGGATTTTTTTTCCATCACTCCAGAAGTGTTAATCAACTTTCGAGTCAGCATTTTATCACTCGGCCAAGGATCTACTGTTCAGTTAGTTGGCAGCAGTGACATAGCAGAAGATGATGTATCCATGCAAAGCCTTTTTGGATTGTAAGAGGATGCCACAGTGGGCATAATAATTTTAGGTTTCCCAACAGCAGGAGTAGGACTTAGGATTTCAGAAGTCAAAACTGAATGTTAAATGTACAAAGAAAAAGTTGAAATGGGAAAGTGTGTGTATGAGAGTATGAATTTAGAAAATTCATTGCTGAATGTATATCTTTTTACCGTTTATAATGGGGCAATTGTTTTGCTTCACTATCTGAATACTTAGACATGCCGCCAATTAATAATTTAAAATGAACCTATGTGGTTACCTCAGAAAAAAAAGAGAGTTGATCAGATGACTCTCGCAGTATTCCTGTAATGCTATAATACGACTCCAATAATTTGAATTCACAAAACTGCCAATGACTGCTTGGCTGTCAAAGTGCTATTCAGCAAACTGACGCCTTCAAAACTGTCAGTGTAATGTGTATCTGTTGGTTTCAATATGCAGCAGACAAACGGAAGAGTTCTCAACTAGTGCTGTGACTGTTCTGTTCCTCCAGACCTGCTGCGGATGTTCTTTGACGCCTTGTACGATGAGGACGTCATTAAAGAGGATGCCTTCTACAAGTGGGAATCCAGCAAAGACCCAGCAGAGCAAACTGGCAAAGGTGTTGCCTTGAAATCAGTGACCGCCTTCTTCACCTGGCTCCGCGAGGCAGAGGAGGAGTCTGATAAGGAATAAGATACTGGTCAACAAGCTGCCGCCCTGTGTCGGCAAGGCAGGGGCTCTGCAGGGCGACATGGAGAGTCATGGACAATATTGCCAGAGAGGCAGACTCTAATCAATCCTCAATGAGGATATATCTTTGTTTCTTTTGAGGGATGGACTCAGAAAACAATAATTTCTCTCTCCCCTCCCTCTCCGCTTCCCCATTCCCACACCTGCTTGTCAAAGCAAGTGCCCTCAAGAAATAAACTTGGTAACTGATTCAGCAGGATGGCTTGTTAACGAGGTGTGAAGTTTCCCCACATCACTACAAACCTTAAGACAAACAAACAAAAAGCTACTTTTTTATGGTTCTACATTATTCTCCTGGTTAACATCCTGATAAGCAAGAATAATCAGCAGGGCGTGTGTTGTCGATGGTCCCCTCACCAGGGAACATCATCATGCCATAGTTTGTGTTCGATCTACATACAGTTCTTGTCTTTGTCCTTTACTGGAGTGTGCAGCATGACTGAAGTGTGTTTCTATTAATGATACTGTGGACGGAACAATAGTGGACAAAACTGTACATTACTAACTATTGATGGGTGGAGTTTTTAACTAAAGGTTCTCTATTTTTTCTTCCTATCCTGGGATGTGAAGGACTGGGGTGACCTTTGACCTTGACTACTAGGGGGTGATCTTAATGCTTCCTGCAAGCCATCCTCTTCCATCCCCAGTAGTGAGTGAACCTCACTGACAAACTCTTATCTTTACCTCCTTTGTTCTTTAACCTGACACTTAATGACCCAATCACCATGAAAACTTGAAAATCTACAGAAATTGACTTGAGGAAATATATAAAGTGAAAGCAGAAATTATCTGAAAGCCTTTTCTACTTAAAGTGGAAACTCTTTTCAGGAGCATTCTGTAAATATATAATAATTTAAAGTAATTTTTTTCAGTTATATTTTTCAAAAATGAGCAATTTACTGAGGTAATGCAGTGTATCCTTTTTCAGCAGAAACCACAGTTATCCAGATGCAGAGAGGTGCTTTAGATAATCATCATTAGTTTTATTGGAATTTTTGTAAATATTTTTTGTTGCTTTCTTTATTTAAGAAATTATTGCTTCTTTTGCATCACAAACTGGAACGTTGGGGTAACGCAACATTGCAAATAAAGGACTTATGAAGTTGCTGTGCAGAGTTAAGTCTGTCTGATTTGTAGGTGCCCTGTTTCATAGTTTTGAAGGCAACTTAACTGTAAACACAACCAAAAATTACTTTTTATGTTACCAAAAAAGCATTCTGATGATTAAGTACCTATCTTTTATTTATAGCCTGTCAGCTGTCAAGATTTAAAAATGATTCTCAAGACCGTCGGAGAAGAAACATCGAAGCAGCTTTAACAAAGACTTTCCACAATCCATTTTTAAATCAGATAATTTTTAACGCAAGGCCTTTCGTTTACTCAGGAGTTGTAACAATTACAGTGCCGATTTTTTAGAATTTAGCAATTAAAGAAGGCCAAGGGACTGAATACAAATTAATGTGACTGTTCTCAGGGTACCTAGTCCTCTAGTAATTAAACTGAATTTCCTGCAAAGAAGATCCTTTACATACATGTTGCCTTTTAGAAATGCCAAACTACACATACTGATTTTATTTTTCATTTCAAGAGCAAATGCTCAGTATTTATTTATTTTTGCTCTACTAATGTGAGTTATAAGGTTTAATTTCGCGGAGGGGAGGGAGGGAATAAAAGCCTACAATTGCGGTTTTGACTACTCCAGACATCAAATGCATGAAGGATCCAGAGGAATCCGTGTCTGGATGCGGTAAAGTTGAAGGACGACTAAAACCAAAAGCTTATTTTTGAACCGCACCTAACAACAAAAAGTCACATTCGTTTCAGCCTAATTTAAAGTCTGTCTAGCCATAAAGAAAAGTGATTGAATCTTTTATGAAAGATAGGTGCAAATTGATCGGCGAGCAGAATGTGAATAGCTTTTGCCAAAAGAAACTCCCAATTTTGCTGAAGAGCCACCAACAGATCACCGTATCTTGATCTTGGTTACGCGGGGAGGAAGGGGTGGGGGTGACACCGCCTTTGCGTTGATGACGCTCGCCATCGGAAGACGTTTGGACAGCACTATGTAACCCATGTACTGAGACCGAGCCCGCGATCCGATCCCCGAGCCGAGAGGAGCTCAGACCCGCCGGCGGCCGTGAGGACGAGCCGCGCGCTAATCTGTTGATCGGATCGGATCAGGGAGACTGAAGCGCTTTATCATGAGCCGACGCGGTCCGACTTCCAGGTGGGTGCCGGTGCGATCGGCTCTCCCGCTTTAGAGCTGGGGAAGGGCGGCGAGATGCATGGAGAAAGCGGTTGATGTGCAGATGGGAAGGACCGGGGCGCTGGGGGTCGACAGGAGAAGTGCTGCACCACGTCGCCCAACTCGCTCTACCTCCCAAACTGCAGGCCTGCAGCCGCGGTTGTCGCGGTTATTTGTGTGTGTGTGTGTGTGTGTTAGACGTCTGTCTGTCGCAGAAACAAACAAAAACACTCCTCGGCGCCGCTGCACCCGCCTCCCTTTCTGCCACGCGCGCGCACACGCACGCACGCACGCCAGGCTGCAGGTCTGCGCGGACGCGCAGTTTTGTCAATCGATCCCACTTGTTGGCCCTGCGAGTCACAGAGCCGGGAGGGGAGGAACGGTCGGGCCCGGTTCTCAGAGAGGGCATTGCTGTCCGGTCCTCCTCTGCAGGCAAACACCCTGTTCGTGCAGGCGGGAAAAGGTGGCTTTATTTGTGTGGAGATTAGAAAAACACTCCATCGGCGACATGCACGACATACATGACATCCACAGGCGGTGATAAAACGAGGAACTGGATCAGTGTTTCGTCTAGGTGACTCGATGTGGTATTATTCACATTTGGGATTTATTCTAATATAATTTAGCTCAGGTATTATTGCATACGTTTACCTGTTGGTTTCCCAAGTATGGCTCGGAAAATAAAGAAAAACCTTGCTTGAAGACAATGAAAGTAGTTCATTGAAAACTAATAAGTGAACCCCTAAAATAAGACGTTTTTTCAAATACTGAATTACCGAGAAAATTATTGGGATGTTGGGAAAAATGTCTCAGATATCTGATTATCCAAATTATGTCTAAAATTCTGATCCCACATGTTATGTCAATTTTCAACAGTATTTAAATAAAAGTGGAATGAATTAAGTCCTTGCTGTTCAGTAGACAACTCTCAGATATAAAATACATTATGTCATTTAGGCTATGAATTTATAACTGCCCATGATATTCAGACACACACTCTCTCTCTCTCATACGTATGTCTACACTTTTTGTTTTGGATTTATAAGACCAGGAAGACTACAAATATTTTGAAATTTGGACTACAAACTTAAGAGTGATCAAAAATGTCTCCATTAATACTGATTTCTACACAATGAAAATACAAACAATTGATATACAAACAGTAACACATTAGTAATGCAGATATAATGTGGTAGATAAATCAGCAGCAACATACAGTACTAACCGTTCCAGCACTAGGTCTGATGGGGCAGTGTTTAATGTTCTTTCATACATTGTTTTTATATTTACCCTATGATCAAATTTATAATACCACAAAAAACATATGAGTTCTGCTGATGGGCAGCAACAATTTTGCTGTGGATATAAAGTTTACACCAAGGCTACAGCAGTCTTGGTTGATTTCATATTTTTCACTGCTTTTTTTTTATTGTTTATTGTTTATTGGTTTGTATCTACTGTTCAAAATAAGAGCTGTCTTTCGGTCCCAGTGATTCGTGGGGCAAGCTGTTAAAGCATTGACGCTCCAGAGGATCTGTGCGGGGTTCGACACATGCTCAACATGTGTTGTTTTTGGGTGTTTTTATCTGCGTTGAGCCCGAGTGACCTCTGCACAGCTCACATGAGGGTTTCGTAGTCTCAGTCTCCCTCACCCAACCCAGAGGACCGTCTGAATGTCGCGCTGTGGGAGCAGTTTTGAAGCTTTTGAGTCTTTACCTGCTGCTGACACACATCTACTCTTTGACCTGATCATCAGCCAAGGGACAATCTTCTTAGAGCTATCTGTCATCTCATGCACGTGCATGGATTTGTGTTTGGGCACTGGCTCTCTGTCTTTGGAAATATAAATCATAAATGTCTCATAAGTGCTCAGCAGAGATTTCCACCAAATCTGTCAGCTATGCTTATATTTATTGTGCCAGTTAGGAAGCATCATTACTTTTAGCAGGGATCAGCAGCAGCTTTGTGGTATGCAGTCTTGCCCAGAGTTGCTTACCAGCTGGTCACATGCCATATGTTTGCCCTCCTTCACCTCCTTCAACCCCCAGGCCTTTTTCTAACCAGTTTCACTGGCTTACCGTGGCTTTAGCATAGCACAAGCTTTACTAATTTAACCAGTAGAGCTGAGCTGCGAGTTGTCAGTCGCGTTGGTTTCCTGCACTGGAGAACATCTCTGCACTGAAGCAATGAGGCTGAGATCCAGGGGTCGAGAGAGAAGGGAGAGACAGGGGGAGAATGAGGTACGGGTATATAGATTAATCTTCTGTCTCTATTGGGAGGTAAATTTGTCATGCGCTGTGCATTTCAGCTGTCTCTCTATCTTTTTTCTTAAGTCAAAAATGTCAAATTTGTGGAAATTTAGTAGAGAACTTTTGTGAAAACATTTGAAGAAATTAAAGCAATCCCTCTTGCAGGTGGATTTGTCATGTGATAAGTATTTGAACTGTCCCTTTTTTCAATCAAATTTGTCAAACTTTGGAAAATGAGTGGAAATTTTGTGAAGAAATTTGACAAATATGATTTTTAACAAAAAAGCAATCCTTCCTGCAGGTGAAATTCGAGGAGACTGAAATGATTCCGAAGTCGGGAAAGTCTCCTGGAGACTCACGAAAAATTGTCGGCATCCATGAGTTTGCAGCGCTTGCAAGATCCTCCTTAAATGGTAATAACTTCCCTTCTTGTTTAAAGGACATGATGATACGTCCTGAATTTCAACATGAACATTTCACCTCTCCGTGAAGGTATCTCGCAGGTGGTCAGGGACCATGTGACCAAGCCCACCTCTCTGGCTCAGGGCCGGGTCGCCCATCTCATAGAGTGGAAAGGTTGGCCCAAACCTGCGGATCAACCGCCAGCTGCCCACTTTAGCTCTTACTGCCACCTCACAGAAGGAGAGAAGGAGGCCCGCTTTGCTGCAGGTACTAATGACTGTGACCTTTTCTTTTTGTTGTACCGAGGGGTTGTTTTAAGCTGCAGGTCAAAGGATATCACTTGTGTTTATGAGAGCACGTGTGTCCTCTTAGGCCGGTTTAGCTGCGGCATCATCTGGTTCCCACCTTCTGTCGTTCATCTAATCCCCTAAAACTCCTGTATGTCAGCGGGCGGCTCAGCCCGCAACACCGTCTCCCGAGCGACGCCTCATCTTGGCAACAGATGGTGAACCTATTAGACCTTTGGCCAAAACACTTCATTACTCATCATCAGTAGGCTCGCTCCTGTTGTTTGGCTGTGACTCATCCTCTCTGTCGCCAGTGACATCGGTGCAGTTTGATGAAGAGAGCGTCATGTACATTTTACCTCAAAATATTTTTTTCCCCAGATACGCCCTTATCCATAATATTATTTTTGTCTTTCTGTGGGCACTTTGTAAAAAAATAGTTTTCAGTAGATGCCATAAGCTTTATAAGAAACTGAATGGGTTTATTTTTCTTTAACTGTCTGGAAATCAAAGAAATTAGCTGTTTTGAAAAAGATCAACGGAGATCAGGATGGAACTTTCTCACCTAACAAAAACTGTTCGACAAACAAAATTATTGCTTACCTTGACAGAGATTTGGGAGAGAAAGAATTGTGATTGACACAGTAAAAAAGAAAGGTATGTAGGTTTTCCAGTCAAACCTTTTCACATCTGAGAGAATATACAGCCGATACCTGGCTCCATAAACAAGTGTGCTCCATTACAGTTAGCTTCAAAAATGCATTGAACAAATCTCAAAAACAAATATCGCACAAAAAAATCCAACAAATAAATCATTAAAATTTCTTTAAACAATTCTATCTATTCTAACTTCCCCCACACCTGTCTTAAGTGTCCACACCTGCCCACTCAGGTCTCACACTTTGGATATGATCACGTTCTGATCATACTCTGGTCAATTTCTAATCACGTTCGGAAACAATGTACTCTTCAGGCTTCACATTGTTCAACTCAAAGCTGCAGCCATTCCAAATGCCCTTGAACGCCCCAGGCTCCTGCTGTGTGTATCGCTTCATAACCTTCAATGCAAATCAATCAAGGAATCTATTTTAAATCAGAAATGTAGTTAAGCATAAACTGAAATGAGTTACTTAAATTACTGAAATTAGAAAAAATAGATTGTACACAAAAGGGCATTCATTTCCTTTTCTTTTTTACTTAGATATCAAAATAACCCTAGTTTCGGAAGGTGTTCATGAATGTGACAGCTACAGTCTTTCTCGAGGGAGGTGTAAAAACAAGATCTTGTAATTTGTCCCTGTATGTTCACCCAGCCTGCAGACCTGGATTTTTGTGCCCTCATCTCTTGGGATTTTATGCGTTTACTTCTCTTATACATTAATATACAATAAGATTGCATCGGTGATATTGAAATGTCACTGACGAAATATAAATAAAGTCTCCAAATTTTACAAAAGCCAGGCCAGATATCTGGAATATGACAATTCTGCCTGTACCCAAGATCTACCAGAAGAGGGCAATCGTAGAATTAAAGTCTTATTTATAACCCCTAAAGTTGCCTCACTTGTTATTTAAACTGCTAAACAGAAATCATTAGTCATGCCACCCCTCATCAGAAACTTGCTGTTGATTCTTTGCGTGTCTAAACTGTCACTTCTTGGTGACATCAGGCTGCTTGTAGCTCAGGAACATCCTTACCGCAGTGCAGTGGTCACCAGAAGGCAATGCTTACATGGCTATTGTATTTGTCTGTTATATGTGCATATTAAGTTTGATGATGTGACTATACTTCAACATTCTGTCAGCACATTGCTTGTTCTGCTCCTCACCTAGCATCTCTGGGAGCTCAAGGATAAATGTGATATTTTAACCAGCACCCACTTCTCCAATGATTCTGGCTGAAATTATTGATTGTGACCCAAATCACTGTAATTGTCCCAATATTGAATATCAATCAGCAGGTGAGGAGATGCAGGAAGATGACAGTGATACAATCAGCTTTCTGGTGAATATTGGCTGGTAGATGTTGACTAAAATTGTCATAAAACGGCATCTAAAAGATTTTTAAAAATTGTGCGTGTATTGTGCACATACTCTATGACCCTATCTCCAACAGCCGAATTTCCCCTATGGGGATCAATAAAGTATTATCCAATCCTATCCTATCCTAATTTGAAGGTAATTTTAGGTCCATGCTAATCCCTCTCTCTTTTTAAAAATGAAAATTTTTTTTGCTGTAAAATTTGAAAGTCGAATTAAAATAAGAGACACTGTGGCACAGTGATGAGAGCTTCCACTTCACAGTGGAGTGTGTGGAGTTCGCTTGTTCTCCCTGTGTTTCCTTCCACAGTCCATAAACATGCAGTAGGTTAATTGGAGACCCTAAATTACCCAGACGTGTGAATGAGAGTGAATGGTTGTATGTCTCTTTATGTGATAGCCTAGCAGGGCATACCCTGTCCCTCGCCCAATGACAGGTTGGATATGCTCCAGGACCCCCCAACCCAGAGAGCAGGATAAACAGATGGATAATAAAAATTACAAATACAAAAAAAATTACCTGGACAATCAGCTGACTTAAACGATATCTTGTTACACATTTTAACATATATTTTATAATTTGTAGTTATTTGGGGGTATTTTCACTCATTTAAAGACTATATTTTATTTTTAAAAATCACCTGACCACCCCCCTTTCAGAACAGTTCTATATCGTCTGTGTTGGTCTGGTCACAGCTTGGCAACGTCACAGTGGGTGATGCTACATTCCACTTTTATGGGCTACAAACGTTGAAAATAACAATGAAATAAAATGAAATTGATTTGTCATTTCCCGGCCAGGGGTGGCTGAACAGTTCGCCATCGCTGAGGCTAAACTGCGCGCCTGGGCCTCAATGGATGATGAAGATGAGGATGACTCCAACGATGAGCTTCACGCCAATGGACAAAACTGCAACTTCTCAAATGAGAGCTCAGGTATTGCGAACCTTTCATTCATTCCATTTCATTTGAGACATCTTTTCCTTTGCCATGACTGACAAAAGACTTCATCCTTCCACCTCTCCTCCAATAATCCATCCATCCCCAGGTTTTTTGACTCTGTGCTCCTCCTTCAGAAGCCGCCACACCCAATCCTGGTGCCGGAGTGCTGTGTCAGCCTGATGAGCCCACGTTATCCGACAGCCCTCCTGGCTCTAGCAGCAGCTGCCCTCTCGGCGGCCGCCCCAGGTCTCACAGCGACCCACATTCATCCCAGACCGTCTCACCAACTTCACCCAGCGACTGCATGAGTCCCTTCCTCGAGGAGAAGGAGGAGGAGGAAGAGAAGAATCTTGTCGGCTCTGAGGAACAGCTGGCTCCCCTGCAGGAGGAGCACAGTGAGGTTTGCATCCACAGCAAACCGGAATGGAGGCCTCGAGGAAGGAGCAACCGCTTTGATTCCTGCTACTCCACCTCTCACTCCGAGTCTCCAGGTGAAGAGGAAGAGGAAGACGAAGAGGAGGGAGGCAGCGTGTTTCATGAGGTTCAGGTGTGGCACTGCACCCCGAGGGGTTTCTTCTCCGACCGGGCCTCGTCTGGAGTGGCGTCATTTGATGAGGAGGAGGATAGGGATGAAATGGAAGAGAAGAATGATGAGAAAGAGTTTTTGATGTGATGTTTTGTCCATCTTAACGTCTCTTTATTGATTCTGGATATGGCATCTATTCTGCTTTCACTGTAAACTTCTCTCCTCCCTCTGGTCATCTCCTCCACTCGCTGCCTTTCTCTCATTCCACAGGCCTTTCATGTACTGACCTCTCACCACTGCCGCCACTGTAAACAGTATATAATGTATAAATATATTCCAGAGTTCAACCAGAATGTAAAGCTGTTGTTGAAACTGTTTTGTACATTTTTGTGAGGAGTCATGTGTTGCTATTGCATTGTTTTTCTATGGCTATTTTGTAGTGTTTTATTCTGGGTCATGCTGTGTCATGTGGGTCAGGCTGTTTGATACCAAGTGTCTGAATGTCCTGCATATATAAAGATGATCTTTTTGGAAATGAGACCCCATATGTTTGTTTGTTTTTTTTTATCCACATACACATCAGAAAATATGACAAAGAAAGACAATATGTCATCTTACCTTTGTAGCGTGTTTTTTCTTTAAACCTAATCATTCACTCATGTACAAAAACATGTTTGTATACTCTGAAAAATAACAATGGCTGTTGAATTTAAATGCATATATCTCCTATGTACACAGCATGTACATACATTTCACCTGTGTATTTTTATATGTACAAAGCATATACAGGCCAATGCCATATAAAGGGAGATACTACAGACTTATTGCTTAACTAGATACGCTGCAAATTAGCTTATACACTCTACATTTGAATCCATA
>CAAKHD010013530.1:0-40483 GCA_901007705.1 Fistularia tabacaria
TTTTATAACACATATAATATATATATATATATATATATATATATATATATATATATATATATATATATATATATATATATATATATATATATATATATATATATATATATAATGTTGTTTTGACTGTTGTCAAAATAGTTGAGGATAAGCAATCAGTAATCATTTCACCAATCAGTGGCAGAAGCAGACAGTTATAACCACACAGCCCACACACACTACATGGTATGCTGTGTATGTCCTATTCTTTAAAAAAAGCCACTTGTCACTGGAACTCAGGCAGTAAGTGGGCTAAAAGAAGATTTTATATGAGAAGCGAGGGCATCTACTTTTGATGATTTATAGAATTACAAACCAGATTTTTTTTCCATTTTTATTTCATACAGACAGGTGCATTACCAATTTATATGTAAGAACATTTTTAATTGTGAGATTATTTCTTATTCACATATGAAATGTGTGTAAATTTTTGGCTGTATATGACAAGACTTTCATTTCATAATCAGTGTGTTGTTTTTCTGAAGGTGGAGAGGCAAGTTGCAGGGTTAAAAACATACTGTAGCGAAAAAAAAACACTTGAAGCGGAGCCAATGGAAAAGGCAGTCAGGGACATGAAGCACACATGGGCCAATTCCCCTCCAACCAGCCTTATTTATCTTACTCAGTGGGCTGTGGATGTCCCATCCTTCATACATGATTGAGAAGCACGTAACTGGTGATTACAAGGTTGCCCACATACATACTGTTTTACAAAGCGTGGACCTAAAAATTCTGTGTGCTTAGAAATGGAGTAGAGGGAATATGTAATTGATGAAACTCAGCTTATTTAAGACAGTTAAAAGTTACTTTTTATCCCTCATGACTGGCTGACAGGGGTAGACAACATGTCTTATTTTTTTCATTATTTTGAAAGATGTAGTTAAAAGAATGAGTGCTCCTACTTCGTACTTGTGTTCGCTGTAATGTTCTGCAATTTTCAAGCAGTCTTAAGCATGATAGGGAGGGAGCTTTAATATGCTTTGCCTCCATACAAATGAAATTTGCCAATAAAACCTTCATATCTGCGTGAACAAAGTTCCAAGAAAAGAACAAGTTCAAGCCACCATAACAACATCTTATCTTGTCAGTGTGATATTACTATCCAGATTTTACCATTATTATGGTTACTATGATTGTAGTATAGTTGACAATTGTTTATCAGGTGCATTAATGATGTGTTCTCATGCATATCTGCAAAGCTCGGAAGTGTTCCCTCTAATCAATATTGTGAAATTATTGGCCCCAAAATCAGAGGCTGCATGACCTGTCTGTCTTCTCTCTGTCAGTAGATATTGGTAGATATCCTTCATTTCATTAAGCCAAATAATCTAACTATCAGATCTTTGTCACTTGTGCCATATTTTATACTGACAGTCCATTAAAGCAGTTGCAGCAAATTATGCGGGAAGAAGGTTGTTTCTACCACATCACGCTCAGAAGGTTTCTGCTGTCAGTCACCAGTTAACAAGTCAAGGGGGGTTAAAGTGAAAAGCACCATTTATCAGTTTGGTCACATATTCCAATAAGATCATATTTTTAACTAGCCCCGCCCATTGTCTAGTGCTTATCCTACTCAGGGTTGTGGGGAATGCTGGAGCCCATCTTAGCTGCCATCGGGCGAGAGGCGAGGTACACCCCTGGACTGGTCGATAGTAGATCACACGGCCACACAGAGAGACAGACAACCATTCACTCTCACAGTCGCACATGTGGGCAACATTTCCAATTTTCCAATTAACCTGCTTCATGTTTTTGACTGTGGGAGGAAACTGGAAAAGGTGGAGAAAACCCTCGCAGACACGGGGAGAACATGCAAACTTCACACAGATCAGTACTCCGTCAGAATCAAACCAGGGTCTTTTGTGCGGCTTTGAATATACTTACAGTACAATTATATAATACAAACCCTTCCTGCCTGAGAACAATACAATGACTTCAACTTCAGTCTATGTATTTTCTGATGCTCAATAATGTTTCAGGGATTTCATTGAAAATAACTTTTTGATATCTACAATGCAGACAGTAATTTAAGTTGCGTGAGATATAGCTATTCATCTATGTCTCATTAAACTTTTCTCGATCTTGAGCCAGAAGCTAATTTAAAGACATTCTTCAGGCTTGTTGAGAGCAGTATACCAAAGTAATTAAAACATGATGTCGACTATTTCAACATGTGTTTTAATATTGTGGGTTGGTGAGCAGCTCTGGTCCTTATTCTGTTAGTCTTTCTTTCTGATACAGGAGTTAAGAAAATAACTAATGACAGAATGGCTGGCACTGATAATTCTGGAATGGAGGCAATCTTGAGCTTTGGATTCGGTAGAAGGACGCCACATATATTGACATTTCTTCTTATTACCTGCAAAATTTTCAGTGGCATCACAAACCAGTGAGTGTTGGTCACTGTGCAGGTTGAACAACCAAATGTAAAATATGGCTATCGTATTCCATTAGCCACGGTTATGAGACCAGGTGAATAATTCTGTAGCTTCACCTATTAAGTTAAAGCCTCACCATTCAAAAATTCTTAAAAGCTCATAAGAGACAGGTTCTATTCAAACGATTATTTTCATACTGGCCTTTGTCCTTATGACCTTCCGACAGTTTGCTCATGTTAGTAAATCCATGTGTATTTATGATGAGCCAATGATTTTTATCAATTATTTCAGGTAACAGTCCCTTATTATCTTTGGAGAGTAATTTACTTTCTGTACAATCAAACTAAAAGCCCTGTAGGATTTGCAGAAATCAGGCAATCCATCTTTCACATAGAATCAAGGAACTATATGCTGCATATAAATTAGATTGACAGGATGCCTTTTTAGAATGACCCTGTCTACATTTGTAAAAGTGATCCAATTAAAATTCAGCAATTTCTCTTGGTAAAAGCCATCTGGCCCTCATGCTTTGCCACTCTGGTGAGACCCTCTGTTTCAAGTACTGTCTTTCAAAGATGGAACTCTCCACCGTTAAACGGGGTGAACCTACTCAAGAACATGACTTGTATCTGTTAAAGAGAGATCTAGCTCTGTACTGTATTGGTATATTTTGGAAATTTCTGCAGTTTTGCCTCACTTTATTTGCTTTGTCGTTTATCTCCAGAGCCGTCAATCAGGGATAAATTGTATTAGACCCACGGCTACTCGCAGCAAATGTGCAAGCAATTGACCTGGTTTATTTCCCATCGAGCAGAGCCAGTGATGAACATAAAATAAACCAGGCTCTGCCTTCTTTGTTAGTAATTCACCTAAAGCAGATTTACCAGCCTCTATTTTCTTGTAAGGGTTCAACTGCTGTTTTGGTAAATTGCATATCTAATGCACCAGCTCTCTACAATTTCAACTGTTCTTTGAGAGGCTGTCTTCTAGCCTTATATGGCCTTCCTAGCTTCCGAACAGATAGATGGACTCCATCTCCTGTACCTACTGTATGTACTGTAGGTACTGTATGTTACGAAGCCAGGGGTGCTGAATCAACATAAATTGTTGCTAGGGAGATACTGTATATTTGTGTAGGAACTAGCGAAAGGAGCAAATGTACCTCTTTCTTCTATTGTATCGAAGACCTGTCGTCAGGTAAACAGGAAAACGATGTGAAGCAAATTCCAGGTAGGGTCTGAGAGATGTAAATTGTACTCCTCAAGGATCGAAGAAGTCAAGGCCTGTATAGATTTCTATGGTGGTCAGGAATTTGCCTGTAGGGGTCTCTTAATGGTTAATTGTAATGACCCTCTAGATCTAACACACAACTGACAACTCAGTTTGTAAGTGAAATCAGTATGGAAGAAACATCACCAAAAAGTTGGTAATAGCGACCCGAATTGGGTACTGCTACTCAGTATATTTTGCTCTTCTACATCTTTAATGTGCTCTTAAAGAATAAATGAGGTCCTGGTTATTAACCTCAATTTTAGCACCTCTTTTACCTGAACAAAATAAACTTTGACCAACTCTTTTTCTAAATCTGTCTCACACTCACAGCCCTGTGCTGTCTATAAAAACTACTGCATATGAAGACACACACACACCCTCAGAAGAGAGATCGTAGTTTAGGAACTGCACTCCACCACCACGTTGATGTAGTAAGATGTATTTAGTCGATGAGTAAGCCAAGATTGAGATTTTACTGCTTGTCCTGCTCCATCAGGATGAAAAACAACCATGCTTTTTTTTTTATAATGATCTTTCACTTGACGCTAAAGAAGTAAATGTAGAACAAAACAGATTTTAGTGTGTAATAGTTTTTGTTGGGTATTTTACAATTAAAGTATAACTGTTGAAGAAGTTAACTTTTGATTGTCAAATTTCATCAACTTATGTTTTAACAGTGGATAGTTTTAGAATATTTAGAATATAATAGAATATAATAGTTTTTTGAAAAAGCCTTGAAAACACACAGATTATGGATAATTGCTTTTTTCTCTGTCCAGAATATCCTCTTACTTTGTGTTTTTCCTCAGGCTACACAGTGGCCACCAAGCTGAGGAGACACATGAAGTCCTCTCATCTGATGGAGAAACCACACCGCTGTCACTGTGGGGCTTCTTACACTTTGAAACAAAGTTTGCTGAGGCATCAGGCGCAACACAAGGCAGAGAGGGAAACTCAAAAAGAGCTGTTGGAAAGACATGGTGAGGTGGTAAACCAGGTATCACAAGACTTAGTGGCTTCAAGCTCCAGTCACCCCAAGCCAGTCAAAGGCAGACCTCGGAAGAACTTGCTCCTTCCCAGAGAGAAGAGGCCCGATCAAGTGATGCAGAGGACATTGCGACATAAAGAAGGGGAAAGGGAGGGAAGGCAGACAGAAAGAAGACTTCAGGAGACTGAAAGAAAAGATGGAGGAAGAGACGTGGACGCATCAGGCGACATCCAAGAAGCTGTTGTTTACGTCAGCACAGACGAATTGTCCGCAACAGGGTACGGGCCCCTACTCCTCACCTCAGAGACCTCACTCCCTGCAGAGGCAAGGCAAGAGCTGGTCGAGGTGGTGATATCAGATGGAGCAGAGCAGTGTATCGTGGTCCACGGGCAGCAGGCAGTTGGAGACCTATTGATCATGCAGGAAGAGGGACTCTGCTCTGTTGCTCAGACAGTTGAGATCAACACAGTGTAGTTGAAAATTTCTATATCTTTACTCCGGCCTGATCCCTCCTATGTAACACTTGCACTTCTCAAGTATCAGTATCAACCCTTAATGTTCACTGCACACCAGTTAACGTCAGAATGAAGTGTCTTTTTAGTTGTTGTCAAGACGAATCCTTCAGCCTTCATCACCTGCATTCTCTGGAGTCATTTTTTCCTTTACATTTCACAGCAAGTCTTTGAACAACCTCCACAAAGCCATGAGAAACTATTTGATGTAATGTAATGTTCCCTTAGATGTTTGTACATGCATTGAATTCTCATTTGTGTGTATAAACCGCTCTTTGAGCCCTACACCGATTCATTTCTTTTGTTGTGAGCTATTTCTCCTGCCAGGCGACAATCTACTTTCAGTTTTCACATTATAATGAAACTGAGCAGAATGACATGGCTGCACAGTCCATTGAAGGTATCTAAAAAAATTTTTATCTGATGTATAAAAAACTTGCAGAAACTAGCAGCAGGGTTGCTAGTGGGAAAAGAGACTGGCTCAGGTAACAAGCTTCAAATGTTTCAAGGGGAGTAAGCTTCAAAGCAGGTAATTAATTGCTGTTGAGGCCGCCAATATTGCTATATATTTTTTTTCTAACATCATAGATTAAAATAAAATTGGGGGGCCAGAATTACTTAGTTATGTAAGTGTTGAATAAAGACACCTCTTGCCTCTTCGTGATGTAGGATATTAAACTGGGTAAATTTGTTTTAAGCTTTTTGAAGCGTTTTAATTTTTTTTTACTTTTTCCAAGCCTGGAACTGAATGAGCCTCATTCTGAATTGCTTATTGAAAATTGATCAGCTTAAACAGAATATTAGATGTGAGGGAGTGAAAACATCCATCCATCGTCTTCCGCTTATCCTGCTCAGAGTTGGGGTGGGATGCTGAAGTGGTGGGGTACACAGAGAGCACATCTGGGCAATTTCCCAATAAACCTGCATGCAAACTTTGGGACTGTGCGAGGAAACCAGAAGAAGCACATACAGACACAGGAAGAACATCCAAATTCAACAGATAAGTCGTCGTTGGAATCAAACCAGGGTCTTTGGTGCTAAGAGACCGAAGCGCTTACCACTGCGCGACCATGCTGCCCGGAGTGAAAACAACAGAGTGATTTCAACAAAATGCGCTATAAAACTGAATAAACTTTGTTGCATCAAAGACACAATAGTGATATTGTCTGAACTGAGGGATACACAAATGTGTGTAGGCTGGCCTGGGAACGCCTAGGAGTTCTCCCAGAAGAGCTGGACCATATGGCTGGGGAGAGGTAAGTCTGGGCCTCCCTGCTCCAGCTGCTGCCCCCGCGACCCGACCACGGATAAGCGGTTGAAGGTGGATGGATGGATGGATGGATGGATGGATATACTCAAAAGATAATACTTTATTGATCCCCATTGGGGAAATTTGAAAACAAAAAAAAATACTGACTAGTCATTAACAAGCGAAAACAGAACAGGAGCTGCACATATTGTTGCCTTGTTAGACTTCCATTTAACAAATTCTATCATGGGCAAAATGATTATGAAGTACAGTGGTCTCCCTACTTCAGCATGGGTACCTGCTAAGCAGAAAATCCCTGAAAATCTTCTGTGTTAATCCTTTTCTTGCCCTCTGTGCTCTGTTTAAAAGCAATTTCCTCTCACCCAGTAGTACAGAATTTTTTAGATTGTAAAAGCCAGATTGGTTTTATAATGCAGCTGTTTCTTGAACATTAAAAAAAGCTTGTAGGCCATATTCTTTATTTTCATAAACTGAATCCAAGTGGGATTTTTTTTACATTGTTTATGTTAAATATTGTTTGCAATCTCTAATGTTGTTGTTGAGCACTGCTTTCTGTGTGAATGGGTCAGCTCATCCAAATCAAAGATCACTTTGGAAGAAAGGATGAACTGATTTGCTTTTTAAGGACTTGGATGCAGGTTTCAAGGTTGCGGTGAGTTCACAAACAAGTTTTTTGAGCGCTATTCAAACGGTCACCCAATTTGTGCAGGAAGTCATGTGGTGCTCGAGTTAAATTATATTTGGGAAAGCAGGGCTGTAACTGCAGATGAACCGGTTTGACGAGGAAGGAATATAATTTAAAGTAATGGGCAGTATTGGGTAATGGGCACCAAAATCAATCATTTACACACTGTTAACTGTATTGATAATCCAGCATCCAATAAAACTATATCCTTTTTGTCATCTAGTACCCTGAGGAATTAAAAATATGGCACATTTGAAGAGGCGGAGGAATAGAAGCACTTAAAATCAAATCTTCTTGACTTGTTCGAGTTTCATGACAATGCTTGTTTTGAAAAGGCTGAGTCACATCCAGTAAATATAAATGAATAATGAAGAACCTCTGCAGGAAAGCCCAGCATCTGTAAAATCCCTCAAAAATAGAATTCTAAAGCATCCAAAATGAGGAGTAATGCATTGCCAAAAAATAGAAACAATCAAGCAAAGAAAAATATTTGCACCAATCGTCACAGTAACTCCACCTCACATTATAAATATTCATGATCCAAATCATTTTTTTTTTGCTAATTATTGTTCATACAAAATAGCTGCAGGGATAACTGGATAAAAGTGTAGTGCAGTAATTGAAAAATTCAATCTGAAAATCTGAAATACTTTTTTGCAGCAGAATTTACAAAGATCTCCTGAAAAGATGGCACTTAGATCTTGTGTCAGATGTACCTGTCCTGCATGAAAATATGTTGCCTCGGCATTTGTTGTCTCTTGGGGTACTGATGAAAAACAACAGCAACTGAAGGAACTTTTTTTTTACTTTGCATTGGCATATCCTTGGCATATCCTTGCTAGAAAAAATAAGAAATGTGAAAATTGTTTAGACTATATATAGCTATAGACAGGTCATGCACATGAGAAAGAATAATGAAAAATAAATTTGAGTCAAATGAGTTTATCAGTCTTTATCATCAGGCAAAATCACTCAGCATGCATAAAGCTGATATCATGCATAGAGATCTGTTTTCTTTTCCATTGTATAATGTGGAGGATGATGGCGCAGAAACCCATCTGAGAGAGTTAATTTATAAAAGACTATGAGTCAGATATGATCATCTAGCAGCTTCAGTCGTGAGTCTCATCATTGTGCGGGTTTCAGGTTCATGACGTTTAAATCACAGACATGAGCAAGAAGGTGGTTAAATGTCTACCCAGATTTTGAACAAGATGTACAACGAATCAATAAAGGTTTAATATCTGCCTGAAATGAGACAGATCCATTCATAAAGGCGCAGTTTGGTTTAGTTCAAGGCTCAGTGGATCCCCTGGTGGTCACGCTCAAAACTGCACAGTGATAATTATTGACACATTTTAAAATTAGGACAATGACCCCGATACATAAATAAATTGCGTGTTATTGTTGCCTCTGTTTTAGATTTATGTGTATATATAAAGGATTTTAAGACTACACCTCAAACAACAGTACAAACTTAATTTCATACACCTGGAGTCGATCCAGAAAATAAAGTTTATATGAAATCTCCAACATTGGACTTCTTCAACGTGGCTTTAATTGAACACATTTTGGCTGGTAGCTGTTAACTGGGTACTTTAACATGAGAGAAATTCAATAAAACATCCCAAGAATTTCATATATCAAATTTGATTTCATCCCTCCAGTGAGGTATGATCACATTTAACAAACGAAGTGCACTAAACTTCTATTGATATCTGTGAAGTTTAAAAAATGTAAACGCCTCTGTGGGCTTCTTTTTGCGGTTTATTCTCCTATCCCTCGTCTGTCTTTGTCAGTCCTCAAAGACAGGTTGCCTGAAATGTTTAAATTAGCAGTATTCTGCCTTTTTTTTCTTTCTATTCAGGCTTTTGGACTTTTGATTTAACGTCTTTTGGGAGATATCAAACATTATCCAGATTGATAGCCAAAGTGCATTAGCCTGGACTCAGTGGGTTTCATTTCACACCTTTCTTCTTTTTTAATTCTGCCATCCTGTGGGATTCGTGCCTGTTTACCTCCTGTCAATGGAAAGCTTTCTGCATCTGTCTCACACTTAACCTGTCTCCCTGTCTCTATCTCTTTTACTCTCCATGAGAGATATGACTCACCCAGAGGGTCCACACACATCACCCTCTGCTGCGCTCTCCAGGCTATTAAGTTTAGAAAAAAAAACAGGAGACTGGTGAGTTTTTTTTTTCCCTGAGTTCCATTTTTAAATAGTTTGCTGCAGAGCTGTCAAATGCGATTCAGGCTGTTTTCCTGAACTGCTGCTGCAGCAGCTCAGTATTACTTAAGTTCTGTAATTGTGCCGTGGCCGTGGGCTCTGTTCTCAATACAAAGCCACATTTAAAGCATTTTCAAAACCTTCTTGCAGAAGGAAGTTGCTGATATAACACTAACTATGTTTTTTTGTTTTTTTTGCCTTGAAGGAGTGTGGTGATTAGGTATGCTCTGGGGACTCTCAAAGTCTTAAATCGCTTTTTGGTACGAAGTATCTTTTCATTCATTTATTTTTAACTTCCCTATGTCCGTCTTTCATACAAAGCAAAGACAGTCATTTACAAACAAGTATACAGTCATAATGAAATGGTAAAGGATTTTGTCTGAGTTGAATTTAAAATATTATGGATATTACATGAACCCAAAGACAGACAAAACAGTGCAAAGGTGTAAATAATTACATAGCAGGCAGAAGGGTGTGCTGTAAAAAAATCACGCCTTGGAAGGGCATGATTGGGTGGAATGCCCCCCCCCCCCGATCTGAACCTGACCGGTGTTTTGTTATTGGACTTCTGTTCTTGTTACAAAGTGTCCATAACAACCATCGTGTTCAGGCATAACGGTGTCCATTGTGCACTCCATACCAACGCACCTTAGGCCACAGTTCTTTGATCGACCTTGTGGTCGTGTCGTCAGATGTGCAGCTGCCTGTCCTGGAAGAGAGAAGAGAGGGACGGAGCTGTCAACTGATCACCATCTGGCGGATGCAGTAAGGTGGTTGGCACCTGTTGGGGTGACAACCCCCGAACCCGCTGGTGGACACCAGCGGTGAGGGATGCTGTCAAACTGAAGAAGCGGTCCTATCGGGCCTTTCTGACATATGGGACTTTGGAGGCAGCTGACAGGTACCGGCAGACCAAGCCGGATGTTGTAGATGAGAGGCAGGAATACCTCCGAGACCTCCTCAATACGCCTTCCAATGAGGAAGCAGAGCCGGGGGACTCTGGGGCAGACACACCTATCTCTGGCGCTGAAGTTGCTGAAGTAATTAAAAAGCTCTTCAGTTGTGGGGCATCGGGGATGGATGAGGTCCGCCCTGGGTTCCTCGAGGCTCTGGGTGCTGTAGGACTGTCCTGGCTGGCATGCCTCTGCAGCATTGAGTCAACATCGGGGACAGTGAAGCTGGACTGACAGACTGGACTGGGTGGTGATCCCCCTATTTAAAAAATGGGATCGGAGGGTGTTTTCCAACTATAGGGGGATCACACTCCTCAGCCTCCCTGGTAAGTTCTATTCAGCTATGCTGAAGAGGAGGATCCACCAGGTTGTTGAACCTCGGATCCAGGGGGAGCAGTTTGGTTTTTGTCCTGGTTGTGGAACACTGGACCCGCTCTATACCCCCAACAGGGTCCTTGAGGGGACATGGGAGTTTGCCCAACCAGTCTACATGTGTTTTTTGGATCTGGAGAACACATTCAACCGTGTCCCGGGGGTATTCCTGTTGGGGGGATGCTCCGGGAATATGGGGTACCGAACCCCATTATACGGGCTGTTCGGTCCCTGTATAACCAGTGTCGGAGCTTGGTCCGCATTGCCAGTTGTAAGTCGGACCAGTTTCCAGTGAGAATTGGATTCTGCCAGGGCTGCCCTTTGTGTCGAAGGGATCTGGTTTGGTGGCCACAGGATCGAGTCTCTGCTTTTTGCAGATGATGTGGTTCTTTTGGCTTCATCAGGCCATGATATCCAGCTCTCACTTGAGCAGTTCGCAGCCGAATGTGAAGCGACCAGGATGAGGATCAGCACCTCCTATCCGAGACCATGGTGCTCAACTAGAAATGGGTGGAGTGCCCACTCTGGATCAGGGAAGAAGTCCTTCCCCAAGTGGAGGCGTTCAAGTACTTCAGGGTCTTGTTCATGAGTGAGGGAAGGATAGAGTGTGAGATCGACAGGAGGATCGGTGCAGCGTCTGCAGTGATGTGGACTCTGTACCAATCCGTCATGGTGAAGAGTGAATCAAGCCAGAAGGCAAAGCTTTCAGTTTATCAGTCTATCTACGTTCCCATCTTCACCTATGGTCATGAGCTGTGGGCAGTGACTGAAAGAATGAGATCGCGGATACAAGCGGCCGAAATGAGTTTTCTCTGTAGGGTGGTGAAGGGACTCTCCCTTAGAGATAAGGTGAGAAGTTCGGCCATCCAGGAGAAGCCCAGAGTAGAGTCGCTGCTCCTCCGCATAGAGAGGAGTCAGATAAGGTGGTTCCGGCATCTGATCAGGATGCCTCCAGGACACCTCCCAGGGGAGGTATTCCGAGCAAGTCCATCTGGGAGGAGGCCACGGGGAAGACTCAGGACACGCTGGAGAGACTATGTCTCTAGGCTGGCCTGGGAATGCCTTGGTGTCCCCCCAGAAGAGCTGGACCATGTGGCTGGGGAGAGGGAGGTCTTTGCCTCTCAGCTCCGGCTACTGCCCCCACGACCTGACTTCGGATTAGCGGTAGAAAATGGATGGGTGGATGGATGGATGGATGGATGGATGGATGGATGGATGGATGGATGGATGGATGGATGGATGGATGGATGGATGGATGGATGGATGGATGGATGGAGTATAAATGTCTTATTTTGCTTGGGTTGAATTTCATGGCTGGCAATGTGCATATAAAATATATTGGTGTGTTTTAGTCCTCCAGCTGTTTCACCACAGGGGGAAATAATGGGAGAGATGAAAAAGATGTGAATGTGCAGGAATTAACAATCTGTCTCTACATGTCAACCCCGGGACTGCTCCAATGTCACCTTGCCCAGTAAGATCGCTGTGATTTTCCAGTGTTTGCTTCAAGTCCATGTCACTTAGCACATGTGAACTTAATATGTTTTTTTGTTTCTTTTTAATTTTAGAAAAAGAAGGATTACATTGCCTACTTTATCTTTGCGAACAAGGCCTCTCTTTCACCTTCAAAAGTAAAATCGACATCGTAACCAACCTAACTAAAATGATAAACGTGGTCTGTTTCCTCCTCTGCACAGAACAACCATTTGTACCTACCTGCAGTAACTCACTCCATGGGACACAGTTTGCCACTAGTTTCATCATGTTGCATAATGTTGGCTCTTTTGTTGTTTGAGTGACCTGCTTTTGTCAGAGGATATGTAACAATGCCCGGACATGCAACGGTAAAAACACACCAGAGAATCTCAACCAATCTGGTTGCTTCTCTGCGTAGGTAATGGTCTATCTACAGTTTTATGCAGGTGTTTTTTTAGTTTTATTATATTTCAAAGCATATACTAGGTCAAACATATTTCTACTTCTTATTTTTCGTATTTTCTCCCAAGATATCCTCTTCTTTTTGTCTTTCTCAATCTACATTTCCAGAAAATGACCTTTTTACTACGCCAACTTCAATAGGTAGGGATGCCTCCCATTGTGTTGCGGTTTGAATTCAGTTTTTAACCTTTTGCTCTTATGAACTTTGAGGCTTTTTTGGTTTGAGGCTCCTCTTTCTCCTGTATTTTTTGACCTGCCTCATTGAAATACATGAAATGATGGCAACCTCATCTAACCCTACTCACATTCTCAAGGTCTGTGTTTTTAAAATTACATGTCAGCTCCACAGAGAGGCAGTGGCCAGGCAATCAGTATCTTTAATGATGTGTACAATTTATCAGTTTATTCTTCTTCTTCTTTTCCTTTTGGCTTTTCCCTTCAGGGTCGCCAGAGCGAATAAACCTTCTCCATCGAACCCTATTCTCTGTATCCTCATCTCTCACACCAACTATCTTCATATCCTCTCTCACTACGTCCATAAACTCTTCTCTTTGGTCTTCCTCTAGACCTCCTGCCTGGCATCTCCAATTCCAGCATCCATCTGCCAATATAGTCCCTATCCCTCCTCTGTACATGACCAAACCATCTCAGTCTGGCTTCTCTGACCAAAACATCTAACATGTGCTGTCCCCCTGATGGACTCATTCCTGATCCTATCCATCCTTGTCACTCCCAAAGAGAACCTCAACATCTTCATCTCTGCTACCTCCAGCTCAGCCTCCTGTTTTTTGTTCAGTGCCACTGTCTCCAAACCATACAGCCTCGCTGGTCTCACAACTGCTTTGTACACTTTTCCTTTCATTCTGGCTGATATTCTTAAATCACATAGAGCCCCTGAAACCTTTCTCCACCCATTCCAAACTGCTTGAACCTTTACTTTACCTCTTTTTCACACTCTCTGTTGCTCTGGACTGTTGACCCTAGTATTTGAAATCCTCCAACTTCTCGAGCTCCACTCCCTGTAGCTTCACCATTCCACCCGGGTTCCTCTAATCCACACACATACATTCTATCTTGCTGCGACTAACCTTCATTCCTCTCCTTTCCAGGGCATACCTCCACCTCTCAAGATTTTGCTCAACCTGTTCCCTGCTCTCACTACAGATCACAATGTCATCTGCAAACATCATGGTTCATGGAGATTCCTGTCTAACCTCATTTGTCAGCCTGTCCATCACCACTGCAAATAAGAAGGGGCTCAGAGCTGACCCCTGATGAAGTCCCACCTCCACCTTGAACTTCTCTGTCACACCTACGCCACTCCTCACCACAGTCTCACAGCCAGCATACATGTCCTGTACCAGTCTTACATACTTCTCTGCTACTCCGGACTTCCTCATACAAAACCAGAGTTCTTCTCTCGGCACCCTGTCGTATGCTTTTTCTTGGTCTACAAAAGCACAATGCAGTTCCCTCTGACCTTCTCTGTACTTCTCCATTAGCATTCTCAAAGCTACTTGAGATACTGCATCTGTAGTACTCTTTCTAGGCATGAAGCCATACTGCTGCTCACAAATACTGACTTCTGCTCTAAGTCTAATTTCCACTAATCTTTCCCATTGTGTGGCTCATCAACTTTATCCCTCTATAGTTACTGCAATTCTGCACATCCTCCTTATTCTTAAAAATGGGTACCATCACAGTTCTTCTCCATTCTATAGGCATCTTCTCGCCCTCTAAGATCCTGTTGAATTATCCAGCCAGTAACTCTACCGCTGCCTCTCCTAGACAGTTCCATACCTCCACAGGTACATCATCAGGACCAACTGCCTTTCCACTCTTCATCCTATTCAATGCCTTTGTCACTTCAGTTTTACGAATCTCTGCTACTTTGATAGTCACCTCTTCTACCCTTCCCTCTCTATCATTTTCCTCATGCATCAGCTCTTCAAAGTACTCTTTCCATCTTCCCATCACTCTTCTCCCATTTGTCAATACATTTCCTTCTCTATCCTTAATCACCTGGACCTGCCATACATCCTTTCCGTCTCTATCTCTCTGTTTTGCTAACCTGTAAAAATCATTCTCTCCTTCCTTACTGTCCAACCAAGCATACAAGTCATCATATGCCCTTTATTTTGCCTTTGCTACCTCTATCTTTACCTTACGCTGCTTCTCCCTGTACTCCTGTCTCGTCTCGTCAGTCTCCTCAGGGTCCCACTTCTTCTTTGGTCACAGCTTTCTCTGTGTATACTCCTGCACTTCTTCATTCCACCACCAGGTCTCTTTATCTACTTTCCTTCCAGACTACACACCAAGTACTCTCCTACCTGTCTCCCTGATCACATTAGCTGTAGTTGTTCAGTCATCTGGAAGCTCTCCCTGACCACCAAGAGCCTTTCTCATGTCCTCCCTGAAAACCATACAACACTCCTCCCCTTTCAGCTTCCACCACTTAGTCCTCTGCTCTGCCTTTGTCCTCTTGATCATCCTATTCATGAGATTCACCCTACAAACCACCATCCTATGCTGTCTGGCTACACTCTCACCTACCACTATTTTGGAGTCACTGATCTCTTTCAGATTACTTCATCTTTACAAGATGTAGTCTAACTGCGTGTTCCTACCTCTGCTCTTACAAGTTACTCTATGTTCCAAACTTTTCTGCAAAAAAGTATTCACTACAGCCATTTCCATCCTTTTTGCACAGTTTGCTTCCATCTGTCCCTCTGCGTTCCTATCCTGGATACCAAACCTGCCCATCACTTCTTCATCACCTCTATTGCCTGCACCAACATGTCCATTGAGGTCTGCCCCAATTACCACTCTCTCATTTCTGTGGATATTCTGCATCACTTCATCTAATTCATTCCAGAACTTCTCCTCTCCTCTAACTCACATCCCACCTGTGAAGCATAGCCACTAACAACATTGAGCATCGCACCTTCAATTTCTAGTTTCAGGCTCATAAGTCTATCTGACATTCTTTACACCTCCAGAACTTTCCTAACAAACTCCTCCTTCAAGATAACTCCTACTCCATTTCTCTTCCTGTCAGTACATTGATAGTGCAACTTGTAACCTGCTCCTAAGCTTCTAGCCTTACTACCTTTCTGCCTGGTCTTCTGGAGACACAGTATATCCACCTTCCTTCTCTGCATCATGTCAACCAACTCTTTACCTTTTCCTGTCATCGTCCCAATATTCAAAGTCCCTACTGGCAGTCCCAGACTCTTGCCTTTCCTCTTCTCTCTCTCCTTCCAAACACGCCTTCCTCATCTCCTTCTTCGACCAACAGTAGCCCAATTTCCACTGATACCCTGTAGGTTATCGGCACCAATGGCGGTCGTTGTTAACCCGGGCCTCAACCAATCCGGTATGAAATTCTTAGGTTCGATTCACATATTTGGTTTCGGCAAAAGTTTTACGCCGGAGGACCTTCCTGATGTGGGCCTCTGCATTTATCCAGGCTCAGGACCGGCTCAGGGAGACACTTGCCTGTGCTCCCCCGAGGCTGGCTACAGGAGACACTGGCCCGTGCTGCCCTGAGGCTGCATTGATTTCAAAACTGTAGTGTCTCTTTAAAAATCTATTTTTAAAAATTGCAAATGGTAAATACAATTTGTAATATTGTGATGTAGGTATATGTGATGGCACTTATGTGTTCTCCCATAAATCTGTCTCCTTTTGCAAATCGCTGGGTTGTTGGTACCAACATGCCGGGCAAACTCCAGTCTTAACTGACTGGTGTCTTCATGATTTCATGATGTTTGTTAGACAAATTCAGCATGTCTCTCCACTTTGTCAAAGGTTATTTTCTAATTATTATTCTTTATGTGTTGCTGCCAAGCATTTGTAATAAAACTTCACCACCACGTGATGTAATGAGAAGGGGTTGTCATTTTAGGTATTTTCTGACACGTAACTTGTTTTTGGTTTCCGCTGGGTTCAGCTCAGTCTGTGCTGTTGCAGATCTCTTATTTTCCTCATTCTTTATCACTGAGGCAATATTAATTAACACATCTGCTAAAACCTCAAAATGATTCCTCTCAACAGGCATTCCAACAACACATTCTAACACTAGAAGATAATTTTTAAATGTTGTTTCTCTCTTCCAAGTGGGCCACATGTTCGAACATAATTTCAGAAAGTCAGCGAAAGCCATGAAAAATTCTTGATTGATGCAAAAAAATTGATGCAATTGGAGCCACTTCAGTTTTGCAGAGTTGGTTCATTATGAGTCTTATCATATAAGTCGTAGGAGACGCTGATCCTCCAGTCAGATGCAGTCATTACTATTGTAGAAGAAGAGGGTGCGCACAGATTGCATAATTACAATACATGGTAGGATTTTCATTGTTTCCATTGTTTCCCATTCAAAATGTTTAGTCAAGGAAAGTTGTAGCCTCTTCATTGACTATCATCGCCTGCCACTATAAATCATCTACAGTGGAGAGAAGGAAGTGACTCGGTCTTTGTATGTTACTAGTTATACACAGTGTCTGCTGCATTAAATTACATTTTATCAGTACCTGCACTGCATTCCCCACCCTCCTTTGCATGGATCAATAAATAAATAATGCATTGGGCACCTTTAAGAAATAGGAAAATATTGTTCAATTATTGTGTGGAAAATAGGTGGAGGTGGGGAAAAGAGGGGAAGAAATTGGTTCAAGCAGGTTGGAAGGATGTAGAAAAGTATCAGGGGTACTATGCGATAGAAGAATATCAGCCAGAATGAAAGAAAAGGTGCACAAGATAGTTGTGAGACCAGTGATGCTGCATGGTTTGGAGACAGTGGCGTTGAAGAGAAGACAGGAAGGAATTTATAAGGAGTGTGAAGCCCCCACTGCATAGTGGGGCTGTGCTTTGTGCAGAAGCAGAAGCACGTTGTTGAGGGGGTTCTCGCTCATCTGCCTACATGTCATCGTACACCGCCAGATAGCCAAATTGAGAGCCTAAACCAGTGGTTAAATGAAGTCTTTTCACGCTCTCTATTTGTCTCAGTATAAATGGAATTGACTGATGACCATTCATATGCTTATGTTATTCAAGCATCCTTGCATACTTTTCCTCCTCTCCTTCATCTCCTCTACCTCAGTCCTTCTTCTTAGGTTTTTTTGCCTCTTTTCTCCTCCTCAAATTCCAACTCTCCTTTTCTTCTCCTCTTCAATCAAGACTATTTTTTGGGACACTTCACTCCTGTCATGCCAAATGTCTCTTCTTTTCTTCTTTTTTCATTACTCTCTCATTCCCTCATCTTGTCTTCAATTGGCCATTCAAAACTCTTTTATCCTCTCTCCTCTCTCTCTCCTCTTTGCCCCTTTATTCTTATTGCTGTCATTCTAATCGTTTTTCTTTTCATCCATTTCCTCTCCCCCATCTTTTTTTAAATTTTCATCCTTTCATGCACTTCCTTCTGCTCTTGTTTCCACTCCCCTCTTCCTCTTCTCTTGTCTCTTAACATCGCTTTATGCTCTTTGTCCTTTCCCCTCTCCTATACATCCATGTAACTACTTTTCCATTCTGTCCCTCCCACTCCTTCTCTTGCCCACCCCACTAGTCTAATTCCTTCCGTTTATTTCATGCATCTCTCTTTATGCTTCCTTTTGCTTGTTCCCCTTCAAGTGCCCCCCTCATGTCATTATCTTTTATCTTTGTCCTCTTTTCCTTACCATGTCTTTTTTGCTCTTTTTCAGCCCATTTATACATTTTATATCATCCTTTACTTTATTCCCTCTTTACCCTCTTTAAACTTTTAGACCCTTCTTCTGCCTCATCTGATCCGTCTCTTATCTCTTGACTTTCCTCTCCCAAATCCCCCTATCTCCCCTCTTTCGGTTTCATTTCCTCCCACTCCCTCGTGTGGTTCCATCCTCTCCTGTCGGACAGCTTCCTCTCATGCCTCACTGTATCCACCTTTTCTCCCTCTTTCATTCTCTCACTGCTCATTTCCTGGAGGTTCCTATGTGCTCCTCTGACATCTCTCCCTCTCCTCTTCACACACCTCTCACTCTTTCTTTCATCTCTGCCTCTCTCCCCCTCCGTTACTCCAGCAGTGGAATCACTGAGCAGCAGCAGCAGCAGCAGCAGCAGCACCAGTGTCACTCTGCGCTGCAACTGCTCACACGAAAGTGAGGACCGTTTTTTTTCTTTGCATTGTCTCTTCCTCTTTGTGTGGGTTTTTATCTCTTCTTCCCATTGAGTCTTTTCTTTACTTTGTTTATTTTGTACTTTTCCAGTGTGTTCTCCTGCCATGTTAATGCTTTTGGGAGTGCAGCAGTATGAGGGCACCATGCATTTTAAATAAGGTTTCTGCTCCAACTAGAGCATATGCTTGTTTTCTTTTTGTTTTTGGGGCACATCTGAAGTAAGTACAGTACAGTCAGTCGATCTCTGGACTCAGATGTGCTTAGGATGTGTATTTTTGCAGGTAGGAGTTTTTTGGGTATTTTTTGCTGTTTTTTTTATAAAATCCTAACTTATTCCATGCAAATCCTCCCTTCTGAAATGCTGATTGTGAGGATTTGTGACAAGCATGTGTAATATTTTGCTGCATACTAAATAGATGTTTTTTTTCAGTTCAATCGGTATGCTATGCTCCAGTAACCAAAGTGCTATCCATTAATCTTAATTTGTGTGTGTGCGTGCGTGTGTGTGTGTGTGTGTGTGTGTGTGTGTGTGTGTGTGTGTCAAATTCTTTCACTTGCAACCTGTTCACCCCTCTGTTCTCATTCTTTGAGTTCTCTCATGTTCCCTACCGGCTGCTGAGTGCCCAGGATAGTAGAAAAATGGGGACTCTGTGATATAACCAGGATGGACTTCTCAGAAGTTCTAATGGCCACTTTATCGCCAAACTCTTCTCTGGAGAATATCAGCCAGACGTCCTCTTCCTTCTCCAAATCTCCGCCTCTACCTCCTCACTCGCAGGTGGCATCAGTATTTATCGTGCTGGTTGTCTCAGTTATCATCCTCGGCACAGTGGTGGGTAATGTGTTGGTCATAGTAGCTGTGTTTACCAGCCGTGCCCTGCGGGCACCTCAGAATCTCTTCCTGGTGTCTCTGGCTTCAGCTGATATACTTGTGGCGACGCTGGTCATCCCATTCTCCTTGGCCAATGAGGTGAGGAAAGACATATCTGTCAAAGGATGTTTCTGAAAATGTAATTCATTTGCTCAGCTTTGACTCATATGGTTGGTTGCCATAACAGATGCCACTTAATTTAAAAAAAGGTTTGTGTAGGGTTGGGGTTGACTGGACAAGAAACAAAATATTTAAAAAAATATTTAAGACAAGTACCTAAGGGGAGTAGTGTGATATAGACATATTTTTTGGTGCAAAATTCAAACCACAGGACAATACATTCACAGAAATTTTCCACACTTATTAAACCCTGGACAATCTAATCTTTGTAAGGTGGAATGAGAAAGAAATGAAAATTCTTTTGACCTGACAGATCTAATCTGCACCAATTTTGATGCTTATTTCTTCGATAAATTCAAATTACATTACATGTTCTCATTTTTTTTTATCCATACTGATGTAAGTGCATTAAACTATTCTTAATGTTATTTATCTCACTGGATTATTTGCTAGTCTTTGCATCTTTAAAGTCTGATACGGGGGCTGCTTGGTTAAAGACATATGTCCACATATGCTCCATTTGGGTAATTTCCAAAGAATTTAGGTCATCATTGGGGTTATTATTAAGAACAGTAACTTCTTCTTTCACCAAGACTCAGAAAATTAATATACCCATTAGCATGAAAATATCGTACATATTATCTTCTACTAAGTCCTTCCAGCAGGGCTAATCAGGGTGACAACCTCATGATAACCAAAGGCGGAATCCAAATATCTTATTTTTAAATTCTTGAGTTTCCAATATAGACCATGAAGTGTTATCTAAATGAATCCCATTTCAGACTCTCTGTTCATATGATTCCTATGATTTCACTAAGCTAAGCATTCCAAGTATGCAAAACTAACCCTGAGACAGCTCTGCTTGAACATATAGGAAACCAGGGAGGTTAGAGATGGAAGCAATATACACCATACAAAAAGGTGCAGTATTGGCATTCGAGCAGTGATGTATGTGTGGGAACTGGCGCACAAATTATGTAGGCAGTAGTTCTTACTTCAGCTGAGAACTGTAACCTTAGACTGGGAGCTGAAGCTGTGGCTGCTGCCACCTTCCACAGATGGTACTGTTGATATTTTGGAGGGGTCTTATGTAGGCACAGTGACTTTTAAACTGACAGAACATTTCCTGGCACCCCGTCCTTTACTCTTTTCTTTGTCTTGTTTGGTGAAATGGGTTGCCCTACACATGCTAATTTACAGTTAAGGTTCCTTCACATAAATCGTCACTACTGATGAACATTTCTTCTCTTTCTTCTTTGGCATTATAAATTTGTGTGTGGTAAAAGTATTCAATGTTTTGTAGAGCAGGTTTAGCTTAGTGTTTCTTTTGTCTGCTTTTGTTTTTGTTATTAATCTGGTATTAAACCAACAGATGTTTCACATCTATATTTAAAGTAAAAAATTGCTTTTTTACCTGATGGATACACTACCCACCTAGGAACCTTGAGAAGCAAAACATTTAGGCTATGTATAGTTATAAACATGGAAAATATATAAATATTTAAATTTTTCAGAATAAAGGTATTATAGGTGGTATTGAACAATTCATGAATCATTATGAGGAAATGATAATTGTTTCTTTGTTTTTGGTTAAATAAAAAAAACCTTCAAGGTTCGTCAAACTATTTGAATTTGCTCAATCGTCAAAAACTCTTTCAATTGAATTATAAGTTAGAGTGAGTTAAAATTCAAACACATTTTAATTTCAATACATGGAGAATTGCTCAAATAGATTATAAATGGGTGTAAAAAAAAATAGCCTTCAGGTCATGCAATGACTTGTTCATTTATACAGAATCACACAAATTTATTGTGTTTGGAATTGGTATGGAAAAGTGAACCATGTTTCTTTCATGTAATTTTGCCATGCACAGAACTGACTGCTGAAGCTGCTCTGAAACTGACATTGAGGATTGAAATGGAAAGTTATTATGATTATTATTATTAGTCATTATAATATTACTTTTGTGTAATTAAACCCAATTACAATAAAATTATGGTTACAAATATATAAAAAAAAAATTGCCATATAAAATTTATGTTGGTTGTTCACATTGATATGCCTCTTGGGGATTTCCATCAATATGTGCTCCCCCTATCAAAACAACCAACCAACAAACAATACAAGTACCAAACAAACGGGGTTACAAGAAGAGTGAATTCAGTGTATTCTTCCATCCACTGCTGTCCTGTCATTATCAGGGTTTGGTCCACGGAGACAGACACCGAATTTCCAGGTTTCTAATTGTTCTGTCAATCAAAGCCAATTGATTAGTGTCAGAATGAAAAATATGATTGCATATTACTTTGTTACTTTGAGCTCAGGTGTGCAAACACTTTCCCTTCAGGCCAATAATACTTTTATCCTTATGAAGTTACCTCAATTTTGTATATTAGCTATTTCTTTAAACAATGACTGCTACCTGTCATGCTGCCAAAATGTGCTTGTTCATACTGAACTGTGTCTGTCTTTGTTAGGATGTATTCATCCAGACTCACATCAGTGGGATGTGCATGTGTGTTACTTGTGTCACTATAGACAGTAGATTAACACAATTATTCTGAAAGATATTTGCTCATTAAATGTGTTATTGATTGCAGTAAAGGTTGCTGTCTAATTTAGTCCCAAAGTCTCTCATTAGTGTTCAGCTGACCGAAGATGGTGACAATGGTCACCTATAATTCATTTGCATTTATTAATGAATTTTATTCTGGTAATCCCCCAAAGAGATGCAGTACAAAGCATCCTTTGGTGTTCTTCATATAAACCCACCAGCTGTGCGATCAATTTCACCTGACTCCCCCTCACCATTCATGTTCCAATATATAACGTTGTGTGATGGGGTCCATTGCTGCAGGTTACCTCCCTGACCATTATTGTTAAAGTCCGGCTACCATCACAGCAGAAAATTAGACTGAGATTTAATTTTAATTCCGTTACCAAACGTGCACAATTACAGATTACACTGTGTGACATTAACTGTGGTAGTCGGTGACTGAAATGTAAAATTAAAGAATAGACACATATTGGTAATATTGTAAGTTCAAGATTCATGGTTAATGTTTGTGGCAAATTCGCCAAATCCATCAGCTAAAACCTCCATTTCTAAAAAATGTGCTCTATTTGGTAGATTTGTTAAACGATGCGTTATTGGCAGACAGAATTGGCTTATTTACATAACATGGAAAAAAGTTTATGTCAAGCATACACACGAAAAGCATTAAATTTAGCAGTTACCAAAAAAATGAAATTAGAAAATAGTTTTGAACTAAAAAAAATGTATCTCAATTGAACTAGTATGCGCTTTTCGATTAGAGAATCTATTTTCTGAAAATTCCCACAACCTTGGAGAATAGTTGATATGATGATAGATTTTCAAGTGACCCTTTTTGCAGTTTTTTAGATGATATCATTTGGATTTTGTGTGCTAAATTTAGTACTTGTATTACCATTGGCATTATTTCAAATGGATCTTAGCCACTCCACTGAAATGATCCCTTTTCAAAACAGAGGTTTTTACTTGTGGAAACAGCAAGAATATAGATGTAAAAAATAACATTAACAATGAGAACAAATGAGGGGACAAAGCACCAGAGACCTGAGTCTTGTTAGACTTGAATGAACACAACTATTATTAATAGCATGGCTTCAGTCTGCAGGTTTCCTTCTTTGACAAGTCAAAATGTCTACTTGTCTCTGAAATTGCTAGAATTTGAAGTATTGGGAAGGTTACGTAATCTCATGGTGTTCCTTTTGAATACACATGAAAAGGAACCCGTAAAGTTCTTCATTTTAAGCTTGAGACATAAAGTAAAAAATATAAAAACTAAAATGTGCAGCTTGCTTAACTGCATGCTGGCAAAAGTCCAAAATATCAAATCTGGAAACATAGAATACATAATACCGATTTGGTTTCTTGAAGCTGTTGATAATGAATTATATTGGATGTTTGCGTACACAATCTATGGCAAAAGAAAGTGGCTTCTGATGCATAAGGCCTAATGGTATCTTTCATGACAATGTATTAATATCCATACCCTTGCTGACTTATGTACTGTTGTGAAATATATTTCATTTTGATTCAGCAAACAATCAGTTAAATCCTATGTATCTTGCTAGAAATTCTGGTATGAACAGGAATTTCTAGTGTGATGGTTCACTCAGAACAGGAGCTGGGCAGAAAGTGATTGAGTAAATTAATAGTGGATCTACTGGCAAGAAACAAAGCAATCATAAAAACAATACAGATGATTTGAGGGAGATTACTATACACTGTTATAAGCTAGCTTTCAGGTTAGTGTTCAACACCAATCATATAAAGATGCCTCTATCATTCATTCCCTAAAATAGCTTGACATTCCTTGAGTCATCCATAATTTAGATAGGTCAACCTGCTATGGTGAAGTACCAGAGAAATGCACAAAGACCTGACAGCTCGCCAATCATTCATCCAAGATAGACAGCAAGATTGTGCTGTACCACTGGATCTGTAAAAACACACCATCAGATTCATAGATTTCTCAAGAGCCGTGCAAATGTATTTATGTTGGTGAACATCAGAATATATATACATATATATATTCTCAGTCATGGTGAAATCTTTTCGAAATCTACTTGTCGTGTCAACTGGAATTGAATTATCATCACTTGAAGACGTGTCCCCAATCCAAGAGGCTTCTTCAGTTCTAATGACTTGTGGGGAGTTTCTGAATGCAGCTGCCAGGGTCTTGGGCGGGTCTAGGTTATGGTGGCTTTTTATGTAAATGTCAGATTGATCGTCAGAAATTAGGTCTAAGGGAGTCTAATTGAGCCTTGGCCAAATCATAAAACTTTCAGACGCAGGAACATAGAAAAGAAACATAGAACAGGAGGAAGACAACAACAAATAGTAAGAACAACGTCATACTGTGTGTTACTGGCGTTTCGCAGAAACTTCGAACGTTGATCAACAAACACCATATACCGGTACATTTCAAACCCCATAACAACCTGAGACAAAAACTGGTACACCCCAAGGACTAAAACACCTAGGTATAAGATCAAGAATGTGGTGTATGCTGTCATTTGCACTGAGGATTGTGATGACTTCTACAAGGAGAACAAACAACCTCTGCACAAACAGATGGCCCACCACAGGAGAGCAACCTTTCACAAACGTATAACGCCGTTTTAGGATCAATACCAAGACGGATTGCACACACGGATCGTGGCCATCTGCATCTTCAAAACAACCAGGAAAGATTTACCACCAGAACCAGCCACCGGTAGTTTCCACATAAGCCTCAGTTCATGTGATCCAACAGGATTCACTCCTTTGTTTAGCCTTACCTTTTCACATTTCAATCCAGGTAATCCCACCAAAGTTGTTCTTTTTTTCCCCAATGAACGACACCACCATTAGGAAATCAACCCCCTTCGACCCAGTTTCTGCCGATCAACTCTTACTTTTACATAACAAGCCAACATAACCTTGACCCGGCCAAAACCCTGGCAGTTATATTCAGAAATTGCCCACGGGTCATTAGAACTGAAGAAGCTTCTCGGATGAGGGGTGAAACACCTTCAAGTGAAGAAATTCAAGTCCAGTTGCCACGGCAGGAAGATTTAGACAAGAATAACATTTTGGTGTAATATTTACCTGTGTCTTGATGGGAATTATTCCAAATGAAATAGCAAATGCTTTCTTCCCCCTCCCAAAGCAGCAAACCAAGAAGGAAAGCAATTATCGAGTGAAATGAATGCCTTGTTTAAGGATGTCTGACTGAAGCAGAGTGGAAGATGATGAATGAACTATAAATAAATTACTTTTAGCTTGCAATTGATGGCTTGAGTGTAAATTGATATTTTTATCCCTTTTCCAGGTAATGGGCTACTGGTATTTTGGATCCACCTGGTGCTCATTTTACTTGGCCCTGGATGTCCTCTTTTGCACTTCCTCCATTGTCCACCTCTGTGCCATAAGCCTTGACCGCTACTGGTCTGTCACCAAAGCTGTCAGTTACAATCGCAAACGGACACCAAAACGGATTAAGGGCATGATTAGTGTTGTTTGGTTGATCTCTATAGTCATCTCATCACCACCACTGTTGATGACACAAAATGAGAAGAGTTGGGACTTGTTGGAGGACATTGAGACACAGAGGCAGGAGTGTCTTCTCAATAATCAGACGTGGTACATCCTCTCTTCTTGCCTTGTATCCTTCTTTGCCCCAGGAATCATCATGATTCTCGTGTACTGTAAGATCTATCGTGTTGCCAAGCAGCGAGCCTCTACTGTGTTTGTTGCTAAAAACACAATGGAGCGCCAGCCGTCGCAGTCTGAGACCTGTTTTGTTGGTGCTGCAAGGACTTGCCAAAGACAAGAGGCCGGCCGCAGGAAATCCCAGTATGAGTTGAATAGCCTACGGCCTGCAAACAAGCATAGCTCCTCGAATGTGGAGAGCAGCAGCAGCCACAGGAGAGGAGAGTTGGATGATATTGACTTAGAAGAGAAGAGCTGTGAAGCTAACATAAAAACATCTTCCTCATTTGCTTCTTCACTTCACTTCGCAAGAAGAGTTGGTGGGAAGGTAAAAACAGGGGAGGGAAAAGACATTGAGGGTGCAGGAAACATGCTAAAGCCCCCTCCCTCCTGTGCCTCCATATCATGGGCATCATCTGATCATTGCTCCCATCACCTCCTCCTCTCCTCCCCCATTCCTCTCCGAAATCGCCAGATGTCTTTGTCCAAGAACAAAGTGGCACAGATGAGAGAGAAACGCTTCACATTTGTTCTTGCAGTGGTGATGGGGGTTTTTGTTCTCTGCTGGTTCCCATTTTTCTTTACATACAGTCTCCACGCTGTTTGCAGAGAGAAATGCACAATCCCCGATACGCTCTTCAACCTCTTTTTCTGGATTGGATACTGCAATAGCTGCCTGAACCCCATCATATACACTGTTTTTAACCGGGACTTCAGGAGGGCTTTTAAAAAGATTTTATTTCAGACCCATAAGTGAAGATAAGAGTGAATGTATTGATGTGTGTGTGTGTGTGTGTCAATACACACATACAGAGAGACATAAAAGTGTTCACACAGTTTTAATCCACTGTGCTGTAATACAAACATTAAAGGGCTTGTCACGTAGCGCCTGAATCATTTATTGAATTGTTACCACTGACTCTAGGCTAACAATGCAGAGGATGAATCTGAGATACTGCTGCTGTGAAAACTGGTATCTCAAACTTTGCTTCCTTGATGCAATAATGGTTCAATTGAACAACTTGGTTTTGCAACTTGAATGCTAATTAGAAGAAAATAGCTGCAGGGCTATGAACTATGTCCCTGCAGAGCATCGAGATATCTGTGCGCTGCTAGGCTAATAATGGCAGAAACAATGATTCACAAAGAAAGGAGAAATCCCAGCAGCTTCTTTAAAAAACACACAAATATGTTTAACTGATTTCTCTGCCTCTGGACACTGGCAGAGCCAAATGTTTAACGTTTAAGGCAATGTTAAGACACAGGGGGGAAATGCTAAATCAAAGTTTCTCATACAAAGGAAAATCTCAGAGCGAGGACATGAACAGTGCATGTGTAGCCAGCGGATGGCTAAGCTGCTGTGCACAGACAGTGCGAGGGCAAAGGAGAAAGAAGACAAAACTGAGTGAGTGAATCCTGGACCTGTGAATGAATACAGTCATCCTCGTACTCATACAAACATGGACAATTATCCTCAGAGGCCTAAAGTGAAATAACTGATCTGATACTGTAAAATCCAAAACTCCACTAACAATTGCCAAATGTGAAGTGACCGAGCCCTGAACTGACATGACATTACCTGAGCTAAGGTAATACCTGATTTCCTATTCACTGAATCTCTGCAGAGTTGCTACACCAACAAATGATCACATTGTCCCCTTCTTAAAATAATTTCCAGTCATTTTTTGACTTTTGTTTTTGCCTAAATCAACTCCTTACTCAACATATGGCTCAGTTTTTGTGTTTTCTGAAAAACTTGCCTTTCTTAAATCAGGCCAGCAAAACTAATCAGACTCAAAGCTTTACCTTCCCAAACACAGAGACGAATGTCAATGGAGGCAGAGCGAGCTGCAAGGCCACAAGATGTGTTACATCACTCTCCTCTTGATGCAGTAGCAAGTCAGAAAAGACACAGTCGCATAATTAAAGAGAATAAAGGTGGCAAAAAAAGGTGGCATGTAGTTGCACAGGACATGCACATTATCAAAAGATAGAGAGGTTGTTGTGGTTGGCAGAAGTTGATATACTGTAATTAGTAGTATCATTAGTGTTTGCTAAAATGTATATGTCAGAGAATAGCTGAGGTATTCAAGTTATATAAGTTACATTAAGCAGACTTTTTGAGATATAATAAGAATAGTCAAGGTTAAAGCCCTATTGAGATTTTCAAAACATTTACGGAACAAAAAAGATTATTCCCATGGGATGCAAAACTGTTGATTTGAATATCTTAGTATTCAACCTCATATTTGATGTAAAAGGCCATTATTGCTCTCTAAAGCCATGTGATTCGAAGGACTGAAGAGCTGCAGGATGGTTTTTTTATACATGATATGAGCTCAAACATGCACATGGACTTCAAAATGCAGGCTTCTGATGCTTCCTTACTTTGGTATTAATCAATAAGCTCTCTTTGAATACATGCAAGAGGTGTTGATAAAAAAAAAAAATTCATTCTGGAACTTGCAGAGCTTCTTTGTTGCCAGATACACAATCCACTGCTGGACACACGCTCTCTGCTGGTAGCAGGCAGACTGCTGGAGATATAGGCATGATGTCTGTCTAGAGATTCACAGCTATGTCTCCTACTGGGGACCCACAACAACACTGTCACTGACTGTGTGGGAGTCAAAAAACAATTGAGAATAGTTGAAAAATAGAAAATGTGGTAATTGCCATGTATACTTCTTTTAATTAATCATTTACTCATCAGCATCATGCTTATATGAATGTGTCACCAATGTATCTTGTCGTAGTGTTGATTTTTCTCGACAGAACTGGATTGAACCTTTTTAATAAGTTCTGGAGCAGAGATCAGTTAATGTACCGACAACATATTAATGCCGTGGAAACATTAATATCACATTATTAGGGAGACAGGAGTGTATGACACATCTGAGTGATACCGTGCATCATAAGTCTGTGCACATATATGCTATAGTTCAGCTGTAAGTGGATGTGAATGTTGTATGAGATCATGCTTCTTCCTGAAAATACAAAAAAACAGAATATTCTATCAGTGTCAGGGAGAATAAAGATGCCAAAAAGAAGACTGTTACTTTCCAATTTAAGAGTGTAGTAGCATAATCTCGACCTATGGATCTTGAGGTAAGCAAGATGCTTCACCATGGGCTCCAGAAACACAAGCTCAGCATGTTGCCTCTCCAGATGTCAAGGTCTGCATTATGTGGTTGTGTGTTGATGATCAAGGCTCATCAGTTACCCCTTCTTCCCGCCAGCTCTCCCAACTTAGAATCTCTCTGCTTCTTTTGAAAACACACCTGCTGCCTGGAAGCCATTTTATGATTTTTATGATGTGATGAGAAGAAAACAGCACAGGCAGCGTGTGCAAATTGTCCATTCATGCAGTAGGATTCAGTACACTGAGTAAGTAACTCACTACATTATGACACCATCATGATTAGATTAACAACGTCCAACCATCGTCTGCCGCTTATCCTGCACTCAGCATAGCGGGACATGCTAGAGCCTATCCAGGCTGTCATCGGGCGAGAGGCGGGGTACACCCTGGGCTGGTCGCCTGTAAATCGCAGGGCCAAATATACAGACAAACAACATTCACTCACTCATTCAGGGCAATTTTCCTGATTTTTACATGACCATGCTTTATACCGATATTTTATTTTCATTTTGAAATGAATATACAGTACATGTAGAACATCGCATTAGCCAAAGTCTGTTTTTACTGGTTTTTAACACAACTCAAATTCAAAATCCCTAGAAACAACACATTTTGCCGCAATGAGCATGCTCAGATACATGGCTATGGCCACTTGAGACATAACAGCAGGACTCGAACTTATAAAAACGGTATAAAAACATAAATGTTACCTATCAATCAGGCTGCAAAATGAAAGCTTGCTAATTCATTGCATTGCTGACAAAGATTGTGTGGACATATAGTTTTGTTATTTTCACAAATAACATTGTTTTATGGTTTTATATCAAACTGATGCATTAAATGTGTGTTTGATAGATATCTATCTGTTCTCCCCTTTGGTTATATAATATTCTAGTATTTGCAGATCACCTCTGGCATAAGCTCAGCACACTTCCTACCTGCTATTTAATCATAATAAGATAAGATAATACTTTGGTTATCAATTATAGATAAAGATCATCTAGTTGGGGGCGTGGTACAAATAATATACACCAGAATTAATCACGAATCAAAGGTATGTCAACCAGTGTAATCAATGTGATATTCCTACACTCTGAAATAAAAGTTGACTAATGTTTGAAAAGATCAGTTCCAAACTGTCCTCCTCTGCTTCACGCATATCAACTCCCCTGTAAATCTGTGGTGGAAAGAACAATGTTTTCGACAAAGTAGGTTGAAGTGGTGAACAGATAAACACAGCCAAGGGAGAGCAAGGGCCGCGGTGAATATTAATGATTTTTTTCGATTAGATAAAAAGAATTTGCAGTTCTGATGCAAAACAGACCGACACAGACAAGCATTTGAGCTCAAATGTAGTCTTCCGTCAAGAATTGCGAACTTAAGATTAAAACCAAAAACTGAGCTTGGGAAAAGCCGTGGTGGATGAACAAGTATGGTAAATGAGCTAGAAGTTCTAAAAATGCTTATTTGAACATTTTTTACAATCACTTAGCTCACAGTTGTGCAAATAGTCTAAATTTAGGGTAATCGAATTTGGTAGTAGATACCCGAAAAGTTCCGTCGAAAGGGTTTCTTCAGGTCTGACTGACAGGGCCGTGATATTTAGCATCTGGGGGTTCAAGTTCATTTCGCTGCCTCAGTTGGTGAATACTGTTTGTCATAAATCACCCAATTCTAGCGTACTTTCTTCGCAAACACAAGAGGAAAATGATGATGATGAGATATGTTGTGATATGTTTTTGTGTAGTAAGGAGAGATTGCTCTTTAGATGTAAGCAACAAGTTGTGATTAACAAGCTTTCATTTGATAATGTCAGAATGATTTTTCAAAGAAATACTCTAGAAGCATCGACATACACTTGTATATACTTGTATATATTGTGTGTGTGGATATATATATATATATATATAAAGACAGAGACAGAGAGTGATGGTGATGGAGAAAGATATTAAAGTAATGAAATAATGCTCTAGTTTTAGCTTTAGTAGAGCAAGAAGCAAGGGTGAAAGAGTTGAGGTTACTGCTGGGACTAGCTTGGGTACTTTTTGCAGCTGAAACAGTTACATGTCTACAGTACATTATCACAGTACAATATTTCCATTGGACAGGGTTTTCCTTTTTTTTATCATGGAACTTAGAGTTGATAAAAATAAATAACATGTAATGACCCCTCGGATGTTACTTTTTTCCTCTTTTCCCTCAGGAAATACAGAAACACTTATCTTAGAATGCACAATGTATGACTCTCTGTGACAACTGGGTCACACATGCAGGACACATTCCTTCTGTACTTTAAAGTCACTAAACATAAGTTTTAACTATAACTTATATATCCATGACAATGCTAGCAATATTGAGTTGTGTTGATGCTTGCTCACGAGTTAATAAGCAGTTTATATCTGCTCAGGTGAAAGGTGGTTGCTCTGTTAACAAATTAGAGCTGGATTTAACTTTGAAACAAATCTCATGATTGCATTGTAAATCATCTCATTCTATTAAGTATTTATTCTACATCTGTTTCAGCACTTTTAATGAGATTTTATTACCCTTTTTATTAATCTGGACTTTTTGGAACACAAGATATGATTTAGGCCTAAACACTGTGGGTCTTCCCTTGCTAATGAGTGATACACATGATAACATAAGGTTCAAGATCTCACTGTTTTTTAGCACTTCAAAACCCAATGTATGTAAATTAGCAGGGTCAAGTTCCAGAAATAACAAAGCTACTTCGCTAACTTTGAGTCAAAGGCCTAAATGGATGCTATATTTTTGATCCAAAACATCAATAACAATATCCGTACCAGCTTTGCTCTATGATCAATTTCAAAAAGTTTCTGATCAATGCCTATCACTGCTTAGGGGTGTCTTTCTCCCCAAATTTCTCATTTAGCCGAAAGGATGAAGTATGTCCTCACAACAGATTGGGCCTATTGCCATGGGATGAATATTTTTGGAAAAATTGTTTTATTCAAAAATGCCAAAATTCCACACCCTTAAAGCATTTTTCTCAGCGACAGCGTCTTTGTCATCCCATAGTGAACTTATTTGTGAAAGCCCCCAACTATTGCGATACTACGCCCCTGGGGTAAATAAGCAAAAGACTCCTGTGCTGGTTCTGCAATGCAAGTTTTGAGAGGTCTGAGTTTGTCTCTTAACAGTTTTAGAAACAAAAGCTGGGAGAATAATTTTAGTCTCGAGTAGAGCAACAATCAGACTGAGTTGGGAGTATACCTTTTTGCTGGAGGCTGTTGGTACTGGAAAATGAGACTTCATGCAGATTTCCATCCACTATTGTAATGCAAATATAAGGAGTTGGTCTGTTGGGACCAGACATTCTCTCACCCTCTTAGAGGCAGACACATGGCTGCTTTGCCACCTCATTCATTCAACCTATATCAAAGCTTATTATGAATACAATGATTTGCCAACTTTTACCTTTACCTTATTGGATATTATTTTGTTTCTAAAACTCTACGTATAACTATTTAAATTCATCATTCCTTTCTATGAACAGGGGTTTTCAACACCATGAGCAGATATTGCAGAAACGAAACCGAAAAAAACATTATTCCTCTAACACTGACACAAAAAACTGACAACGAACTCCTGTAGACCAAAATGCCCGGGACCTAAACCACGTCCAAGCCCCCAGTCCTGAGGGGTGAGAGGCCACGCCCCTTAGTGTCCACCACACAGCCTCCCCTCCCCCCCGAACACCTAGAAGGGACTCCTGCAAACAAACTAGTCTCTCATGGGAGGCTTCAGCAGCCTGCCATAACGACTGCGTCGTCCCTTCATCGAAGCAGCAGGAGGCACCAGATGTTGAACCTGTGGAGGCACTGCCGGGGTCCCGGAAGGAGGGCGACCTCGACGGGAAACCTGGAAAGGAAACACAACTTCGCTATCCACCCTGTGTGCTGGTTTCAGACTATGAGGCAACCCCCCACTCTAAAAAAAGTGAATTGAAAGTTGAACACATTTAGAATGTAATAAACCAACTGAGAAAAACATAAAACACCTCCACACAACCAATCTATGTAATCAAAGTGTCTGAAAGCACAGAATGTCAAGATGACTGGAGAAGGCTTAATTAGTTTACCCTTTGTATAATTCAGACGTGATTGTCATATCTCAAGGTATGTGCACATTCAAAGAAATTGCATTTGGTCGCTTACATCAGTAAGCCTCTTTGTCCACTTTTTTCTGTTAGACTTTATTTTGTTTCAGGTACTCCTAAAAGAAAAAAAGAAAAAGTAAGGCACATTCTGTCTAAACTACTGTCCCGAACAGATGACATGACACAAAAGCTTCCTGACAAATTAGCTGATTTTTTTTTAATTTTTTTTTTTTTTTAAAGTTCACGGCCCTGCAATCAAGGCCAGGTCATGTAACTTGTTTGACATTTACACGAAATCGAAGCTTAACTGAGTGAAGCTGCAAACCTCAATCACAAAAATCAAATGGAAAAATGTAAGTGGAAATTAAAATAGCGGGTAATATTTTGAGGCAGACTGACACAAGAATAAAAGTATGGATCTTATTGGACCAGCTAGAAGAATAATACACTGTGAATGGAGGAGACTGGATGTAGCAGCGGGCATCAGGTGTTGATTTGCTGATGGGAAAGAGGATTGTTTTACTGTGGACCAAGAGCAGGTGTGAGCAGAACAAAGAAAAAAAGAAATCCAATGATGAATATAAAACCTCACAGCTTGTCAAGTGTCAGAAACCACAAAGCATAATTAGTGGGTGAGTAAAGCTATATCAGAGCTGTATCACTTTTCATTAAGATGCATCACTGTGGTAAATGATGGCTCTGCCCGATCCCTGGAAGAGGTAAAGCTCTGACCCAATAGCTGTCTTGCCTGTTCCATTAAACCCAATTGGTTTAATGGAAAATATTGATAGCTCTAATGCTTACTTATTTGTAATGTTCTTCTGATTCTGCTGCATCTGTGTGGTCACAATTTGTTTGTATGGATTAATGTTATCCATATATAAAGTTTGTCTTTTCTTAGCACATGATTATTCTCTAAACATCAACATCAGAGATGCTGCCAATATACATGAATATACTATTTATATATTATATACTATTTGTAGCATGCACAACCTTATTTATTAATTTTACTTGTTTTTGTTTTGAAAAATAAATTAATTTAGCTGCTCTTTATTCACAGTTGTATTGCGTGGATCCAATCAGTGAAGAAATGAATTATCTTGAAAAACTTTTTAGCTCAGTGTGAAGCAATATTAATTCTCATTAGAGATTCCACCTCCAAATACTGCTCAGTCAGGTAAAGTTGAAAACTGATCATGTCACATCAAATGCTCAAATCTGTGGCAGGCTTTTGTCGGATTTTGCAGTCGCACAGGTAAGTATTGTCTCTGGAAAAATGGAAAATGTGGTTTTAAAACTTTACACACAATGCAATGAATGTGTGTATGAATCTTTGTACCTGTTAAGGCTACATGCAGCTCCAAGGTAGCTGTTTTTTTAATGTATGCATTTAAGCTTCAAAATTTAATTTGGCTTCTACACAGCCACTTTTCATTGTCTTTTATGCAGCTTACTTGTGCTCAAAATTATTCCATAACTATCTATTTAGATTGATGTGACTTCAGGCAACTGTCCAGGGCACAGAGTGCCAACAACAACTAGACATTTAAAGTTTGTCTTATATTCGTAAAGCAAGTGAAAAATGATAAATGGTCAAAAGTTAGTTTGTAGTACATGTTGAGTAGGAAGAGCAATACACTCCTAATGACTGAGAAATCCTTCTTTGTTGGTTTGTTTTTTCCCAGATGGACTGTTTACTCAAATGTGATGTGAAATTCAGATATGTATCTATAATATTAAATACATGTGTCACATATTAAATACATATCATATGAATATTACATATTCTATATATTTACAAGCCAAACCAATGACTTGTGGACATTGGTAAGTTGCACATCCAAGGGCTGCCACTGTCGTCACAATTCCAGCCTGAAAAGCCTGGCCATTTTTGTTTGCCCCCGAGATGTGGAAACATTGCAGTCCACCTGGCAAATTACAAAAACACTCTTGAAAGACAGATGACATGCACAAACACAAAGGGAGAATGTCTGATGCCAAACCGAATTAGCGGGATTCTGATGGAGTCACGAATTTTTGTCAGCTTTTGTTGGTGGATTCTATTTTTTCCTCCACTCTCTACCCACCTTTGATCCTCTAAGCCACTTATACTATATCATCTTCATTCCCATCTGCAATCGTTTCCTTGGCTTGCTTCAGTCATTTCCTTCTTTCATACTTCTCTCCGTTTCTCTAAAACAGATTTGTCATTTTTAGGACAGGAAAACTGACATTTGAAAGGAGAGTCAACCCAAGGAGGATTTGATTCTTTCCTTCCTGCAGTATGATCACATATTATTCACTCAACACCAGCTGAAGGCGGATTTTTTTCCCCTCATTTCTCATTTGATCCTTTGACTTTTTCCCAAGGACAGAGCATTTTACTTCATTGTTTGACGTTGACACGAGGTTAAAGCCAAGACTGAGAAGACGAGACAGCAAAGACTTTGAAATTCATATTTGATAGTTTATCAAAGAATCTATTGCCCCAATTTCCATGGGAGTCATTTTGCAAAGTGAATTCTCACTGAGACTGACAGCTGAAAGAGGAACAGGAGATGAGTTTGGTTTGAGGAGGAAACAAGAAACTTGAAACAGTCTATCCCATTATCACACTGAGGTAATGAATTCATCTAAACATGTTCATGTTGCTTAAGTGGCAGTAAGGAGTGAATTTGTAAAACCATCAGTAAGAAAAAAAAAATTGTAGCAGTCAAAGATCAAGGATTAGATAATTTTCACTCAAGTGAAAGATATATGAGCTTCATCCTGTGTGAGCTCTGGTGGAAAACAACCTGCTGCCTGGTTATAAAATAACACTGACATGAGGATTTGAATTTCGATGACACAGTCCTTGGATCTCTAATGTGCAAGATGGTATCCCATTGGGAAAGAAAGCGAAGCATGTAACGGTAATATAGGTGGAATTTCTCAGATTCTACATAATTCGTTTTTTCAGAAAACCTTGATCAAATGCATCTGGACATATTTCCGCCCACTGAAGCCACAGGTCTCAGATGCAACTCTTCTAACTTAAGAAGAGATTATCTGCTCAATCAACAAAATGTTCGTGGGTCGTAGTTGTTGTTTTGACTGACTCGCATTTCCAGTTGTTATTACAAATCTATATATATAGAAAAAAAAATTGCAAATATTATATTTTGTTCCAATTACCATCATTAACTTTGGCACCATTTTGTTTGTGCCCGTTTTTGCAGTCAACCGTGGCAATCCAGCTAAATCTATATATTATTTACAAGCTGGTGGAAAGAGCACTCCCAGGGACAAAAACACAATAATAATTTGAATTTGTTGTGGCAAATCAAAACAATATGCTTCCCCATCACAGGAAGGCATTTAAAGAGATTCATCTTTATTAAAGTCATGCCAAGCACACTGGTACTCTCTGGTGATAAAAACTACTGGATCACGCAAAATCTGTCTCAAATTAAAATCAAAATCGCCACAGTGTCATAGCAGTGTCAGTTTGAGATACGTGCTGTTTAAATAAACCAACCCTGAAAGAACAGATAATTAAAATATAAAAGGCAGTCACAACATCTTCTCCACGCTTCTCTTGCTCCTGAAATCCCAAAGCTTCCAGTCAGTGTCATATCTCCTAAGAACAGCAGACCTGAAATCAATAACTAAGTCTACATTCTTAGGCCAACCCCTTGAATTCCACATAGCTGATGATGATTCAAAAATGAAACTGATTTCTGCATCCAGGTTTTATGCTGGTATTAGTTAAAAAAACTGCAAAGCCTTGTTTCCTTTCTGAGATAATGTTTGAGGACTCAAGGCTCAGAGGCAGAAGATGAAAGAAAGACAGAGACTTTACCTGGAAGACTACGGATCTAAGTTAATGATTTATTGCTATGCTTAAACTATTTTAAATGGTAAATGGTCTCAACTTTTTGAGCGCATTTACATCTTTCTGTTTCAAAGAGCTTTACACTGGATTGCATTCATCCAATCACACACACACACAGATGGCGACAGGGCTACCATGCAAGACGTTAACCAGGCTATCGAGAGCAACCTGGGCAAGAGACAGGAATCAAACCACCAACCTTCCAATTGGAGGGACTATAGCTCTACTAAATGAGGCCCATCCATCCCCGGTGTGTTCGTGGATGAACGTAATCCAGTGTAGAGCACTTTGAAACCGCAAGGTCATGAAAGGGCTAAATAATTGGAATCCACTTACCAGTCATTGCATGTTGGGATCATTTGTGGTTTGTTAACAAATCTGTTTTAACATTAATCAGTCCCCTCCTTTTTTAAGAACAGGATCACCTACTTGGTTTGCCAATCTGGGGGAACTACCCCTGGCATCCACCCGATGAGGCATGTCAGCCATGACAGCCTTACAAAATCCAGAAACTTTAATTACGAAGGGCGGACCTCATCCATCCCCAAGGACCTGACATCGAGGAGCTTTTTGACTTCCTCAGGTGCTTCAGCCCCAGAAATATGATCCACAACATCTCAAGCCGAGGTCAGCGGTGCACTAACCCCAATATACACAGTGTCGATGGTGCACTGGTTGCCCTGCTGAGCTACCGGATGGTGGACAACATTCTTCTCGGAGCCCCCTAGAAGTTGTTCTCCATGGCCTCACCAAAGTCCTCCCCTGCCCGAAAGACCAGAGAGTCCTGATAGCACTCTTTCAGGTTTACAGCATCTCAAACTGCCCGTGTCCACCAAAGGATGCAGGGGTTACTGCCTCGACAGTTCCCGACCACCTTACAACTCCTGTCTGCCACCTCAACAATGGAGGCACGGAACATGGCTACTCGGACTAAATGTCCCCCACCTCCCCTAGGACTTAGTTGAAGCTCTGCAAGAGGTTGGAGCTGAAACTCTCCCTGATAAGGGTCAGACGTTCCCAACAGACCTTCACGATACGTTTGGGTCTGCTGGGTCTGACCAGCATCCTCCCCCACCATTGGAGGCAACTCACCAGTTGGCTCAAATGGGGGTTAATTGACAGCTTCGCCCCTCTCTTCACCCAAGTGTCCAGAACATGTGCCGCATGTCCAACAACATGACCGCAAAGTCGATCATCGAAATTCGGTCTAGGGTGTGTTAGTGCCAGGTAAAACAATGAGCACCTCCATGCCTGAACAGAAAAGTCATATCCAGTTAATTTTCTGATTGATTCCTGCACTTAAGATATAAGTTACTACTTAATGGCAGCGACTTACAAAAGGTTTTCTATAAATCTAAACATTTTTCCCATTCGCATCACTGTTCCTTTAACATCTTTCTCTGCTGCTAAAACATACCAATGTAAAATGCTGAACAGCAGTGTGGATCTTCAGAGAGCAGTTTCTCACACATTTTGAGAGAGCAATTCATTTGTCTGTTGTCTTTGTTCCGGTGTCTGTATAGCTCCACCCTAAGTATCAGCAGATATTCCCCTACACACTGTGCAACTGCGTCCCCAATAGTACTTTTATCTTTGATAAAAACAAAAACTGTCGAAAATAATTTTAAAAGCAATCTACACTAAAATGATTTTAGATCACTACACTCCAAACGGTATCTTCATGTTTGGAAAAAACTTTTAAATGAAATGGAAAGTATATGTGTCTTGGAAAAAGTAGGTCAGTGACAACCATGAATTCAGCATTTGATAAAGTGAAAGCAACACTAAGTGTTCAACACTAAGGGTTCTGAACAAAATCCTGACAGGAAAATATAAGAAAGTAATTTGAATATATACACTATATGGCCAAAAGTATTCATTCAACCATCTAAATAATAAGAATCATGTGTTCCAATCACTTCCATGGCCACAGGTGTATAAAATCAGGCACCTAGGCATACAGACTGTTTTTACAAACATTTGTGAAATAATGGATCACTCTCAGGAACTCAGTGAATGCCAGCGTGGAACTGTGATAGGATGTATATATATACATACGTATATACATATATACACATATATATATACATACATATACATACATATATATATACACACATATACACATATATACACATACATACATATATATATACACACATATACACATATATACACATATATATATATACATACATATACATACATATATATATACACACATATACATACAAACATATATATACATACATATACATACATATATATATACACACATATACATATACACACAAACATATATATACACATATATATATATAAACATATACATATATACATATATATACACACATATACATATATACATATATATACATATACATACATATATACACAAGCATATATATACATATATACACAAGCATATATATACATATATACATATATATGCACACACATATACATATAGATATATACACATATATGTATATATAGATATATACACATATACACATATATGTATAAATATATACACATATATGTATATACACATACACATATACATATACACATACACATACACATATACACATACATATACACACATATACACATACATATACACATATACATATACACATATATATATACATATATATATATATATACATATACACATATATATATATACACATATATATATACATATACACATATATACATATACACATATATGTATATATATATACACATTTATGTATATATGTATACGTATATGTATATATATGTATATATATATACACATTTATGTATATATGTATACGTATATGTATATATATGTATATATATATACACATTTATGTATATATGTATACGTATATGTATATATATGTATATATATGTATAAGTATATAAGTAGTATATATACTACTTACACTATATAAGTATAAGTATATATATACGTATATATATACATATATATACATATACATACACATATATACAGATATACACACATATATACACACACATACATATATACAGATATATATACATATACATACACATATATACAGATATATATACATATACATACACATATACACATATATATACATATACATACACATATACACATATATATGTGTATATGTGTTTGTATATGTATATATATGTGTATATGTGTATGTATATGTATATATATGTGTATATGTGTATGTATATGTATATATATGTGTATATGTGTATGTATATGTATATATATCTGTATATATGTGTATGTATATGTATATATATCTGTATATATGTATGTGTGTGTATATATGTG
>CAAKHD010013531.1:15666-29395 GCA_901007705.1 Fistularia tabacaria
GGTTTCCCTGCGCGAAGATGTTCCTTCTCCTCTTCCTCCTCGGGGTTTGAGGTCGGTCGCTATGCTAAGTTGCTGCGCGGCAGTTGTGCTGAATGGGGTTGCTCTGTGTGTGTGTGTACGTGTGTCGCCTGGAGAACTTTAGGTGATCTCACTTGAGTTGGAATCGGAGCAGGTCACCGCCAGGCTCGTGCCCGTCAGTGCACCTGGGCCGAGGTTCCTGTTGGAGTCGCCGGGTTCCGGTTTGGGTTGTGGACCTCCAGGGGAGGTGCAGGCTACAGATGGATTTACAAGTGTGTGTGTGTGTGTGTGTGTGTGTGTGTGTGTGTGTGTGTGTGTGTGTGTGTGTGTGTATGTGCGTGTTGATCTATCCGGGGAATCTCTCAGACCATTAGATCATTGGAGGTGTTCGCGTGAAGTTGCTGGTGACGGCAGCAGGTCGGATGCCGGCCTGAGGTTCGCGGGGCTCCGCCTCCTTTGCGGCCTTGCATTCTTGAAGCACCGGCTGCTCCAGAGTGCACGTGTGTGTGTGCGCGAGTGAGTCACAATGAGAGCTGATGACGTTTGTTTTCCACGTTCCTCGCCAAGTTTCCGCCATCTTTTACGCTTTTGAGGTGATCAAGTTTTCGGTTTCACAATCCCCGACAGTCAGCACGCTCGCTCTCCGCGGAGGAAGTCACACACCCCGTTGTTTTGCAGTGACTGCGTGCATTGGACTGATAAGAGGGAGATGTTTATTTGTGGAAGGGGCCTCGTCGCTCTTTCAAAGCCCAGGCGGATTTGGCCCAGGACCGGCTGCGGCCCGTCCGTGCTCTCTTGTGACTCTTGAAGATTCCCTGGACTTGCCGAGAAGCAATCAGAGACGTGCCTGGCCGTCGCATCGGGGCCGCCGTGCACGGTGGCGTGCGCTCGGTGAGAGAAAATCAGATTGAAAACCTAGGATTCGCTGTTACAAGAAAAATGCCGTGAATCGCAATTTGGCTTAATTTGCTAAAGCAAAGCCTCCACCCAGTGAGACGGGCTGTTTTGCTAGTTCATGAACTTCAGCAGGCACACACACACACACACACACACACACACACACACACACACACACACACACATCCACCTCCATTTGACACCTGCTGGAATAATCCACCCCTCTTTCGTGAGAGTGATCCCCTGTCCGGATTGACCTCAACACTCCCCTGCTCCGGGGAGATCTTATCTGGATCCCGGCGCCGGCAGCGCCGCTGTTTCAGCAGAAGCAACATCGGACGCCTTTCGCCTCAGGGCTTCTGGAAAAAGTTTCTCCAATGGACGTCCAGCCAGGAAGCCCAGGATGTATTTGAATTGCCCGAGTGTAGCCCTTTAACAATAAGTCAACAAAGACGGAGGTCATGCTTTCCCCAGTCAATGGGATGCATGTCTACAGGCCAGCAGATGACATTTTGGTGCAGAATTCACGGAGCCGCTTCTCGATACTTCATTACCCGAAAGGCTGTCCCTAATTTTGTACCTTCATCTCTGAGACATGAATCGATTTAACGCCAAATGATCACACCTCCGTTTCTTTGGGGGTATGTCTGTACCGTATGCTCGGCGCTGACTTGTATGCTCACCCAGTACCTGGGCTCGCAGCACGGGCAGCTGTCTCACCGGGCTAAATATACCGCGCGGCTGCTGCGCCGCACATTGCCAGCATGAGCCTACCCTGCTCACGTTACACTGTTATTTCTTTTTTAAATAATATAACGTTGACAGGGTTCGCGTGTCAAAAGGCCGCTCATCAGCGCGGAACACGAAGAGGTTCCACTCGCCAGCCAATTTCCTTTATGGATTGAGTCATGTATTTTTTATTGCTCGCTTTAAAAAAAAAAAGAAAAAAGAAAAACAGAGCTTATAAACGCATTGGCGGGTTTTACAGGGTTTGAGCAACGTTGTCACGTGAACTTTATTTATTTAAGATATCTTCATCCGTGAAAACATTTTTAATTTGCACTTACAAGCTATCAGGTGTTATAAAGTTGTGCTATATATACATGAAAACACCATATAAGGAGTTTTAAAAGCGTCATTGACACGACACACACCATTACGGCATGCTTGGGTGGAAAAAGGCTGCAAACGCGCTAAAGGCTCTGCGCGACTTGGGAACGGCACAATATCGCTAATAAGCTCTACGACGCTACGCTCGGCTGTCTGCGGGCGTCAAACCACACCAGTTCCCCAGGAATTAAAAGTTTATGATTTCAATTTAAATCATTTAATATGTATAAGTACACTGCGGCATGTTAGCACGTGGATCAGAGGTGGCTATATTTAGACCGCTCATGCATATTACCCCGGCCTCCAGAGCTCACTGCTGTAATTTTAGCATCTGATGCTAAGATAAAACCTCATTTCCCCTTTTAGCCCTCGCAAAGGCCTGGCTGTTGACACATGGCCCAAATGAAGAGCGGGGTCTCGTCTAGAGCCTTCCCTGCACATTTGGATCGATACTTTAAGTACTTTAAAAACAGCATGGATGAGGTTCTTTGTTGGTTTGACCCAAAAACTACAGTTGATATTGGGAATACTTGGCGTCGGGTGTGGATCCGACCCGCGAATGGGGTTCAGGTCGAAGCAGTCGGTTCAGGATTTATGCTTCATGTTACGGATTAGCTGGATTTTCTCTGCGCAGATTCTGAACAGCAGGATAGAACGAATGATCCCGTGATCAATATCAAGTGAATGACACCCCTCAGCCAATGACAGCGAGGATACGCTCCAGGCGAATAACAAATGAACGCGTCATAAAAAAATTGTCACTGCCGCTGGTTTCAGATGTAGACATTTGTTTACAATTCAACTATGCAGAGTATCAGGTTCCAAATAAACAAGAGAAACTCACACACACACACACACACACACACACACACACACACACACACACTCACTCAGCTGACCTGAACTGCACAAAATGCCAGAGTCCAAACCAGGTTCTCCGAGTTAAAGGTTATGAAACAGATTTAGAGCAGATTAGACGTGCCGTTAATCCCCGCTTAGATACCAACATTAGCATACAAGTTATGATAACAGAGACGCGCAAACGCCACAAGGCCGCTCTCCAGCCGAGTTAAGAACTCCGCCGGGTTCTGCTCGCACGCCGACGTCTCGATGTAACGCATAACCTAAACATTTAGACGGGTTTTGTCAGCCCCGCGCGCCGTCTGTCCGCTTCCTCCGGAGAATACATTAACCAGCATCTCACCCCCGGGGATGTGACACTCATGCTGACGTCTATGAATAGCATAGATTAATGCACGGCTCGCGTGGAGGAGGGGAGCGTGTTCACTCGTCTCGGCGTTATAATTTCATGCCTGTGACGCATATATACACATATATATCCGTTAATAAACGATTGGACAATCTGAGACACCATTAGAACAGGATAATGGATAACCGATTGTGTGTTTTTTCCCTGTCTTTGCAGGATAAAGGACTGGGTGGATCAGATGCAGAAGGAACTGATCACTTTAACAGACACGGCAAGCGGCATGCAGAATCTAATACAGGTAAGCCTGGTAGCTGACACACACTGACAGACACACAAAAACACACACACACAAACACATCTGGGAGTCGGCCTTCACTTTTTGGTGGACGTCCCTCGTTTTTTCAGAATGAACCATCTCAGAGGGCGCCGGTGCAACAGGAGGTGTAGAGGATGCGGGTTATTGATATCCGTACATTTTATTCATTCTCAAGCCGGAGCCTTTCCCAGCCATGATTGGACGAGAGGCGGGGTTCACCCCGGATCCATCACAGGGCCGCTTATCGTTGCGTACGGTCGTTCACTTGGTTGGTTGATCCGAGCAGCGAGCGCTAGTCCAAGGGCCGCTGATCGCAGGACTCCTACGACTTCAAGGAGAAGGACTGAATTCCTTACCTGAGATGATCTTCGGCACCGTGGAAGCAGATCTCCGGGAATCTGTTGGCGCCGTCAGGCTCCCGTCTCCCGTGAACCGACCTTAGCGGGGACGTCGACACGTCGCCGGGCTAAATATAGCGACTTCTCATTAACCAAAAAGCTGCAGCGCTCAAGCTCAGATATGTCGCCCTCCCCTCCCCCGATCCAGGTATATAAATAGTCGTCTCTGCCACAGTCAAAACAAAACGCGTCATCATCCGGGCTGATAACGAGTCCATTAAACGCCAGGTGAAGCTGAGGTTTCGGGGAACGCCCTCGGTTACCCCTCGTAGACGGGGCTGCTCTTCAATTCAGGGCTTGTACTTTTAAAAATGGTAGCCCCTTTCCCAGGGCGAGTCGGCAGACGGGTTTGCGACACGGCTGATGACTTCGTCCGTCCCGCTCGGACAGAGGGATAAGGTACCATGAGTCTGAAATCCAGCGGTGTTAGCCTTTGCTATTGCTCTTGTACTAAAGCGATGCCCGGAGGAGGAAGACAAATACGTGCACACGCCTCGGCTCTCTGGCCAGAATGCCGGACGGCGAATTCCCCCCCAGGCTGCTAAATAATTGGCTGTTTGGCATTTGTGTTTCCTTATTCCTTTTGGCCGAGGCCTATTCCACAGCAAGAGCAAAAACAGCCACGTTACGTAACCCGACATCGCAACTCAGTCATCGGACATGCGTCCTCCTCCTCCTCCTCCTGATGTCCAATTAAGGGCGCGAGGCGGCTTCGCTGATGTGGCGTCTCAAACCTGGGATGGATGGAGTCCGCCGATGCATTACGGCAAAGGAGCTCCTGATCCGAAGGGTGTTTCAGCATGTGTTCCTCTGGAAATCCTGGTTTGATATGATGGTGGCCCAGATATGGATGGCTCGCACAGATCATCGACACCTTTGCTCCTGTCTTGGAAGTCCCGGGCGGAGGGTAGCAAACTTCAGGAAGGCACTGGAGTTCAATAAAGACACGCGGGACGCGGGACCTTCTGGCTTTGTGTTTGTGCAAACAAAATCCCAAAACGTGGCTTCAGGCTACACCTTGGAACTGGACAGTAACAACGTCCTGAAGCTGCGAGAACAGCCTCTGCCCCTTTATTTATTTATTTATTTATTTTAACTCAATTTTTCTTTACTTTTTCTCCTGACAGGTGCATGTACAACATAGAATGACATAGTAATAGTGATCGTAATAAATAAGTAGGAAATTGCAAAACAGAAATTTGAGGGCGTCAGAGACCTCCTTCCAAAATAAACGTAGTGTAGGACAAAGCCAGAATACATGTGTGGTTTGCTATATCTTCCCCACAATTCCTCCTGCAAAAGCTACAACGTGTCAGCTAAACCTCCGTCCCTTTTAGAACATGAACATCTTCTTTCATGCTTCTGAAGATGTCTCCTGCGAAGCCTGGAGGCTGTGGAATGCACTCCCTCAAGCGGAGAACCTCCCGACCTTCACCGTGGAGGTTAAACGATGACGACGAAGAAGGCAGATATGTGAGCACTCGCTCACTTTGACTGCTCGGCACAGTCGGTGCAGACAAACATTACGTATTGTTTTATTGTTTGTGTTTTATGACGACTACATTAATATGGATGCAGATATCGGCCTGCACTTTACACCTTTGCAAGGAGTAAAATGTACAGAGCACTCTAGACAATATAAGGATGTTGGAAGTGGATAGTTGACGGACCGCACTCCAGACATCTGTTGGTCTCAGTTGGTTGGATCAGATGTTTTTGTTGATGTTTGCTGTAATGTCACGTTTTAGTCGATGAATCAGATGTTTTCGTCAATAAACCGGTATGTGGTTGACTGTTGTGTATTGGTCGATGTATGGCTGAATCTTGTGTATTGATTGGTTGAATCTCATGTTTCAGTCACGGGGCGGCTTGGTAGAACGTTGGTAGAGCGTCCAATTGGGGGGTTGGCGGTTCTACTCCCAGCTCCTCCTGCCCCGCAAGTCTCTCCCGATGCTCTTGTTAGCTCATTGCATGGCAGCCTTTGAACGGGTGGATGCGTTCTTAGCGCTTTGAAACCCCAAGGTTTAGATTTCTCTGTAAGTTTGAGACCGTTTCATTTTTATTTCTGTTTCCACGACACTTCAGGTGGAAATTAGCCCTCCGGCTAGAATCTAGTCACAACCTTGTTTTGCTGGAATGAATGTTTTTCTATATGTGCGCATCCTCCCGCAAAGCGGCCAGCTAAAGGTTTTCATCGTTCACATGGCGACGAGAAGGTCCTTTTTCCATATGCCTTGATGTGATGTGAAAGGACGCTGTGTTGTTTCCGCCTCTAACCAAAGCTGTCCCCGTGATTCCCTCAGATATACCATCAGCACAGAAGTCATTTCACCGTGGAGTCCAACAACGCGAGGCAACTGGTGGCCACGGCTGCAGGACACATGGAGAGGCTACTGGCGAACCGCTCCAAAGCCCTGAGGGTGAGCGCAACGGCTTTTATAAACCGGTTTGATCGGATTAATCGCGCGATTAATCTAGATTGATCATTCCGTCATCCGTTCATCACGGGTTGTGTTTCACCTTTTGGAGGCAAAAAGACTGTTGGTGACACCTACAGATGAATAAACCTCCCAGTGCAGCCTGCTGCTTAGACACACTCACTTGTTGACATTTTTGGAGGCCCTCGCATTCCCAGAGGGTTCGGCCTGCAGAAGAAATCCTGACGAATGCTCGCTTGGCGTTGACGCGGTGCTTTAAACAGGAAGTGCTTGAATTTCTTCCCGAGGAGCGTGACAAGTACTTCCTGTCACTCCAAACGCCCCGTCTTCTTCTTATAGATCCATAGGCTGGAAGTAACTCACGAACTGCAAATGCTGCTGTGTGGTGCTGAAATATGTTGAATAGGATGCTGATTCCACACAATGGATGTCAAAATCACTGAAATCCAGTTGCAGCTTAGAAGATACAGCTATGGTTGGTCCAAATGGGCTTCTCTCGCCGAGTTGAGGTGTTCTGGACCAACTTGAAGATAACTCAAGAACCCTCAAGAGCTGGTGTGGCGCTGAAATATGTTAAATGGGATGTGATTCTATGCAATATATGTCAAAATAACTGACATTTGCAGTCGGCCATTTTGGTTGCGGTAGTTCCTCCACCAGGTAGCATTGGAGCAACAATCCAGTGAGTGGAATTCTGGAATTCTCTTTGAGTCACTGTGTGCCGCACATGCAGTAATGTTTTGACTCAAATGAATCGTGCTCATCGATCAATGTGGATTTACGGGTTCATTTGATAGCCATACCGTATAGATCTGCTTCATTCCGCTGTTGATGTTTAGCTTGAGACCGGTGTGGGTGGTGGCGGGCGGGCGGGGGGCGGGGGGCGGGGGGAGGGGGATGCTAACTCTTGCGCATCGGATCATCCCCGGCGTTTCCTCTGAGTCTGCGAACCCCACGGGAAACACACGGAAGCGATCTGCCTCTCGTAGTTTGGCGCCGGAAACAGATGCTGGAAAGCAGCTGCCGCTTCGGGCCTCACACTGATCCGATACGAGCAGACGTCCTCCAGCTAGGTGACTTAATCCGAAGTTACGGTGCAGGACAGCTCCACGCCGCATAATCAGAGCAGTCAGCGCTGTTTCGTGTGAGTCGTATCACCGCTTGCTCTTTTGGTATCAACAAAAAATTAGTAAAAATCTCAACATCCGGGAGTGATGTGTGTTCTCTGAGAGCTCCTCTCGGATCTCCATGCTGGCTGAATTCATGGTTCGCTGGTTTGGACCACACACCAGGAATGTGCTATGAGTCCCGCGCCTGGCGGATGCTTCATTCCGCATGCAGCATGTTTTCTGACAGTGTTTACCACAAGCAGCCCAACGCCGTGTTGTTGATTTTTGCCTGGCAGACCTTGGAGGACCTTCTTGAGGCGGGATGCTTCCGTGCTTCTGCTCCTTCTGTTTGAGTCCAACGTACTTTTGATCACAAAAGTACGAGCGCGCTGTCCTTTTTCTGTCGCTTTTCTTGGTTTATTTTCTTGTTATTTTTAAGTGAATTCACCAAAAGCCCTCTTTTAGCTCAACACCCGGATTTCCCCTATGAGGATCAATAAAGTATTATCTTATCTTATTATCTTATCTTATCGTTCCATTTATTTTTAATTTTTTTGGGAACATCTGCCCGTTTTCCACCCACTTGTTTTCCCGATCAATCGGTTGCCAAAATCCCTGAATATAATGACATTAGCGGCGGTCGGAGGTCAAGCCCTGCTGAGGGGCACGTCGTCGGAGCGCAGAACAGCCTGCAGCTGCTGCCAGATCCAAACGCAGCACAGCTGCTGGCCAACCGAATTAGGATCTTAAGGCGCTGCCGGCGTCGATCAATTTTGGCGCCAGAGAGACCGCCATATTCAATTAAAGCCCGATGGCCCGTTTCCATAGTTACACCCCCATTGATTGTGTAGTCCGGCCGGCCGGCGGAACGTTTTGTTTTCTCTTCCAGCCCAATGATTGCCCGGGGATGGGGAACAATCAGTTTGGGATGTTAAACCGCAGACTGTCACGCTCTCCATCCGCTCGGATTCCCACCTGTGTGAGTTAAAAACTGTTTTTTATTCAGTTTGATTATAAGGTTAGCAGGAAACAGAGGCAGAGGAGAAACGGCTTTTTGTGCCTCTGTTTGCGCCGAGCCTCCGTAAAACGCCCTGGAGCCGGGCCAGCCCGCTGATCAATTTATGGCGCGGTCCATAAATGGCCACGGGCCCACTTAACCCAATCAGGAATGGGAATGGATGGAGTGATAGGATGACTGCAGCATATGTAATGTCCTTTCCCCAACCTGCGCTAATTTAATAACGGCCTGCGCTGGTTCGCCGCTGCAGCGCCCTCCCCCGTCGCTCTCCTCGCTCCTCTTTTCAGACGGGGCGACCGCGAGCGGCGTGAAATGGTGCTCCACGCCACGAGCCAGCATAGAAAAGACATCCATTAGCGTCCTGTTTTAGCGGACGGCGAACCTTTGCTCTTTAGAGCCGGTGCCTCACTGAATGACACGGTAGAAGAATGAAAGAGTGAACTGAGAAAAATTTGTTCTTCGGAGTTCTGGCGCCGCAGAGGTTAGCGCTTACGCCTCACAGCGAGAAAGTCCCTGGTTGTATTCCCACCTTTCTGTGTGGAGTTTCCGTGGTTCTCCCCGTGACTGCGTGGGGTTCCTTAGGGTTCTCCGGGTTCCTCCCACAGTCCAAACACATGCAGGATGTTCAGGGAGATCTTCAATTGCTCCGAGAGGGTGAATGGTTGTGTCTCTATATGTGGCTTTTTCCATGTAGCTGTTTGCGCTAATGGTGTTAGCAAAAACAGATCATTACTTCCTTACCCCCTGGACCCTTGTACCCTTCTGTCACTATCACATTCTCATCTCTCCTTCCTTTTTTCACCCCATCTGGTCCAGGCAGAAGGCCTCCCACATCCAGCCGGGATCTGCACGAGGTTCCTGCACCTCCGAGTCTCCATGTTCTCCCTGTGTCTACATGGGGTTCCTCAGGAATCTCCGGGTTCCTCAAAACACATGCAGGAGGTTCAGCGGAGACCCTGAATTGTCGAGACGTGTGACTGGTCGTGTGTCTCTGTCCATGGCCCTGTGATTGACCGCTGGAGGGAGAACCCCGCCTCTTGACCAATGACGGCAGGGCTCGTGCAGGATGAGCCGTACAGATCGTGAATGTAAAAAGAATGTAAAAAGAAATTATTCATTAGTTTGTTGAAATCTCAGCAGACGGTGTCTGTGACATCAATCGGAGAACCATTAAAGATCCCAGTAGGTATCATAGAAAAAGCCCTCCAGAGCTCCATGTGCTGCTCCTCTGTTATTAAAGCAATTGAAAAACCAGCAGGCAGATTTCCACGAAACACTGCGGAGCGGTGGAACGCGAGGACGTATCTATTTCACTCTGACGGATCTGCCTAGCATACCACCGCACCACATTTCATAAAGATCGCCTTGGCAGCGCCGCGTCTCATTTCCACTGCAATTAAGAATCCGTCTTCATTTGGGGGCGGCCACAGCCGCCTGCAGGGGAGATATTGCGTGTCAGGGGGGCACCGGCGTCAAAAGCGGGGGATTCGACTGAGGCGACGGGACGGGCAGATGTCGGATTGACGGACGGCAAATCCAAGTTGTCTCCTGATTAAGATAATGACAGCGGCCGTCATTCGAATGGGATTATGTTCGCCGACAATCGCTGGCGCGCGCAAAAACAGTTGCAGCGGCTAGCCAGAGGAGACAAGCTGCCCTGGTGTAAAGACAAATGCCACCAGTTAGAGAGGCGGTGTCTGATCCGCTTACTTCAAGCACCGAGCGGCCCGGCCTGCGCCGCCAAAGGGCGCCGACATGCACACAAATTGTGTCTTTTTAAGAGGCCCTGGCTTGATGTCTTAAAATATCTACCAAACCCAGAGGAACGTTCCACCCTTTAACCCCTGCGCTTTACGGTGGCATCATCTGCTTTTCCTGCGCTCTTCAAATTCGGCGTCATTCCGGAGATTTCGAGAGAGGAACCCGGCGCCGTTTTTACTAAAAGGTCAAATCCAGTCAGGTTTCAATTACGCGGCGCCAAATCAAGACACGGTCGTCTTCTGACGCTTTCCACGCAGAGCAGGTCTGGACCACAGGCTTTAAGATGATCTACAGGAACCCAACACCTGGAGAATCCTAAGGAACCCCACGCAGACACATGGAGAACATGGAGAAACCACACAGAAAGATAGAAATCCAACCAGGGACCTTCTCGCTGCGAGACGTTAGCGCTAACCTTTGTGCCGCCGTGCTATACCGGTTTCTTCTGTACATGGAATGCCTACAGCGCACGTGTTGAACTCAATGTGGCCCACCACAAACTACAAACTGTATTGATCAGAAACTACATTTCCCACAATTCATGCCGATCGTTGCACGACATCCCGCCATTAGATTGCAGTGGACCAACATCAATGCCATTTTCAACACGTGGGATTGAGAAATACAAATGATCCCTAAATGTCCAGGAAGAGAAAAGCCGATGCAGATGGAAGAATGTTTCGACAAAGACGGGAAGGCGAATACATGTTTGTGCTTCGAGGAGAAAAAAACCCTTCGTCTCTTGTGTTACGAGGCAAAGAGTTCAACCTACACCGGCATTTTGACACCAAACACGGAGTTAAGTATGCCAATGTTAGCCTTCCAGAAAAGCAACAAATTGTCCAAGAATTAAAAGCCAAACTCAGACGGCAGCAGAATGTGTTCACGACAGTTGCATCCAAAAACACTGCGGCAGTGAAAGCTAGCTTTACTGTGGCTGAAGAAATCAGTCAAAAGGATTGATCTGTTGTAACAGAGCATTTATATCTCTGAAAATGCACATGTAACATTTTGGATTTGAATGATAAATTCAGAGTTATTAAACATAAAGGAGTAGTTACATTTGTACTGTTAGCGTTACATGTGGCCCTTTGAGGACAACCGTTATGCTGATGTGGCCCTCGGTGAAAATGAGTTTGACACCCCTGGTCTACTCCTTCTCAACCCCAAGTGGAAGAATTCAATTTCTCATATAGAACAGAAAAATTTGGTTCAGGTTCGGTTCAGATACGGGTGCAGATGTTGACATAGACGTCACCGTCCGGGTTTGTCGAAAAATTGACGAGAAAGCGTCTAACGCGCGGCTATGTGGCGCTAAGGGAACCTCCCCCGTTTGTTAGGTTGCTGGGAGTGAGAACGTCGCGCGGAGGGCCTCCTCCAACGAACGGCTTTTCCCCGAAAATACTTGCGATCTGCTTCTGACATCTCATTCAAACGTCAAACTCAATCCGTCGGTATTGCTATCGTCTGTTTCTCCCCCGGGGCTGTTCGAGGAGGCTGCATCGTTCGCCGTGACGGCGGGGGGTCTGATGGCAGCTGCCAGCCTTTCTCAACCCGCTCACTTTTGGGTTCTTTATCTTGCTCAAGGTAACTGACATACTCGTCAGGAGATCCTTGGATCAAAACCGGTGAATCCTCGGCTCGCCTGGAGGCCCCGAAGCTGCGAGGAGCTTTCCGTTCTGGGGTCGGACGCTGCTGTCGCTGTGCTGGCATTGGTCCTCTCGTCTCCACTTGTCGCAAGATGTTTCGCTCCGTTTTGCTGCTTTGCTACGAACGTGAGATTGAAACAGAGATGATAAAGAAGCAAAATAATCGTGTCAACAAACAAATGAGCACTGAACCGCGTCTGATCTTCAGTCCACAACTCGATGACGCCTGATGGAGACTCGTGGTCAGCGGGTGCCGATCAAAGTCCAGCATTCCAAGTGATCTTCACAGTAAAATAGAATGATAACATGAATAGTAAGTAATGGGCAGACAGCTGGGTTGTGTGTGAATGAGAGGAACGGTGAGGCTACAGGGATTGGTCTTGTCATAATCTTCTCGTCGTGGCAACTGGGCTTTTCTTGATGATATTTTGGCTGCTCATCCCAGAGGCCTCTTCACTTCTACTGACCTGTAGGAACTCTTACGTTTACATAACGAGCCACCATAACCTGGACCCGCTCGAAACCCTGGCAGTTCTATTCAGAAACTCCCCGCAGGGTCAGTAGAAGTGAAGAAGCCTATGGGATGAGGAGCTGAAACGTCTTCAAGAGAAGAAATTCAAGTCCGGTTGCCACGACGAGAAGATTACGACAAGAATTCACCAGGACCTGGATGACTGAGAACCTTCACAGACTTACTACAGGGAGTGGATATCAAGAAGTTGGAGGATTTCAAGTACTTAGGGTCGACAGTCCAGAGCAACGGAGAGTGTGGAGAAGAGGTGAAGAAACGGATTCAAGCAGCTTGGAATGGGTGGAGAAAAGTGTCAGGGGTTCTGTGAGATAGAAGAACATCAGCCAGAAGGAAAGGAAAGGTGGTGGAGACAGTGGTGAGAGCAGAGATGATGGACGGTTTGGAGAAAAGACAGGAGGCAGAGCTGGAGGTGGCAGAGATGAAGATGTGGAGGTTCTCTTTGGGAGGGACCAGGATGGAGAGGATCAGGAATGACATGGTACATGTTTTGGAGAGAAGGTCAGAGATGGTTGGGTCATGGACAGAGGAGGGAGAGGGAATATATTGGTAGACGGATGCTGGAATTGGAGTTCTAGATGAAGACCATAGAGAAGATGTATGGAGGTAGAGAGAGAGGATATGAAGAGAGGAGGATCCAGAGAATAGGCTTAGCTGGAGAAGGTGGAATTGCTGTGGAGACCCTGAAGGGAAAAGCCCAAAGGAGAAGAAGAAGAAGAAGTAGACGGGAGAAAGCTGGGTTGTGCAGGGGTTAGTGCTCCCACCTCGTAGCAACAAGGTCCCCGGTTGGATTCCCAGGGGGGGCCTTTTGTGAGTGGCCTCTCCATGTTCTCCGCGGGTTCTCCGGGTTCCTCTTCAGCAGGAAGCTCTCCGAAGCCTCCAAATTGCCCGAATGAGAAGCACAACAGTTGTATGTCTGTATATGTGATCGACGGCTGGGCGAGCCCTCTGGACCAATCACAGCTGGGGTGCTCCAGCAGCCTTCACCATCCCTGAAGATGAATGAATTAATGAAATATGAAGCTAGCTAAGTGCTGATCTGGCAAAGGTGATGGTTTATGTGGTGCTCGTGATGCCCAGGCTGCTCCTCCGCCTCCAGACTAGCTCCCTTTTAAGCAAAGTTTTTGAATTTCCTTTCATCAAATTCATTCCACCCCTCTCATGTTCCCTCCTAAGCTAAGCTAATTTGGCCTCCCGCATTCATGTCGTTTCTTCTTCTCTTCTGCTTTTTTTTTTTTTTTTTTTTTTTTAGTTAAAATTCAAAAAAATCAAACCT
>CAAKHD010013532.1:0-12049 GCA_901007705.1 Fistularia tabacaria
ACACACACACACACGGTCAGACACGCATACAGACGGTCAGACGCACACACACGGTCAGACACACACACATAGACGGACACACAAACACACAGTCAGACACGCATACACACGGTAAGACACACACACACACATGGTCAGACACACACACACACGGTCAGACACGCATACAGACGGTCAGACACACACAGTCAGACACACACACATTCACACACACACACACACACACACACACATTAACACAGTTACACATACATACACACACACACATGGTTGGACACACACAAACACACACAGTCAGACACACATACACACATTCAGACACACATACATACGGTCAGACACATAGATACACACACACGCACGCACATGGTCGGACACAAAGACACACACGGACAGACACACACATACACACACACACAGTCAGACACACACCTACACACAGACACACACGGTCTGACACACACACGCAAGGTCAGACACAGACACACACACGCACAGTCAGACACAGACACACACACATACATACAGACACACACGGTCTGACACACACACCCACGATCAGACACACACAAACACACAAGGTCAGACACACAAACACACACAGTCAGACACACACACACCCACAGTGTGTATAAATACTGTCTCTCCACTTAGAACGTCAACAAACGGCGGCCATTTTGGATTCTCTGAGGGTTGACAGTGTTTCCAGAGACGTCTGAACTGCATGGGTTTGTTTGATATGAATACTTTCCCGCTAGTAATACTTCCCTACATAGTATTATACCTTCAGTGATACTTCTTTATATAGTACCATACCTCTGGTAATACTTCTTTATATAGTACCATACCTCCAGTAATACTTCTTTATTTTACACAATACGCTGGTAACAATTCTTTATATAGTACTACACCGCTGCTAATACTTCTTTGTACAATACTATACCACCGGTAATACTTCTTTTTATAATACTATACCACAGGCAACAATTCTTTATGTAGTTCTATCCTGCTGGCAATACTTCTTCATACTGTACTTTATCACTGGTAACAGGTCTTTATATCCTGCTGATAACAGTTCTTCTATCGTACTTTTGTAACATTAGTACTTCTTTATATAGTACTATCCTGCTGATATGACTTTTTTCAAAAGGACTGTTTCTATGGTAATACTTCTTTATGTAGTAGTATCCTACGAAGACTTCTTTATATAGTATTTTCTCACTGATAATACACACTTTTATAGTACTATCACTCTGATAATACTTTATTATGTCATCCATCTCATTGATACCTTTTCTTTATACAGTAATCTTCTTCTGATAATACTTTCTTTTTTATGTAGTACTTCTCACTGATAATACTTCTTTATGCAGTTCAACTCCACTGATTATACTTTTTTTATACTGCACTATCCCTATGATAATACTTCTACATATTGAACTATCCCAGCATTAGTACTTCTTTATATAGTACTATTCGCCTCATGATATTCCTTTATATAGTATTACCCGTCTGATAATACTTCTTCATATTGAACTATCCCAGCATAAATACTTCTTTAGATAGTACTATTTGTCTCATGATCTATCCCTGATGATGTTTCTTGATAATATTCCTCTGATAATACTTCTAGATTTTGAACTATCCCAGCTTTAGTACTTCTTTATACAGTACTATCCCTCTGATAATACTTCTGCATATTGAACTATCCCAACATTAGTACTTCTTTATATAGTACTATTCCTCTGATATTTCTTTTGATAGTACTATCTCTCTGATAATACTTTTTTATATTGTACTATCTCCTCATTAGTACTTCTTCAGATTGTACTTTTCCTTTGATAATACTGCATTCTACTGTACTATCCCTCTTACGATACTTCTTTCTATAGTACTGTCCCTGTGATAGTACTCTGAAAGTACCCTGCCGAGTGTACACCGGCCCGGTCCAGGCTCAGAGGCGATCGTGGTTGCGTTCAGTGGCCGGACGTGAAGCTCCCAGAAGCTCCTGGAACCTTCAGTATGTCTTTGGAGGCTGGGACGGTGCACCATCTCCAGGAGGTGGAGGTTCCCCCTCAAGCATCGGGTTTGGGTGTTTGACAAGAGGACCGGGTTAAGGGACGGGGGGTCGTCGGTGAGCGATGGCGTTGTGGTAGGGGTTAGGGTGGAGCGCGGCGGAGGAGCCTCACCCGGTCTGTGGGCCTTGGGCACGGCCATGTTCATGACCCGGCTGACGTCCTGAGGCTTGGGCGGGGAGGCGGTGAAGCGGCAGATGCCCGACTCGGACGGCGTGCTGGAGGTCAGGCTGTCGGTGTAGTCGTTGGTGCCCGCCGTCATCTGCTCCGACGAGGTGTCCGAGATGAAGCATTCGGTGATGGTGAACTTGGCGTGGCGCAGCTGCTCCTCCATCTTGGCGTGCTCGTAGGCCCTGGCCAGCTCCTCGTACGTGGAGGAGGCGCTCTCCGTCGACACCATGCTGCTCCGCGCGCGGTCTGGGCGGGGGCGGGGTTAGCAGGGGGAAGGGGGCGGGGTTAGTGTGAGGATTAGGCGGCGGCGTAGCGGACATCTCACTCGGTCAAAGATGATGTTAAACACAGGTTAAACACGGAGGGTGAAGGTGGACGCACCTCCCGTCTTACTCCGAGTACTTCGAGTACTCCGAGTACTCCGAATACTCCGATTACCCCGCTCACCTGTGTCCTGAGACGGGCTGACGCTGTAGCTGTCGCTCTCCTTGTCGACAGAGCCGGCGACCCTGGGCGTGGGCAGCCTCCAGTCCGTGCTGAGGGTGTGGGAGGACACGGGCGGATGCGGACGGTTCAGCGTCCACTGGCTGGCGTATCGGTTGCGGGCGGCCGGTCCGGCTTTGGCCGTGCGGCGGGCGGTCGGGTCTGAGGGCGAGGAGGGGGAGGAGCTACAGGTCAGGAAGACTGCCATCGGGCGATCGGGGGCGAAGAGGCGGCGGAGCAAACGGTGCCCGGGGAATTGGTCATCGTACACCGACCGTCCTGCAGGACACCGGGGTTTCTGACGGACAGGGTGGAGCGTGGACCCTTCATTCATTCATTAGCTACTGCTCATCCTGCACTCGAGGTTGTTGGGGAGCTGAAGCCCAGACCAGCTTTCATTGGGCAGGAGCTGAGGTTCACCTTGGATCAATCACGGAGCCACATACAGACACATACAAGCTTCCTCTCACTCCTTCATTCCTCACATAGAAACATACAACATTCGCCCTCTTGTTCATGTGTCCTCGAGAGACATACAACATTCGCTTGTTTCTATAATCACGTCTGGACAATGCAGGGTCTACAATGAACCTCCTGCATGAGAACCCTGAGGAACCCCACAGAGACATGGGGGCCCTGCTCCACCCTGCCACCTGTAGAAAATAAGAACCTCCCTGTCGTATTAATGACTGCGGTGGTTGACAGCAGACGGTTAATCAGATCTTACATCAAACTAACGCGGTGGCACCTACGTGCACATTCTATGGATGACGAGGTTGAAGAAGAAGAAGAAGAAGAGTCCGTACTGGACTTACTGGTTCCTGGTCTGGCGTCGGACACGTCCACCAGCGGCCCGGTGGCCTGGGAGAGCGACTGGTAGTGGACGGTGTGGGTGACCGTGGACGACTTCTGTTTCTGGGTTTCGCCGAAGTCGTTGTCGGTGAGCAGGACGGTGGACCTGTCGTCTGCGGGGACAGAAGTCGAAGGACCAGCTCAGGGGGGGTTTGGAGGTGGGTTACAGAGAGGTGGCGGCTGCAGAGGGCGTGGGCACTGACCAACGGTCTCCATGGTGTCTCGCTCCTCGATGAGAAGCTGAGCTCTGGGGATGTCGATGTGCATTCGGAGGGTCTGCTGCTGCTTGTTGATCGGCTCTGCCGGACGGGTGTTTTTACTGCAACGACAATCAGGGACAGACTCGGTCAGCGACGGAAGACCCCACCTGACCCGACAACGGCCCAATCGGGAGCGCAGGTTCTCACCTCATGAGCATCTCAGCCAGGCTCTTTGCATCTGTGCCGCAAGCAGAGGCCAACCGTTACTCCACATTTCTCAAGACGGCAGGAAGTTAAGACGACGTGAACGGACCGGCGCCGGCGCCTCACCTCGGAGCCGCTTGAGCCGCTGCTCCCTCCGCCTCCTCCTCAGCACCAGCAGGCCGATGAAGATCACGACGATTCCCACCAGCACGCAGGAAATGGTCACCATCATCTTCAAACCTTCCCCGCCCCCTGAGGTGTCCTCGCTCACGTTAGGTGCCTTCACCAGAGGGGCGATGGTACCTGTATGTGAGAAGGGAGTGTGTGTTAAACTTCCAAGCGTAGAACATGGCGGTAGAAGTTCCAGTGGTAGAAGGTTTTGGATTACAGTCAAAAATCAGGTGATCAATTGTCCCCCAAGCACTTTGAATGGATCTGGAGCTGCCAAAGAAACTGGAACTACTTCCGCCTGTGAGGAGATGTACCGTCCGCTCGTTCATGTGTCAACTCACTGCCGTCGTAGCTGAGCGTTGCAAACTTCACCCTCTTCTCGGCGTAGCCGGCGCTGTTGGAGACCTTCATCTGCAGCTCGTACCAGGTGGCCTCCTGCAGATCGTACAGGATGTAGCTCTTGGTGAGGGAGGTGCGCTGCGCTGTGGTCCACGTGGGCGAGTCCACCGCGCGGTACTCCAGCGTGAAGGAGGTGATGGGGCATCCCCCGTTATTCCAGCCGTTCAGGTTGAGCTTGACGCGTGTGGCGTTGATGCTGGTGAAGAGCTCCTGCTCTTTGGAGTACTGAGGTTCTACGAGGGAAGAGGAGGAGCAAGAATAAACCCAGCTACCAAAAAAACGACAAATTGTGCACACAAATGGGATCCCTTCGTACCTTTCCCATGAGTCTTTGCTTCAATGATCTCACTGATGCGCCCCGGCCCCACCGCGTTCTGAGCCGTGAGGGTGAACTTGTACCAGGTGCCACACTTGAGGTTCTCCAGTCGATAGGAGCGCTCGCTGGGACTGATGGGGAAGTTCCCCCACTGCTCGCTGTTGTCCTCTGAATACTGCAGGATGTAGCCTGGAGGGGGTTCGACACGGGCGGGTGACTGTCAATCAAATGGTCACATGACAAATAAATCGAAGCAGACAAGATGGAAGGCTGACCTCTTATGGAGCTTCCTCCGTTGTCTCCTGGGATCCAGGAGAGGGTGATGGAGGTGGTGGTGGTCTTGGTCACGGTGAGGCGAGGTTGGTCGGGTGGAACTGGAGAACACGGAGAGAAGAAGCAATGCACTGAACGGACTCTGGAAAACAAGTCAGTGCATCCTTTCATAGAGACATTCAGCTATTCGCCCTCTCTTTCACAAATCATACAGAGACATACAAGAAGTCGCCCTCCCATTCTGGATCCATCCTTCCCTGATTATGGGATGGCGCCACCTGTGTTATCCATCACTTTAAACCTGAGTACATCTATCTGAACTCGCTGACATAGGATCGCTACTCAGCATTTGAAGGTTGAGTAAGACGAACAGTACTTGGAAGTAGAACTCATAGTACCAGTAGGGGCTCCTCTGGTGCTCCGTGTTGCATCTCCTACCTTGAACCTGCAGGTTGAGGACTATCTTGTCAGAGCCGAAGCTGTTGCTGGCCACACAGGTGTAGTTCCCGGAGTCCTCCGCCTTCACGGTGCGGATGACCAGGCTGCCGTTACCGTGGACACTGCGCCGGCTGTCGATCACAACAGGCCCTGGCGTTCCGTTGCTGAGACACGAGGGTGGAAACTCTGGTTTCTGCTCTCCGTGGCTCTCCTCAGACACTCGCTAGATGTTTGAAAGGTGTTTGAAATGACTCACATCTCCTTCAGCCACTTGACGGTCGGGGATGGATCTCCCACCGCCTTACAGGGCAGCACAATGTCCCTCATCCAGGGGGTGGTGACAGTCCTGTTGAAGGTCAGGATACGAGCCGGAGCTAGAGAGCACACACACACACACACACACACAAATCCTTCATCCCCTGGGTATTTTGGTCTGCACAATAAACCCTGAGAAATCACTCCATGTCAAGTGGTATTTTCATGTTGAGGAGATGTTTCTGGATTGTGGCGCATGGATCGGTAAGCTGCGACTCTCAAACCGTCCGCAGGGGGCCTTCCACCTACCCTCTGCCATGGGCTTGACGGTGATGATCTCGCTGGCGTTCCCGCGGCCCGCGGCGGTGACGGCCACCACCCAGATGCTGTACTGCCGGTTCCTGCTGAGGTTGGGGATACGGTAGAAGAAGACGTCGGGGGCGGCTTCAAACTCACTGCTCACCTGATGGAGACATTTCAAAAACAGGTTTCAGTGCGATGCTGATGCTTCTTGTCAGTTCCAGGCTGGTTGGAGCTGAACGATGAAACATCTCAGATGAACTGGATGAGTTGGACGACTCATTGGTTCACATGTTGGTTTCATAAAACATCCGCCTGGACAATTTAGGGTCCCCAATTGACCTCCAGCATGTTTTTGGACGGTGGGAGGAGCCTGGAGGAACCCCACGCAGACAAGGGGACAACACGGAGTGTCCACACAGAATGGGAATCCAACCATGGACCTTCTGGCTGTGGGGTGAAGGTTCTAACCTCTGCACCAGCATGCCACCCAGGGATTAAGATGTATCTGTTTGTCTTTTGTGCAGTCAGAGTCACCTTTGTCTTCCAAGTTCTTCCACGCGTTCAAGCCTGAGACTCTCCTTCCTCTTAAAAATGTCAGATTCAACCACCTCCTTCGCATCACAGCTGGATTGTTGCCACCAAAATTTAGTTTCGCAAACAAAAATCCAAACAGAGTGCAATCAGCCGTACCGTCGGGTGTGGGTTGGAGCAGAAAACAGTGTACTTCCTGATGATGCCGTTGACTTTGAGGGGTGGCAGCCAGGACACGAAAACCACCGAGTTGGACGCCGCTGCTGCTTTCACACCTGCCGGGGGACCAGGAACTGCAAAGGGAAACATCAAGCGGTTGGAGATCGCAGGAAACACTTGGAGACACTTAATGGGGCCTTGCACCTTCGCAACAGAGGAACTAGAGTACGGCTAAACTCAGGTCTAGGGATGACTGTGTTTCCTACCGTCCTCCTTGGTGCGGGTGTAGATCTGTTCGCTTCGGACGCCGTCGCCGGCGCGGGTGAAGGCCAACACCTGAATGCTGTAGTTGGTGTACTTCTCCAGTCCGTCCAGCTCCAAGGAGGGTTTGGAGGTGGTGACGTTCCTGATCTCGCCGAGCTCTGGGGGACGGGATGCAGGAGGGGTCAAATGAAGTTCAATCATTGTAAACAACCCAGGAACAAGACAAGCTGTAGAGGGTCCAAATCCCTTTTCACCTCCGAGGCTGAGAAGATCTGCCTGAGATCCGTAAGGGATGTCGCTGCCCTCTACTGGCCAGTGATAGTCCACATTTCTACACCGCAGATAAACTGTACTGTATATGTATCTCTAAGAGGTGACCTACTGGGCTTCGGACTGTTACCACGCAAACTAGTTACGGTTGTCAGGACCGCAGTGTAGGCGCTCTATGGGATGTTCAACGTGATGTGACAGTGCAGGGGTCAGAGGTAACTGCGCTGTCACAACCAATCTCGTCGCCACAAACCCAGCATGTGACGAATGGCGAGGCGTGCTGTCCGACGCGCAGGGTGAAAGGACAATAAAATTCTCCGGGAAAGGACTCCGATATCCCAGGATGGACCTGAGCTGCTCTGAGCGTCTGTCATGCACCTCACTGAGGTGCACGGTGCCGTTTGGAGCCCACAGTGTTCACTGATTGGCTCAAATAAGCGGATGGACAAGGAAGCGGACTTGAGTCACAACGGCCATCAAGAAACTGCGTGAGGATACGTTGGTTTTTCAAAACAGGGGTCTGAACCTTGCAGGGGGACTTTGTGTTTCCCTTAGGAATAACACCAGGACCTGTATGTTGTAAGAATACGACGTACCTCCATCGGGCAGGTTGGCCCAGTAGATGACCCTGAAGCCCAGCAGGTTGCCGTTCAGTGCATCTTTGGGCGGGGTCAGCCAGGACAGGGAGATAACCTCGGGGGATGTGGCTGTGGCCTGGACGTTCTCCGGAGGGCGGCTGGGAACTGAGGAACCAAAAGACAAAGCATGAAAACACTGGATGGAAAGATGTGTTGCAGTAGCATCCGTCCACCACCGGGCAGCGACATACCCTCACGTATCCTCCGTGGCTGCTGTGTCGCCGAGCTGACAGCTCTGTTTGTGTTGGGGGAGGAAGCAGCACTTAAGAACCTCTGCAGCATTTTTAGCTGGAAACACTTCCTGTGTTGATCCAGTCCTGACCTCCACGCACAGATTTCTACGAAAACACTTTGCTTTGCTTGTTTGTTCAGAATCACCCGTCTTTAGACACCCTATCACTAGCCACCTCGACAGCCTCCTTCTCACTGTAGGAACTTTCTGCTGTTCCTAGAACCTTTTCAGGAAGGGAGGCCGTTTCTTGGTGCATCGGGACAGCAGAGGAACAGGGACCATGGACCCGAGCTCCTAGAATCATCTCCGGAAGCTCCTACTCTGAGGCAGGATCTTTTTACGGTTCAATAGGAACTCATAGGTGCTCGGTGACTGGTGGACCTCATAAGCCACGCCTACAACTAGATGCTTCTTGTGGACCGCACCACTTTTAAAACATCTCCTGGTCACTGGTCAGATGTTTTCTCAGGACAAAGCGGACAGAAGCAGTGAGAAATGGAATGGCGAAGAGGTCTAAGCTCTTCTGGCCTGCTACACCTCAGAGGGGTTTCCAGGGCTCGCAGAGGAACATCTCCATTTGAACCAGAATAAGTGCAGAGTTGGCCAACGGCTAATGGGGTTCTTCACAAGGTGAAGCAGTGGAAGGAGAAGATAAAAACACTTCAACCATCTGATCCATGGTTATTTCTCCATGAACGCTGTGGCGGCTTCTATCTCCATGTTGTCCAAGTCATCTTCTTCTTCTTCTTCTTCGCTGGTTTGTATCGGAGTGTGCATGTCGCAGATGCTTGCACCACACTGCTGCCTACCGTGGTCCCTCACTGCTTGTGGAAATGCAAAACTAAAAGGTTCCCCTTGGAGGAGGCTACTTCCTGGAACCAAACTCGAGACGGACAATTCTTGGAAAGCGGATCTGTGTTTAGGTATTTATGGGAAGGAGTTGCTTCTGACAAGGTGCGGATCTGCAAAATTAATCGTACTTACTAAGAAAATGCTAATCAATAGATAAAATCTGGCAAAACTGCTTGTTATGCTGCAGCAGGCGTCAAGGACAAAGAACCCTTGCTGAACTATTAGAAACACAGGGTTCACCATGAGGCTGGGAGAAGTGAAGTACCCGAAACAGCTGGACCACCTCTCAGAGCTAGGAGTTCTTACCGTCCTCCAGTGTGGTAGAAGCCACCTCTGTGGAAGACGGCCCCGTCCCCGCGCTGTTGCTGGCCTGCACCACGACCCCGTACTGGGTGAACTTCCTCAGGTTGTCCAGCACAAGGCTCTCGGCGTTGTCCCCCGTCGTCTCCACGCTGATGACGCTGAACTGGTAGTTTCCGCCGGAGCTGTACTCCCTGTAGCCCACCTGGTAGCCTCGGATGGCTCCGTTCTGGAGGTGTTTCTTTGGCGCCTGGCCGAGGGAGTGACAGGGGTGATTGGAAAAGGAGCATACCGAGCACAATGATGTTCTCGCAGTCACAAGCTGCTCCATGTCCTGAATACTTTCACACTGTTCAGCCAAACCGCAACTTCACTGGTGCCCCTCCTTTCTTCTCTCTCTCTCTCAGTAGGTCCAGCATCAGGTCATTTAACTAAACGTGATGGAGGATAGAAAGTGCACCATGGCAACAAGCGCCACTGAGACTCACTCCGATATCTGACGGGAGCTCGCACAGGACCGGAGGCAAAAAAGTCAGTGGCCAAATTTGGGGCAATTAAACCTCCCGACAGGGGATACCTGAGAAACCCTCACAGAAGACTTGGACCTCAGGTTGTTCTGCCTGCAGTACCCTGTTTTATCCTGTACAAGAGGACACATGGACTCGGGTCGAAGGAGGAGACGCCCTTCCTTTGACCGCGAAGCTGGGAGACCGGCAAAGAGACCAACAAGGACACGGGCATGTCTGCCGACTTACCCGCCAGGATACTCTGATGCTCTGCGAGGAGAGGGCTTCCAGCTGCACGTCCTGAGGCGGTCCGTCCGGAGCTGGGGAGCAAGATTGGGCCGCGTTAATGGAACAGGTCTTCACACGGCAACAACATTCGGCCACTGAAGCTACGATGACGGTGTTTGTCGGCGGCGGCTGCAGTCCTCTGCCGCGGCGGGGGGTCGGGTGGGAGCTCATTTGCAGAAGGGGTAAGTCTATCGACCGCAGCGTGACATTTACTACTGAGCCCACTAATTGAAAAGTTCTGCTTTTAGTGCGGGGTCAGCGTGTGTTCAATAATGCAGCGGCGCTGATGTCACCGCCGCTTAATGAATTGACCCGGCCGCCATGTTTACTGTCCTCCCCCGCCTCTATCCGATGTCCGGACTGAGGTCGTGTTGGGTTATTTGCTCCCCACGTCCACGCAGATATGGAGACGCGAAGCGAATAATGCGAATAAAGCGACTCGCGGCGCCACCGGCAAGTATCTCGCCGCTTCTTACGGTGTCACCGACTCCAGGGGTTTCACCTGCTTCGTCGGTGGTGATGGTGAGCTCGTTGCTGGCCTCGCTCTTCCCGATCAGGTTCTTGGCGAACATGCGGATGTTGTAGGTGGAGGAGGGGTGCAGGTCGATGATGGTGGCCTGGTTGAGCTGGGGGGAGACGTCTTTGGTCTTCTGGGCCGTGTCCCAGGAGGCTGCGCAGGGGAGAGGTCGGATCCAGATCAGTGTGCCGGGACAGAAAGTCCGGCCCGGACGAGTCCCGGGTCGGTTCCTGGAACGCACCGTTTCCCTCCCGCTCTGAACTACAAACGCGCTTCCCGCACCTGATTTGTTCTTGCTCTCGATGTCGAAGCCCGTTATGGGACTGTTGCCGTCGAAGCCCATCGTCCAGCGCAGGGCGATGGTCCTGTCCTTCACCTCCCTGATCTCCACCTCCGGGGGGTCCGGAGGCTCTGTGGGACCAGAGAGCCAGAGTCAATCCCTGCGTCAGAGCGGCGGCAGGAGGCCGGGCCGGGCGCGTTCCTACCCTGAACCGTGAGCTGGATGATCCCCCGGTCCTCGCCGAAGGAGTTGATGGCGTGGCAGGAGAAGAAGCCGGAGTCCTCGCGCACGGTGGGCATGATCTGAGGGACACACCGGGGTTTACACCGCCGCTCCACAGAGGAGTCACGCAACCTTCTAAAAGCTTCAGATGGCCTCAGGTGTGACCGACACATCTATCTTGGACTGCAGGCTTTCACTACAGTTTCCCTGCAGGTTCCACAAAACTTCTACCATGTAATTATCACTTAATGACTCAGTTCTTCCCAGACTCATCCAGGCTTCCTACCTGCAGGGTGGAGATGACTTCATCTCCCACCTCCTTGACGGTAACCACATAGCGGCTGGTCTCCGGGTTGATGATGCGTTCCTCCTTCTCCCAGCGTACCATGATGGGCTTCTCCCCGTGGGCGGTGCAGCTCATTTTCTTCTCCTCGCCCTGCGTGGCCAGCGTGGTGTTGGGGTAGGACGTGATCATGGCGGGGACTGGTGGAGGAAAAACGACAGGTTCGGGGTTACACTCGTCCCTCGCTAGAACACACCTTTCCTCGCAGTTTCGCAGGCTTTTTTACAGCGCATTGTTTTCTGCGTCCTGATTGGCTAAGGGACTGCAGACCGTTGTCCATCCATCTCCTACGTAGTTTGTCTCTCGTACAGCACAGAATGCCTTCAGCTTGACACATTCATATCTATCTTCCATCGCTGGCAGTGTGACCGAAGTGCTGCATGTTTGCGAGTTTTCTCCCAGACGAAACCCACAATGTCCACCAAACCTTCTGCGCCGACAAAGACGCCTGCGGTCGCACCAAGACGGCAGAGAAAGACGCTAAAGTTGGGCTTGTGGACTTGCTAA
>CAAKHD010013533.1:0-69126 GCA_901007705.1 Fistularia tabacaria
CAAGATTTTCCTCAACCTGTTCCCTGCTCTCACTACAAATCACAATATCATCTGTAAACATCATGGTCCATGGAGATTCCTCTCTAACCTCATATTTCAGCCTGTCCATCACCAGTGCAAACAAGAAGGGGCTCAGAGCTGATCACTCATGAGGTCCCACCTCCACCTTGAACTTCTCTGCTACACCTAGAGCACACCTCACCGCTGTCTCACAGCCAGGATACATGCCCTGCACCAGTCTAACATACTTCTCTGCCACACCAGACTTCCTCATACAATAGCAGAGTTTCTCTCTCGCCAACCTATCAAATGCTTTTTCTAGGTCTAGAAATTGCAATACAGTTCCCTCTGACCTTCTCTGTACTTCTCTATTAGCATTCAGAAAGTGAATACTGCATCTGTAGTACTCTTCCTAGACATGAAGCCATACTGCTGCTCACAAATACTGACTTCTGCTCTCAGTCTAGTTTTCACTACTCTTTCCCTTAACTGCATTGCATGGCTCATCAACTTTATCCCTATATAGATACTGCAATTCTGCACATCCCCCTTATTCTTGAAAATGGGCGCCATCACACTTCTTCACCAATCCTCAGGCATCTTCTCACTCTGCAAGATCCTGTTGAATAATCTGGCCAGAAACTGTACTGCTGCCTGTCCAAGACACTTCCATACGTCCACAGATATATCATCAGGACCAACTGCCTTTCCACTCTTCATCCTCTTCAATGCCTTCCTCACTTCACTTCTACTAATCTCCGCTACTTTGTGGTCTACAATAGTCACCTCTTCTACGCCTCCCTCTCTTTCATTTTCCTCTTTCATCAGCTCTTCAAAGTACTCTTTCCATTTTTCCATTGCTCTTCTAGCATCCTTCAATACATTGCCCTCTCTATCCTTAATCACCCAGACCTGCTGTGCATCCTTTCCATCTCTAGCTCTCTATTTTGCCAACCTGTATAAATCATTCTCTCCCTCCTTACTGTCTAACCGAGCATGCAAGTCATGGTACACCCTTTGTTTTGCCTTTGCTACTTCTATCTTTACCTTACGCTGCATCTACCTGAATCCTGATGACTTCCAGTCATCTGGAAGCTCTCCCTGACCACAACACTCCTCCCTTTTCAGCTTCCACCACTCTGCTGTCTACTCTGCCTTTGTCCTTTAGAGCTTCCTTGTCACCAGAGTCATCCTACAGACTATCATCCTAAGTTGTCCGGCTACACTCTCACCTACCACTACTTTGCAGTCACTGATCTCTTTTCCTGTCATCATTCCAATATTCAATGTCCCTACTCTCAGTCTCAGACTCTTGCCTTTCCTATTTTCTCTCAAATATTGTTGATATAAAGAAGGTGGAGAATTTTAAATACTTCACGTCAAAGGAAAGGAAATCTTTCTGAAGCAAAGTGTCACCTTCTTTTCCTTTTAGTTATTCCTGTCAGCAATCACTACAGTGAATTATCTTTGTCCATCTAGCCCTGTCCACTTCTTCCTCTTCTCTCACACCAACTGCAATAAGTTCATGAAGCTGGATGGCTACTATTCCACTGCTGAACCTGGGCCTATGTGGCATGTCCTGCAGCACATTGCAGTCTACAAGAACTCGACCAGCAGTCTCATCAAGACAGGTACACAAAGCACTATGCAATACTGTGCAATAATGATGGAAAGTACAGCTATTTGCAGGGAGCCGGCTCTTTTAGCTCACCTTCCAAAGAAAAGGCAGCTCTTTTGACTCACGAATAGCTCTTAGTTTAGGTTTGTTTGTAGCCTTCAGTTTAACCTTAACATCACAAAAATGAATGGTTTGTGTTTTAAAAACTCTTTTGCATTCAGTGATTTTATGAGAAGCCTTGAAATTGCCTGTGTCTGTGCATTTATTCTGTAACAAAATCATTCTAAATATGTTTAATATTTTAATCAAACTGATCTGATTTCTTCTCTCTGTGACTATCTACCCTGTTTTTGAGCGGATTCTCTCAGAAGGAACAGATGCTGTCACAATATACAGTCCCCCATTATCACTTTCACCAGGCATGGAAAGACTTGGCCTTGGCCTGCCCCCAGCTCAGTTGGTCTTCCGCTCGTTTGCTGAGGGCCCTCTCTCGTCTATCTGTACTGTAGGGTGGACAGTTCTGATATGTCCATGCATGTTTGTGGTGAAACATGCTGTTAAAGTTATTTTCATTTTGCACTCTGCTGTGTAGTTCCTGATTTTTTTAAACTGAAAACATGACACACTCAAACACACTCTTCGCATGTCTGCTGTCTCACTTGAAGAGGAGCGTCTGCCCCCTCTCTATTTTCACATTATGGTATGATCCTATATCTTCACAGACCACAAGTGCCCTACCTACAGCAGCTCAACAGACAGCCTGCAGGACAACCTCAACACCTTCTTTGCCTGCTTTGAGACCCCAACAACAGCACAGAGATGAGTCCTCTCTCCCAACAGACAGATCAACCCCTGCAAGGCAGCAGGACTGGACAATATCCCTGGGCAGGCTCTCAGACCATGTGCAAACTGCTGGCTGATGTTCTCACCTCCATTGTCAACCTCTCCCTAAGCCAGGGCACAATCCCCCCTGCTTCAAGGACACAACCATCGTCCCCCTCCCCATGAAGAGCCTACCCACCTGCCTACAGGCCTATAGCACACTCTGATCATTACAAGGTGTTTTGTGAGAGAAGTGCTGCCTCACATTTAGAGCAACAGGCCGGACCTGTACGCCCTCCTGTAAAGTACAAACCGCCCCAACAGGTCAAACTCATGTGCTAAAGCTGCCATACTCCTTTACTCCCTCTACCACCTTGAATACAAAGACTCCTACATCAGGATGCCGTCTGTGGACTACAGCTCCGCCCTCAACATGGTCATCACCCACAAAATGTCCTCCTTGAGCCTGCATCCCACCCTCTGTAATGGCTCCTTGACTTCCTGACTGGAAGACCCCAGTCTGTCATGATAGGTAATATGACTTCAGCCAGCATCATCACAAACAAGGTCACTCCTCAGGGATGTGTCCTCAGGCATGGGCAATCTACAGCCCACGGCCAACATATGTTGGGCGTTTTAATCCAACCAGCCGAACCTGAAATTTTATTATGAATAAAACTCATTTATTTTAACTTTCCCTGAAATATCCTTGTTCCCCCAGGAGATGGCGGACTCCTCATACACAGACTTTTGTTGGAATTACTCTCTACATCACATCAGCTTTTCTCTTCTCCCAATGAACCCTTCTGTAAAAATGAGCGGATCACAGTAAAGAAAAGTAACAGTGCCAACAGTGATTCTGAGTTTTTGACAAAATATATTTTTCACTCAAGTCCGATCAATGTCTGTATGCCTGATATACCAGGAAACTGTAGCAGTATATCAGCCATCACTTTGCAATGAAGCATGCTAACTATGCTTGTGAGCGGTCAATGCCAGAATGGGCTGCTGCAGCTCAGATGTTGACAGATAATTTACAGACCCAGCAAAAAAAAATTCCAGCAACAAACCGTGATTCAAGAGTCAAGTCCCAATGTTTCGGGTAGGGTACGGATCCAATTGCAACACCTTAACTCCACTCTGACTGAGAAAGAGTTAATAGACTTTACTGAGGCTTTAACAGTTCTTCATAGCAGAATCCAGATGAAGCAGGGAAATCAGAGACAGGTAAGGTTGGTGCCAGGAAGACAGGCGCCCAGTGACGGATTGCAGGGCTCCCAAAACCCAACGACAAAGCATGGGGCTCACAGCGCAGAGAATTGCCGCAACAAAACTAACTTGAGACTTTGATGCACTGGCAAGAAAGGGAGATCAACAACACCTCTCCCACTGCAACTAAACGTCACATTCTCTACCATGTTATGAAATCAATGCATTTGGAAAAACTATTTGTACACTGAGTCTTGCTTATTCATGCCTTGCTAAAAGGCCAAATCCTTTCATGTAATGGCTTTTACATGTACTTCTATTCTATGAATGTCATTTACATTTGTTCACACAAACACTCCATCAGTCTATTCCTGGCCAGGCTCCTCTGTCAAATTTTTGAATCTATTGTGGCCCGTGAGTCAAAAAGCTTGCCCCCCGCCGCCACACGATGTTCACCCACAACTGTGCCGCGTACCATGAGGACATCACCCTGAAGTTCGTAGACGACCCCGCAGTAATAGGACTCATCACTGGTGGCCAAGAAACAGCCGACAGGATGGAGGTGGCCAGTCTGGTGTCATGGTGTGAGGACAATAATCTCACGCTCATAACCGACAAGACGAAGGAGATGATAGTGGACATGAGGAAGGAGAGGAGACCTCATCAGCCACTGTTCAACAGAGGTCTTGAGCTTTAGAGGGGGAGGAGGTTTAAATACATGGGTGTACAAATGAGTAAGGACTTAACCTGGTCCCTCAACACCATACAGATGGTTAAGAGGGCTCAACATTGACTGTCCTTTCTGAGGAGGTTTCATAAGATTCCTAAGATCCTCAGCAACTTCTATACCTGCATTGTTAAGAGGATCTTAACCAGCTGCATTACCCTATGGTATGGCAGCACCACTGCTCTGGACTGCAAACGTTGGTAGTGAGTAGTAAAGACTACACAGAAGACCACCCAGACCCCACGACCTTCTCTGCATAGGATCTCCCACCACAGAGTCTATAGGAGAGCTGTTTCCATCACCAAGGATCATGCCCACCCCTTACATGGTCCGTTCACACTGCTACCCTCCGGCTGGAGGCAGAGGAGTGTGAAATATAGAGGTCTGATACATTTGTTAAGCACTGTATATTGATTCGATATTGTTTCATTTTCAGACTCTCAAGGAAAAAATTAGGCAAAAAACACATTTTATTCATAGTAAAAAACTCAATGACATTTGAATTGGAAAATCACATTCACAACTTTCACTTTAATTTTCACATAAGATGTAAAATAATACCATAGGAAATACAGTAACTTAATATTGTGTATACAAGTATGACTAGGTCATTCAATCAATGTGTCTTGTGAGTCTCCACTAAGTTGCATGCAATGATGTATAAGATCCACCGGTGTCAGTATAGATCAACAGCGACACTGCACTGGCACAGTATCAATACAGTTTGGGGGATGTGCCGAAACGCTTCACGAGGCCTCATCTACCCATCACTACTGTTTACATTTTCCTGCACTGTTTGCATTTCCTTGTTCTGTTTACATCTGGTTACAACAGTGTATTTATTTTTTGTTTTTTATCACTACTTAACTGGCTCCACTGCGGATGGAAGGGAAACACATTTCCAGACTGTGCACATGACGATAAACACTTTGAATCTTGAGTCTTGAATGTGATTGGCTGCATGGCTGACATGCTGGCCAACAGAAACAAAGTTCTGCCATGAGAAGAGCTGGGGCTGAGCACTGAGAGAGCGAAGGAGGGACAGGAAAATAACAAGGAGCTGGCTCTCACATAATGCAAGCTGGCTTGTGATTCACTGCAAAGCACTGAGTCTCAGAGCCGCATCTTTTGCACATGCTCATCAGTAGATGACAATGTGGCTTGGTCCAAAAGAAAGAATGGAGATGCGGAATACCGGTGTTTTAAAATAAGTGGATGGTAAACCAAATGTCGAACTTAGACCAAAAGCCTTGCCAAATAAAGTTGAAAGTCTGCAAAAGGAGCGTAAAACACGTGTGATTAAAAATTAAAGGCTTAATACCTACAATGAAAGGGCTTATGAAAGGAAATGAAATTGAACAAGGGTTGAGATCCCAGTTGCAAACTCTCACTCAGCTCCTTGACACTGCCCTTCGCCTTCATCTAATAATACTTCCACTCTTACACGAGGAGGAAAAGGTTTAACAGAATGATTGGTTCTCAGGTATTGATTATTACAGCAATACATTCAAGAATTATGTGATTCAATAGTTAGTTGAAAAGGAATATGTTCCTACTGCTGTTGAAGATGGTTTGGTTGCAGCAACAAGGATGTATTTTTCCAATGGATAATGCCTCACAGGCAGCAGCACAGGACACATTTCATGAAGGCGTACAGGATGATGTGAAGCCAAATGATAGCATATCAAACGTGTAAAGCAGATGATCTGCACAAAGTGCTGCAAGTGGAACAAGTTCTGGATGTGGTTAAAGGTCCTCTGTATCAGACACCTCCTGTGTTTGCATTACAGCAGAAGCTGATTTAGGTGCATTGATAACATGGCAAAAACTCCTACAGAATAAGCATGCAATGGAGGAGGAAGAGCAGCAAATACGGAAACGTAAGGTAAGACTTAAATGAGATGAAGAAATTGCTGCATACTTGACTCAGGTGAGTGTGTTAAGGGCTGCTAGCACATCTGGCTCAACAAACACTGTAACAGACTTGTCATATGTAATAAATTCTTACGTCAAAAATGAACAAGAATATACATATATACCTCCTAAACATATTGCTCACAGTAGCATTAAAAGTATAACTATCAGGTGGTTAAAACTGGATCCTCCTACATATAATACATGGCTTCAAAAAATATGGGACATCTACCAGATGGAGCAAATGACATTTTCATTAAGACTTCAGAAGTCTATTTCTATTAAACCATGGGCACCTGTCATGTCTCAACTAATACAATGAGGTTCTATTCAAGGACTTTTGGACCGGCACCAGACATAAGTATCACATCCTATTAGACTATCTATGTGGAGTGGACATATTTATTCATTATAATTTGTCTTTCTCTTTCTCCTTCCTGATATTTCTGTTACTATTTCTTACTTATTTATCTATTATTATGTCATTTCATTATATGTTGAACATGTACCCGTCATATTGATGTTCAGAAAAACTAAATACAAATTGATTTCAAAAAGAAAAAAATTAACAAGAAAAAAGTTCAATGTCGACACCGCCCCTTTCATTCCTCAAAGGCACTTGAACAGCAATCGAAAATCATAGTGATCATAGTGAAATCAAGGGACAAGGCCTAAATAAAATGGGCGGATCAATGCCGCTCACTTTAAGCTTCCTTCCTTAAAACCTACCTCAGCCCAATCTTTAGTTCAGTGCTCTGAATGATCAAATGCAACATGAAACCATTCTCAACACTGAATTTTCAATAGGCAATTGGGAGCATAAAAATTTTCTTGAGATTATGAAAAGGCAGAATGAAATAACAACACTACTGACACAACAGCAGCAATGTTTGATAAGCCTGAACATTCTTTGTTCAATTCCCGTCTCCACTTAGCCTGTTGCAGTGTTGCTGAGCAAGACATTGGACTCCTAACTGCTCCTCTGGCAATATTCAGTAGCTGCCTTCTGCTTATGGTTCATCCGTGATCGGTTAAATGCAGTGGTCAAATTTCGCTGATGTTGTGCTATACGTATAACTGAAAGTGACAATAAAAGTCTTTCTTGAAAATAAATCAAGACATTAAAAAGGACAGGAAAGTAATCAAAATAGATAAACTGCTACGCAAGGACAAGAGTAAAGTCAGAGTTGAGTGCTCTTCTGACTGATAGCCATGGGCACAAAGGAGTGTCAGATCAAAGGTCAACTCTTTAAGGGATAAGGGAGTTTGCTTTGGCTTTTAGTAATGGGCACATGCACAAGGACTGTCAGAAGCAACTCACATGCAAAGAAGGCAGTTTGAAATACCCCACGAAGCTTCACATCCACTCAAAGGAAAAGGATCCAGAAACAGAGGAAGAATCAGGCACTGCATTGGGCTGTGCATTGGGCTGTGCTCTGGTATCCAGTGGGCTTACTAGGGCTTGTGGTCATGACTGCAAGCTTCCTATAGTTCCAGCACAGATTAAATCCAAGAAAAGTAACCACTTGGGCCTTCTTGGATGAGGGTAGCATGACTGTTTTCTGCACAGCTAACCTCAGAAAAAGCTCGACCTCTCAGGGAAAAGGACACAAATTCTTTACGGACAATGGGTCAGGGGAAGGTTGTTCATAGCCATTTGATCGCAGGACTGGTGATGGTTGGCTTAGATGGGGAGACATACTATGATTTGACCAATACGTATACCCAGGAGTGTATGCCAGTACAAAAGGGAAATATTCCATGTCAAAAGGATCTTCAAAAGGGGCCTCACTTAAGGGATTTTCACTTTTCTGAGATTGAAGTTGGGCTGTTGATTGGAACAATGTATCAAAGGCACTGGAGTCATCTGTAGTGTGGACAATGGACCCTATGCCATCTTGACTATTCTGGGTACACAGTTTATATGAATGACATGGTTGCCAAGGGATATTCAGAGCAAATATCTTCTGGTGAACTGGCATGTTGTGACAGGAGACTGTGGTATATCCCACAACATGGTGTTTACCACTTTTAGCCACTTTCCGGTCAACATCTCTCAATGCTCAACTGCTACAAGGCCCAGATCTCAGAAGCTCACTGATTGGAATTCTGGCCAGATTCAGGAAGGAACATGATCATGGCAGACATAGAGTTGATGTTTCAACAGGTAAGGGTACCAAGGGAAGGTGCTGACCTGCTGAGGTTTCTCTGGTGGCCCAACAATGATTTCATCCAAGACTTGGTGGACTTTAAGATAAGATAAGATAAGATAAGATAAGATAAGATAAGATAAGATAAGATAAGATAAGATAAGATAAGATAAGATAAGATAAGATAAGACTTTATTGATCCCCATAGGGGAAATTCGGGTGTTGCAGCAGCAACACTAGAGGAGAAAAAAAAAATTAGAATGTTGTTACATCTTTTTGGTGCGACTTCCTCACCAAGTTCTGCTGACTTTGCACTGAAGAAATGTGCTGAGGACAATAAAGAACAGTTCTGTTGACAGACCGTTAAGAAGCTTCTACACTGCTATGTGGATGACTGTCTGGTATCGACAGCCAATGAGGCTTTAGGCTGACAAAATGGATGAGCAACAGGTGAGCAGTGATGGCAGAAATTCCAGAAGACCAAAGGACAAAGGGCAAAAAGGATTAGGATCTGGACCCTGACCTACTACCAGTGGAGAGCGTGCTTGGGGTGCAATGATGCATTCATTCTGATGCCTTCAAGTTCAAGATCGTGGCGCAGGACAGGCCTTTGACAAGAAGGGGGATACTCTTTGTCATCTGTTTGAGATATGACCTCCTGGGTCCTCTCTAATAAGATTATCTTGCAGGAGATGTGCAGGCAGCAACTTGGCTGGGATGACCCTATACCACCATCAGCGTCACCAAACGATGTGACCAAACGATCCAAAAGTCAAGGTCAGTGGGGCAGTCTATGTAGTGCAGAGATCATAGGATGTGGAAGCAGTCACTTGGCTGGTCCATAATTTTTACTCTTGGACCTGTTTGAGAAGGGCTGTGGCTTGAGGAATTAGGCCAAAGAACTTGCTGCACTATCTCAGCCAGAGCAGGAAACCATCTTACACAGCCTTCACCCAGTCTGACTCATGGGAATGACAAAGATCTTCGTCAGAGCACTGAAGAAATGAAGTGGTCAAAGACCTGCTACTGAGAGGTTTGCTCGCAGTAGATGAGTTGCTGGATGCTGAAAAGGAAATCATCAGATTTAGCCTGAGGAACAGGTTTCTTGATGAGCTCTCCAGTCTACAGAGGGTCAGAAGTGAAAAAGAGACAGTTACATCTTTAGGATTTCTCCTGAGCTGGAGGATGGTATTCTGATGGTTGGTGGAAGATTAAGTAGGGCAACTCTACTTGAAGATGCAAAAAACCCTCCTATCTTGACCGAAGACCTGCGCATCTCAGACATTCTCCTAAGGCACATTCATCAACAAGTTGGTCATGGAGGACGTAAGTAGATGTTGTCGAAAACTGGTCAAAGGCTGCAAGCTGCTCCAGGGTGCAAGCTGAATATCCAAACCTTCCCAGACAGAAGAGGATTTGTACGACAGTTGCTGATGAAACAATTAAGACCGCTCTTTGGAAAGAGTCAAAGTCTGTCTTCTGCAGCAAGCAGAAATCTGACTCGTCAACTCTGGAAAATTCAGATGACAGTGTGACATGGGTGGGTAAGAATACTACATGAAGTTTGAGCTTCTGGACTCAACTAGACTTGACTTGCATTCCAGGGAGAAGAGCACATTGATGCTCATTGGTGCATTGGGCAGTTGGACTGTAAATAAGGACAATTGTGAATTTTGTGGTTTCACGTTTCATGTTATAGTGTTTTTATTTCTGTGATAATAATTAGGGGCTGCGTTGTAGGTGATATATGCGAGGGTGGCAATGTTAGTGTTTGTGTCGACATCAGCTGTTGTTTGATGCGTTTTGGGTGTGTCGTGGGGATGCATGATCAAGGATCAGTGATCGTTTGAACCCGCATTCTATTTCACCTGTTAGTTGACTGCAAAATCTTTACATAAAATCTAACTCCAAACTCAGCCTTTGGAACAGCCAGCCATGACTACCCTTGTTTGCTTGTTAATTCAACGTTGGAAATAAGCGAGTACACAGTCACAATAACGGAAGTGGATTTGTCATTTGTATAGCAAGTTAGCAAATTAATTCTCTCTTGGAGTCATTATAGGTATTGTAGCAAAACAATGAGTACTAATTACTCGTGACCACTCTATTGTGGAAAAAAATGCATGGAATACAAGTGCAATTTTGGGCAAAAGACTGACACTGGTGTGAAAATTAAAAATTCCCTGTGTGCTCTGAAATAGGATGGCAAGAAGTGAAAAACTGTGTTAATTCACAACCTGAAAAAAATTGATGAACGTAAGAGGCACGGTGCTGCAGTGGTTAGCGCTTCAGCCTCACAGCAAAAATGAGAGAGTGAATGGTTGTCTATCTATATATGTGTGGTGACCAGTCCAAGGTGTACCCCACCTCTCGCCCAATGGCAACTGGGATCGGCTCCAGCATCCCCCGCGACCCTAAGTAGGATAAGCGGCAGATGATGGATGGATGGATGGATGGATGGACCTTGAAGGAGATGAGATTTGCAGTAGGTGTGACAGAGGAGTTCAAGTTGGCGATGGGACTCCATCGGGGATCAGCAGTAAGCCCCCTTCTTGTTTGCAATGATGATGGACAGGCTGAAAGAAGACAGGTTAGATAGGAATCTCAATGGACCGTGGTGTATGTAAGATAACATCGTGATCTGTAGTCAGAACGGGGAGCAGGTGAAGGAAAATCTAGCGAGGTGGAGATATGCCCTTGAAAGTTGAAGAATGACTGGATTGACAGGTTCCACAGTCCAGAGCATTGGAATGAGTGGAGAACCTGAAATGTGGTTAATGGTTGGAGAAAAGTTTCAGGGATGATGTGTGATTAAAGTTGATTTGCTGTTGTGACTCCTGAAGGAGACAGCCGAAAGAAGAGGATCCTGAAAATTCTATGATGGTTACTTGATGATGACTCTGAAACAATAAAGATTTTTTTGAACCAGAAATCATGTTTTGATGTTAATATGACATTTCATTGGCTACTGATGTGAGATAAAAAAGACGTGCCTCCTGATTACCATTTTCAGTATATTGGAGAGTATTCTCTATTAGAATTTGAACTTCACTGGTTTTACTTATCAAAAGCTGCAGCAATATAAAAAGAATAGAAAAAGAGACAATGTCATCATGCTTTGCAATTTGTTTAACTTCCACTAATTTAATTTTTTTTTTCAATGGGTGCTATATCATATACTTAGCATAATGCACTGAAATTTTAACATACCTTGGCAGTTAAAAATGAAATCCCATTATTTTTGTCACATTTAATTCTACATACACCACAGCATTAATGAAAATTATCATCTGCATTTTAACCCACCATTGATGTACCGAGAGCAGCAGGAAGTCACTAACCATCTAGGGGAGCAGTTAGGGTTTCAGTGTCTTACTCTACAATAGTGGTTTCCAACCCCCGGGCTGCGGACTGGTACCAGACCGTGGGTCAATTGGTACTGGGCTGCAAACATGAATACAACGAATACATAACTTAAATTTTTTCTGTTTTATGCATTATTTGATTTTGAACAATGTTTTGGAATATTACCGGATTCTCTCCACCACATCTGTCTATCATTCTCTGTTGACGCATATCAAGATGCTTACCTCAGTCACATGTCTTACCTACATCTGCTATCTTCTTAAAGGGGCTGCGCCAGCCAGTAACACATGGTACATTATGGCTAAATTGAAACCCCCAAGCAAGCAAAATGAACAAAAAATAAACATCTTTGGAAAGTTTCTTTGCGCAGGGTAAAAGAGCAAGTGAGGGGACAAAAGAAGAGCCTATGACTTCAAAGAAAAACAAAGCTACATTTAACAGACAATACAAGGAGTCCTACTTGAAATATGGATTTATTGCAACAGGTTGTTCCCATACACCGCTCTGCATAATACGCGTCAACCGGCTCATGTTATGATGTTGGCAAAATGTCACAAGGACTCTGCTAATAAAGGTGGCTTGTCTGTGAAAATACTGTCTGACATTAAATCGGTCCATGGTGCAAAAAAAAGTTGGGGACCACTGCTCTACAACACTCACCAGTCATGATGGAGCCCAGGAATCGAACCTTGAACTTTTGATTCCAAGACAACTTCTTTTTAGAGTCACGCCACTGTCAGCACTTGGCCTATTGAGGACTGGAACAATTATATATTATTTATTTATTTTTGTCATAAAATTGATGCAAACTTCACAGAAAGACATTATGTTGGGTTCATATCAAAGAGTACCTGTGAGAGAGAAATGATAGGTTGGAAGAGACAGGGTTGAAATGTTAGTTTGCACAAAACTTTCAGCTATGGATCAGTTCTATCCACATTTACTGTTTGAAATAGGGAACAACTGACATCATTGGAGGTGTACTGCCAAAGCACTTGCAAATATAAATGTCCTTCATTTATTATAGACACCACTTATCCTGCACTCATGTTTGCGGGGGGCCTGGAGCCTATCCCAGTTGTCATTGGGCATGAGGCAGGGTATATCATGAAACAGCCGCCATTCGATCACAGACCCACATTTAGAGACAACTATACAAACAACCATTCACTGGCTCATTCACATGTCTGGGCAATTTAGAGACTCCAAAAACGTGCAGCATGTTTTTTTGGACTGTGGGAGGAAACCAAAGAACCAAGAGGAACCCATGCAGCCAAATGGAGAACATACAAATTCCAAACATAAAGGCCCAAACTTCAGTTCAGAGTCCAAACTGAAGAAGCCTCTTAGATGAGAGGTGAAACATCTTTAAGGGAATAAAATCAAGTCCAGTTTCCAAGAGAATTTTTTGGGGCAAGAATTGGCCATGACATGGATAATAATAATGTATGCTTTATTAATCCCTCATGGGGAAATTCGTTCTCTGCATTTAACCCATCATGGATAAACCATGGGCAGTTGGCTGCCGTCTAGCAGCACCAGGGGAGTGGTGTCTTGCTCAACCAACACTTTGATAGACCAGGAGGAGCCGGGAATCGAACGAAGAATGTTGCTTCCAAGGACATTACTCTACCTCCTGCGCCACGCCGCCCCAATAAAGCTGCATACACAGTAGATTAAAGTTAATTATTATATTTAGAAAAATACTAGTTTATATGCCCATCATATAATTTTATTGTATTGATCCGCCACATGACTGAGAAAGCTTCACAAACATAAAGGCCCACTGTTGGAATTGAACAAGGGACCTTCTCACTGTGGCACTTCTGTGCCACTATGCTGCCCACAGATACAATGTAATATTCGTAAACCAAAATAGATGGATGATGTCAGAGATAATGAATCCAACTTCTCCGGAAAGGAAATCACAGCTAAATTGAGATACTCTCAATTTCAAGGAAAAAGACCCTTCTATACCCCCAACGGCAAATTAACATGCCGAGACTTGAAAAATGATGCATATATATTCTCACTTCATGTTTGACAAAAATCAGTTCCCTGACCTTTTCTTTGAATGAACCTGACATTAATACATGTAGCCGATAGATGGCAATGATACAGCTGTAAAGCATCAGTGCAAGGGAAGCCGAAGAAGATCACAAAACAAAAAAAACTCGACCACAGCCATTATCATTTTTATTGAACAAAATATCGTTTTAGAGGGAAAACAATACCCTGAACCCGATTCACAACGGCATCTTAGAGATGGCGAACGAGGAAGAAAGGGGGGTGGTTCGAGTCAAAGTTAAGGTAACGAGATACTGACCAAGTTAAATAGTCTTGCGAACGTCAGCCAGTCGGCTAGCTAGGAAGCTGACAATTGAATCGTCTATTCAATGTTCGTAATTGTCGGTCAACTACACACACACACGCGTGCGCGCCGGTATACCTTAGGTTAAAGTGTTTTGAAGATAATTGTTTTTAGATAGTGCGTATTTCTACCGTGGCCACCAACAAAACTGTTTTGTTGATGACTAACAGTGTCATTGAATGCATTCTATGTCTGCCCGAGGGGCTTGTCGGGTCATTTCTACTGTGTCTTTAATTTGACCGGTCGTAATAATTTCTTCTATCGGGCATTTTTTTGAAGAGAAAATCTATTGTCAACATACTACTGTGTTGGCCCATGCACACTGACGTCACCTTCCTGCTCACCAAAACTGCGTGTGTGCGCGCACTGGGCAAAACTCTGACGTCAGACCTCACGTTGACATTTTGCGTGGTCGATAGAAGAGGCTTTTTTTTTCCCATTAACTGACTATATGTGAATAACCATAATTGTTACATGAGATTAAATGCGCGTTTAAAATCAGCAGAGAAAGTTCAGAGTCGTCCGACGTTTATTTGTCACACATTTATATTGCTTTTCATATTTCTGTTCCCTTATTTTGAAATTAGAATTTGGTTGGCCTGTGCACTGATTGCCAGCAAACCTCATTCAGGAGTATAAGACAGTGTATTGTCTTCTGTACACCTGAGCCCCATGATTACGTTTTCATTGTCTTCACTCCAACAGCATATTGAATTGTCTTCTACACTGATGTTATTCAGTTAAAAACAGACTTCATTACTCGTAACATATATTTTGCTCCTGGTAATGTATATTTTAAAAGAGGGAAATATGCAGCTAAAATTTTTGAAGGAATCTGAAAATATAAGTGGAAGTCATATGGATCCTTATGGCAAAATGCATTACAGATAAGTACCAGTAGTCTTTTGGCCATTAAACACAGAGCTAAAATTACTTTTAATAAAATTTAAGTTTGGAGACTTGTGGTATTCATTGACTATGTTCATATGAGTAATGATTATGCTGTGCTATATATTTTGTATTTAATCACCATTTATTTGTATCCTTCACTGATAATTGCTTTCTGAATGTGATTTAATGCCTTTCAGAAATGTGATGGGGTGCTTCCTGTGGAGTTCCGCTCTTTTGCGGTTGACCCTCAGATAACATCACTTGAGGTTCTTCAGCATATTCTTATCCGAGCCTTTGATTTAAATGGGTAAGAATGGCTCTCCTGACTAACTTTTGGTGGTTGACACAAACGTACAGTGATGGCACTGTTTTATGTTTGTAGGAAGAGGAATTTTGGGATCAGCTACCTGTCCAGAGATCGAAGTGGTGCTGAAATTTATCTGTCTCTGTTGTCTGACTGGGATTTGGATGTAGCATTTGTCAGTGCGGCCAAACCCTATCTTCAGCTCAAGATGGAGATCAGGACTTCTGAAGATAGTAAGTAGACAAGCCAATCTAAAAGTTACACACAATCCTTGAGGATTAGAGGGGGGGGGGAAATCACCTGGTCCTTTTCAATATTCGAGAATTACGCTAAGTCCAAGGCTACATTCATTAGAAAAATGTATTAAATGTTTCTTTCAAAGGACATTCGCTGAAAATGATCGTGACTTCATCTGGAAAGAATGAAACTTCCACAGAGTTTTGGTGTGTAACTATTAGCGGCAGTGTATACTGGAACTTTTGTTGAATTATAATGTTTCTAATGGAATTAAATTGATTGTATTTGCAAATCGATGAATATTCCTGAGAATATTCATTTACACAACACCAAAGGAAATGATTGATGGTTTTAGGCACTGGAATTGCTGGATCATGGTACATAGTTGTTGATTGTTTTTGTGGCTTACCTATTACATAGTCCAATAAAAATATTGTAATCCATCTCAGAGGTAGGCGGTCACTGTGTAATTGGTCCTGCCTGATTTGCTGTTCTAATAATTTTCTTCAAACGTAGGTCCTGTCATGGAAGACTGGGATATTATAAGCCCCAAAGATGTGATCGGCTCTGAGCAGCTTTTTGCAGAGAGAACTAGGTCTTTAGCCTCTGCTGCTCTTCCCTTCACACAGTCTTTGCTGTCCCAGGTCAATTTCCATTCTTTCACCTGTTTCATAATACTCTGCTTTTTAGATCCTCGGCTCATCTTTCACTTGCTTTCAGGTGGGCCGAACCCTATCAAGAGTCCAGCAAGCCTTCAGCTGGTCATATGGGGAGGAGATCAAGCCTTTCAAGCCCCCTTTGAGTGATGCTGAGTTTCACACTTACCTCAATGGACAAGGCCAGTTGACCCGACCTGAGGAACTGCGATTGAGGATCTACCATGGTGGTGTGGAGCCTTCACTGCGCAAGGTAAGCTCCTGTGTTTGTTTGTTGTTATCAGTGTATATATATATATCATATTCTAAAGAGTTTTAAAAATAAGATACGGTGTAAGTTTTATTTGATTGAATATTTTTGGGGTCAATTTTATTTCTGATTTCTTGTTTTTTGTGGCATCATATATAAACAGGAATAGAATGGGTTGTGACCAGAAATGCCTATGTTTTGCGCTGCTAGTGTTAGCATGTAGCTCAAACTGGAGAAGCAGCCCGCAAACAATGTGTAAATAGATGTTGTTTGGACATGTACGATTCAGTCCAAGTACCATTCCATCATAGAACACCTCTTTTGCAACAATTTTGTTTTCAAACAAATCAGTCGTCTTTTCCTAGGTGACAGAATTGTCTGTGTAGATCGTCCAGCAATTTACTTCTTTGAGCATCACTAATATGAATAGTTGTGCAAATGATTTGTTTGGAATTGGTGTAGAGAACAAAGTCAGTGTCCCTTTGAAGGCTTTTACATTTGAGTATATTTCTTGTACATAGTTGTCTTTCCCCTATAGCTTCAGATTCATCCCATTCAAGTGACTAAAGGACCAGGACAAAAAGCAAAAGTGCATTTTATAGCTCGGTAAAATCATTGCTTTTCCCCATTAAGTCCAAAATTGGCCTGTCTCACCTCTTGGCTCCCACAGTCACTGAAACACTTTCCTTAAACTTCATGAATGGATATTGGAGTGTTAAACCAAGTTTTGGTACTCAGCATTACTTTACTTAAGGGGGCTTAATGAACTTAGGCCCCTAGAGTCCTATCAGGCCTTTTTGGCCTGCGGGACTCCGGAGTGGGAGGAGTTCGGGGAGGCCATGGAGAATGACTTCCGGTGGGCTTCGAGGAGATTCTGGTCCACCATCTGGCGTCTCGGGGGGGAAGCAGTGCTCCATTAACACTGTGTACAGTGGGAGCGGGGCGCTGCTGACCCCAACGCGGGACGTCGTAGATCGGTGGCAGGAATACTTCTCAGGCCTCCTCAATTTTGTCAAAACGCCTTCCAATGAGGAAGCAGAGCTGGAAGACCCTGGGGGGGGTCCACCTATCTCTGGGGCTTAAGTAGTCAAAAAGCTCTTCAGCAGCGGGGCTCCGGGGATGGATGAGGTCCGCCCTGGGTTCCTCAAGGCTCTGGATGCTGTAGGGCTGTCCTAGCTGACACGCCTCTGCAACATTGCGTGGACGTCAGGGAAAGCGCCACTGGACTGGCAGACCGGGGTGGTGATTCCCCTTTTTAAAAAGGGAATATTCTGGCTGATATTCCGCTTGACACTTATCTCCACCTATTCCAACCTGCTTGAACCCGTTTCTTTACCTCTCTTCCACACTCCCCTTTGCTCTGGACTGTTGACCCTAAGTACTTAGAATACCCCCCCTTCTTGAACTCCACTCCCTGCAGCTTCGCCCTTCCACTTCGGTCCCTCTCATTCACACGAATATATTCTATCTTGCTGCAGCTCTCCTTTCTAGAGCATACCTCCACCTCTCTAGATTTTCATACACCTGTTCCCAGCTCCCTCTACAATTCGCATTGTCATCTATAAAAATTATGGTCCATGGAGAGTCCTGTCTAACTCCTGACTCGCAGCCTGTCCATCACAACTGCAAACAAGAAGGGGCTCAGAGCTGATCCCGGATGTAGTCCCACCTCCACCTTGAACTTCTCTGTCACACTCGCAGTGCACTTCACCACAGTCTCACAGCTCGCATCCATGTCATAGACCATTTTGCTGCTCAAAAATGCTGATTTCTGCTCTCAGTCTGGTTTTCACTACACTTTCCCATAACTTCATTGTATGGCTCATCAACCTTATCTCTCTATAGGTACTGCGATTTTGCACATCTCCCTTATTCTTAAAAATGGGCGGCATCACACTTCTCTGTTCCTCAGGCATCTTCTCACTCTCTAAGATCCTGTTGAATAATCGAACCAGAAACTCTTCTGCTGCCTCTCTTCCACACTTCCATACCTCAATAGGTGTATCAGCAGAACCAACTGCCTTTCCACTCTTTAACCTCTTCAGTGCTTTTCACTTCACCTTTACTAATCTCTGCTACTTTGTGGTCCACAATAGTCACCTCTCCGAACCTTACCTCTCTTTCATTTTCCTTATTCATCCAAACACTGAAAAGTTCTCCATCTTCCCATCGCTGTTCTCAAATCTATCAATACATTTCTCTCTCTATCATTAATCACCCAAACCTGCTATACATCCTTTCCATCTCTATCTATCTGTTTTGACAACCTGTATAAATAATTCTCTCCCACCTTACTGTCCAACTTGGCATCAAATTCATCATATGCCCTTTCTTTGGCCTTTGCTACTTCTACCTTTACCTTCCGCTGCATCTCCCTGTACTCCTGTCTGCTCTCTTCAGTCCCCTCGGTGTCCCACTTCTGCTTTGTGAACAACTTTCTCTCCCAAGTCTCCTTATCTACTTTCCGTCCAGATGACACACCCAGCACTCTCCTACCTGTCTCCCTTCTCACACAAGCTGTAGTAGTCCAGTCACCTGGAAGCTCTCCATGACCACCCAGAGCCTTTCTCAGTGTCCCACTTCTTCTTTGCTAACCGCTATCTCTGGATACATTCTTGCACTTTCTCATTCCACTACCAGGTCTCCTGATCTACTTTCCTTCCAGACGACACACCGAGTACTCTCCTACCTGTCTCCCTGATCACATTAGCTGTAGTTGTCCAGTCACCTGGAAGCTCTCCATGACCACCCAGAGCCTTTCTCAGTGTCCCACTTCTTCTTTGCTAACCGCTATCTCTGGATACATTCTTGCACTTTCTCATTCCACTACCAGGTCTCCTGATCTACTTTCCTTCCAGACGACACACCGAGTACTCTCCTACCTGTCTCCCTGATCACATTAGCTGTAGTTGTCCAGTCACCTGGAAGCTCTCCCTGACCACCCAGAGCCTTCCTCAACTCCTCCCTGAAAGCCATACAACACTTCTCCCTTTTCAGCTTCCACCACTTTGTTGTCTGCTCTGCCTTTGTCCTCTTGATCTTCCTTGTCACCAGAGTCATCCTACAGACCACCGTCCTATACTGTCTTGCTCCACTCTCACCTACCACTACTTTGCTGTCACTGATCTCTTTCACATTACCTTGTCAAAAACAGATGTAGTCTGCTTGCGTGCTCCTACCTCCCCTCTTATAAGTTACCCTATGTTCCTGTCTTTTCTGGAAAAAAGTGTTCACTACAGCCATTTCCATCCGACTTGCAAAGTGTACCACCATCTGTCCCTCTGTGTTCCCATCCTTGATACCAAACCTGCCCATCACTTCTTCATCACCTCAATTGCCTGCACCAACATGTCCATTGAAGTCTGCACCCATTACCACTCTCTCATCTCCGGGGATACTCTGCATCACTTCATCTAACCCACTCCAGAACTTCTCCTTCTCCTCTAACTCACATCCTACCTGTGGGTCATAGCCACTAACAATATTGAGCATCACACCTTCAATTTCCAGTTTCAGGCTCATAAGTCTATCTGACATTCTTTTCACCTCCAGAACATTCCTAACAAACTCCTCCCTCAAGATAACTCCTAATCCTTTCTCTTCCTGTCAGTACCATGACAGTTCAACTTAAAACCTGCTCCAAAGCTTCTAGCCTTACTACCTTTCCACCCGGTCTCCTGGACACACAGTTTGTACACCTTCCTTCTCTGCACCAAGTCAACAACCTCTCTAGCATTTCCTGTTATCGTCCAAATGTTCATAGTCCCTACTCTCAGTCCCAGACTCCTGCCTTTCCTCTTCTCTGTCTGTTTCTGAACACGGCTTCGCCAGTCCTTCTTTGACCCACAGTAGCTCAGCTTCCACTGGTACCCTGCAGTTTATCTGCAGTTGTTTTCAATCCCGGCCTCAACAGATACGGAATGAGAGTCACAGGTTCAATCACATATTTGGTTTTAGCTCGTTGTAGCAGTACCCCACCTTTTGCCTTTGAAGCTTGTGATCTTTCTCATTCCACTCCAGATATCTCTAATGTTGCTTGGTTGTTGTCTCTTCCGTTTTTTCTTTTTCTATTGGCATCGTTACTCTCCTTCAGCCTTTGTTTAGTATTGAGTTCTGTTCGGTCTCCTGATCTGATTCCCTCTTCTGGGAATAAGGGGTATTGAACCCCATTATACGGGCTGTTCAGTCCCTGTATGACCGGTGTCGGAGCTTGGTCCATATTGCCGGTTTGTAAGTCGAACCCTATTCCAGTGAGAGTTGGACTCTGCCAGGGCTGCCCTTTGTCACCAATTCTGGTCATAATATTTATGGACGGAATTTCTCGTCGCAGCCAGACCGTGGTGCTCAACCGGAAACGCTTCCAGTGCCCACTCCGGGGTTGGGGAAGAGGTCCTGCCCCAAGTGGAGGAGTTCAATATATCAGTGCCCTCATGAGTGAGGGATGGATGGAGCGGGAGATCGACAGGCAGACTGGTGCAGTGTCTGCAGTGATGCGGACTCGTGGTTAAGAGGGAGCTGAGCCAGAAGACGAAGTGCTCAATTTACTGGTCTGATGTCACTTGTGATGATGATGAAGGCGCCAAGAAATTTTTGCAGTCTGGTGGTCTCACAGTGGATTATGTTACACACAGTTCGGCTTCCCTTAATCTTGAATTGTAGATGTTAATGGCAATTAATTTTTTGAATTCCCTCAGCAAATAGTATGTGTGTCTGATAGGAATGAGCTTGATGTCACGGGTGCAAAAGCAGTCTTTAATGAATATATGTCCCAGGGTGCACTACACCTGGTGTTAACAAGCACATCCAGTCTCCCTCTTGTCTTCCTGCTGCTGGCGGTGGCGTCTGTCTGCTCGATCAGTGTGGCAGAGAGGGGTGGTTATCATCCCAAATACAAAGAAAGCAATAAAAGTTAGAACTGGAAAAGCATCATAATTGCAGGTCGTAATCTGGACAATGTGGAGGTTAAAGTGCCGGTTAAACAACACAAAAAGCACAATAAAAGCTAGAAAGGTAAGATGAAAAAAACAGGAACTGCTACCACAAGCTGACGTTAACACAGCACCATCTTGCTACGATCTGCAGCATATCTTCTTTTTACACTGTGAATTTTGACAATTGTCCTCCTCTTTGCTGCAGTGAGATGTTCCAATCCTCCTGTGTTTACATCCTTGGTCATTCACTCGCACTCAATAGATTTTCTTTTGCTACTTAAACCAGGAGAAAGACCACATAATAAAATATTTTGTCTGGCCTCCACCTCTGATACAAGTACATCATTTTCACATTCTAAGAAATATTTCTTCTTTTTTGGTGTGTCTGGTGTTTTTACCAAAAGATGAAGGCATGACATGTATTTATGATAATTAGCATTTTTTATTAACAAAAAAGAGAGAGGGCAGTGCAAGTGGCTTGGTTCCAAGTCAGTTGCGAAGTACTAAGGACGGGTGCACAGGAAAACATGTACATGAGGATTCATACATCTGAAAATGTTTGTGCATGCACCCTTTCCCAGTTTATGATGTACACCATCCTTCATTATGAAAGCTGCCCAATTCTTTGTCCATGAGGCCCTTGATCTCTTACCTTAAACCCATCCATCATCACTGGAGTGAGCCATTAAGTACTGTTGGAGCCAAGATCCCATTAACTGAGACCAAGATTTTATCGACACAAGATGGCACAGAGATTAGATAGAACCAAGTCTTTAGCAGGCTGAGATCAAGTCAAGATCAAGAACACAGACACACATTCACAGATAATTATACCTTATGGAAGTTGGATGTTGTCCCAGTTGTCTGACTATGCTTTGCCTTGCAGAACTACCTGTATTAGTGGCTGTTTTGCATATTTATTCTCTGGTTTATATTATGCCAAACTGATCAACTAAAGAAGTGGCTGAAATCCTTGCTAAACTTCTACATCCACTCTGTTTCTCTTCCTTTCATCTTAAAACCAGAGTGATGGGGAACAGAGCAGGGAGGAGTAGCAGCCGTTGATGATGGCAATTCCAGCTCTTTAAGAGAGCTGTGTAAAATGGCTAAAAAGAGCCAGCTCTATCAACGCCAAAGCGGCTCCTAAGATTTATTGTTGCTGAAAATAATTCATTACCAAAATTATGGAAAAAAACATACATTATACCACAACACAACATCTGTACCTGATCATCACTGTAATCATTGTAATCAAAATGCAGACTATTTATGATCTGAGGCCACCACACATTGCTGCTCACTGTACATACTAGGATTCATAATCCTGCTGTAAATAACATGTGCACTGTCGACAGGTGTACCCACATTTTAGCTCTTTGCACTATCTTTCTGACCAGTTTATTTCACTACAATGCAGTTTTTATTTTGCATTGTGTATCATGTCCTGTTGTCTAGTGTAATTACAGTCCGGAGACAAATTCCATCTATTTGCATACATACTTGGCCCATAAAGCTGATTCTGTTTCTGAGGTTTATTATTGATTTGGCTTATTATATTCAACCTGGAACAGAGTGCTACAAAAAATACATTTTAAAATTTAAAAAGAAATACTCATCTCAAAGATCTTTCTCCCTCCTGTTTCTCTTATACTCTCTCTCTGTAGCCAGAGCCCTTTCTGTCCAGTTTGGACACATTGGCATCACCAAAACTATTATAGTTGACCTATCAGGTGTGACTTGAACAGGAATTAAAATGAAGAAAAGAAGCAACAACAAAGCCGCTCTGGCTCCCATGAAAAGCTAGCTTCCATTATTCATTTCAAAGAGCCAGCTGTAAGAGCCATTTTGTGAGCAACCAGCACATCATATATTGGTGACAAAAAAGGAACCAAAAACAATAGGTTCAATGACAGTATTATTTTTTAAATGATTCCGCTGTGGTCTCGACTGGTGTCGTTTGAAAATCTAGAGTCTGTTATGTCCGAGACCAAGAGATTCAGAGACTACAGCAACTCTGAAAAACGAGACTGGTCTCGAGCACTTCAACAGTACCAGGGAGGTTGCAAAGCAGGGTTGCTTGTCCAATATTGGTGGTTGACCTGACAAATGTTCTTCTAAATGAAGATGCAAAAAAATGCTTTCACACACACTCCAAAAAGTAATGGAGAGCTTTTATTAATAGTATTCTAAAATTTATTGTGTGGTACTGCACTTTTCCTGCAGCTTCTCTGTGTATGGATAGAACAGAGTTTGAGTTTTTTGTCATGTGAGTCACAGCGTTTTACGTCTTCGCCTTCTACCTGCCTTTAATTGCACATATAACCAGGAGTTTTGCTAGCTAGCACCTAACCCAAACAAGCCAGCTACCCCAGCATCATTCTAGTCAATGGACATGTCTTTGGACAACAAGCTGGACCACATACGACTACTTTGCTCATCGCTGAGGACTGTGATTCAGATTCAGTGAAAGGACTAGATATGGTTGCTAGACAGGGGAACTTAGAACCAGTGTAAGAAGACATGAAAAACAAAGGACAGAACCCAGACAGGAGAACAAGGAAATAAGCAGGAGAGCGTGGAGAGAACACAAAGAGAGTCTGTATAGGAGAACATGGAGCCAGAAGAGACCAGAGCCACACCATGCAAGAGGACACATAGTAAACGACACGAGAGAGAACCCCGGCAGGAGAATATGGAGAACAGAGAACACACAGGAGAACATGAAGTGTTATTCACTATTGATTTAAAGCACTTTACACAACCAACTCGCAACCCTTACGTTTACAGAGATTCATAAACCTTGATCCAATATGCTCCAAAGATAGGGCATTGATCTTCCAGCCTCTGTCCTCTACCTCAGCTGCTAAGTTGGCCTGCTGCAGATGATGTAAGCACTTTGGCAGGATTTAGACCAAAGGACAAGGTCTGGTCGGAGTGTGGTTGTTCAAATCTCAAGGGGGAATATGAGCCTCTGGTTCAAGTCAACCTGCATATGTCAGTCCCTGGCTACATTGAGAGAGCCCAGATCCAGGTTTAGGGGCTCGTCCTCTGCTTGTCCCCCTTACGGACAAATGCTCGTCTGCACTGACACACGTCCTGATTGGTGAGTAGTTGAGTGTTAATGGGTACCCTCTTGCCCTCCGGATTTTCGGCTAAGAACCGGAGCACTTGGTTGTTTCTCCATGTGTACTTGCCTTGAGTGAGGCTAGTTCTGCTGCCAACCAAGATGTGTTTGAGATTTGCTGAGACCGTACACAGGGTGTAAGATGGGTCCTTTCCAAGCCATGACTGCTGATTTGAGAGAAAGGGCAGCATATCATACTTGGCTCGGATGATAAAACTCAGCCTGTTAGTTTCCACGCTCCAGAGTTTGCTACACTGGATTTTCCTCTTCTGACACCCTGCCACTTCATCCAACAGCCCTGTTTGGTCTGCACTGTGGCCCTGGAATGTATGGCTGCTTCCTTCTGTCGACGCACCTCTTCCATTACAGTGGTTTGATGTTCGGTTATTAGATGCCTGTTGCCAGAGCATTCTACTGTTCCAAGGCTAAGGCCTCCTCTGCCTTGTTAGATGTGGCCCACTATGTCCTAATGGAAGAGCGCAGATTCGGCCTGTGTCACAGCTGTGGGGTCCACTTCCTCCCTGTTGCTAAGGTGGGAGTGGTGCATCTCACTATGGGATCCTGTGAGTGACATGTCCAGCCCACCTTGGCGCAGTAGAACTTATCAACCAGACTAGGGAAGGGCAGTGACAGTGTTCCATCACTGTAGAGTCCAATGCTGCTGAGGCATTTTGGAGGTCCAAGCCACTTCCCCACGTGAGTACTCATAAGCCTCTCCAGTCGATTGGGATGGGTGAGCGTGACCTCATATGTGGTCAGCTTCAATTAAATTCTGGAAAACAGCCCAAACTGGAGGCACCAGAGATTCAGTTTTCCTGGGAGTGTGGTGGTGTGAATCTGCCTGAGGCCATTCACTGTGTCGTGCCGGAGTTGTTCCAGTTGCTGGGTGTCGTTGAAATCCGAGTTATATCACCGTCCGAGGCTCTTGGTTGGCTTCTCCTGGATTGCTCCAAGAGTGCAGGATTTTTGTGTTTGTGTAATCATAATTCAAGAACAGCGCCCCAGACTGTGCCATTCAGCTCAACTGGCGAATATGCTATGTAGCAGACAGAGCTCTCATCGGGGAAGGATAAGACCTATGGTGATGGGCTCTGTGTTCCATCAATGAGGTGGTCTTGAGGGCTGCTCGGTAGAGGGTCAAACACAGCTTCTCATCCAGATTGGTTTACCTGAGCACCCTTAGGAAGGTGGAGGCGCTACTGGGCCTTCTTCACCACTGCTGTTGTGTTGGCAGACCAGGAGACGTCTTTCGAGATGTGCACCCCCAAGTATCTGAAAGCACAAACTCTTTCTACACATTTCCCATTTATGTGGAATGAGGCTGCCTCCATGGCCCCCTCTTCTGAAGTCCAGGATGATTTCTTTTGTTTTTCTGGTGTTCAGCATGAGGTTGTTTTCTGTGCAGCACCTTGTTAGTTTCCACACCTCATATCTGTAAACTCATCTCCATTAGAGATGAGTCCAATCACGGTGTTGTTGTCTGCGAATATAATACAGGTGTTAGAGGGAGGGGTGGGACAGCAGTCGTCTGTATAGTGTGTACAGGTGGGGGCTGAGTACACAACCTTGGGGAGAGCCCGTGCTGAGTGTTTTGGTGGGGGCGGAATCTGACCGCTTGTTGGCGGTTTGTTTGGCAGTCCTTGATCCAGTGGCAGATTGGGGTAGAGATGCCCAGGTGGGACAGTTTCTCCATCAGGATCTCCGGAATGACGGTGTTAAAGGCAGAGCTAAAGTCTATGAAGAGCATCCTGGTGTAGTTCCCCAGTTGCTCTTGGTGGCTGAGTGTGGTGTTGAACTTTATGCCCTCTGCTGTAACGGGGTCATTAAAAGCATTAAATACATAAAATAGATTTTGCAAAAATGAAGGCCTTAAATAGCATTACAAAGCATTCAATTCAATGTCCAGAGGCATTAAAACATTAGACACACTTAATGGGAGAAATCATTGTTAGTCATTCTTTATTTTTATGAAGCTATGTAACCTTTTATAATTTTGATCGGAATAGTGCAATGATCCGTGATGATAAACAGGCGGAACCCTTTTTTGGGTGTTGATGTATCAGCCGCTTTTCAGACAGTGCACAAAGTTATAACACCAGATGTTGAGCATGGCAAAAATTGAATAGTTTTGTGACAGGTAAATGGGAAAGTGTCATTTTCAACAAAAGTAGATGGATGAAGGACTGTTTCTAGGCTGGTTAAAGCCTGTCAGCAGAAAACTGGATGAGGCCTTTTGTACCCTGTGCAAAAACACTTTTAAACTTTGCGCAATTGGCATTAAGTCAGTTAAATCGCACATGCAATGGTCATTAGATGGTCATAAGTCGACAAAAGGCAGGCGGCGACCTGCAGTGAGCTGCTCTGGTGTCTGCACATTGCAGTGCAGCACTCCTTAAACTATGTTTCTAAGTTGTTTCAGGCAATGGTTCCTGACTCTTATGCTGCTAAATCTTTTTTTCATGTGGAAAGGAAAAACCAACTATATTATAACATTTGGACTTGCCCCACACTTTGCAAAATAAGTGTTTTCTACAGTCGCGTTACACAGGGACTGTTGAGGCCCAGAGGCTAGTTTGTTACCAGGTCAGAGCTTGTGGAAGTGTTCTCAAAGTGCCCCTTATAAAAGAACTACTGGCTTCTGTAACATAATTTACCTAGATGAAGTGACGAGGAAGGGAGAGGTTGCAATGCATGCACTTAAAAGAAAAGCATTGGAGGATGAGCTGGAAGCACTGAGAAAGAAAAAGGCTTTGTTGACAGAGGTGTGCCCTAGCCTTCAGTGAGACAATGATTTACTTTAATTTTAATTATCTGACCATAAAAAAACAGAAGTCCTCATTTTTGTCCAGAGGAGCTTTTGGAAAGACAAAGCAGGCTTTTGTGCATTTTCTGAAGAAGTGGTGTTCTCCTTTGTCAGAGTCCATGGAACCCAGCCGTGTGCAGTGTCCGTTGGAGAGTATGCCCTGAGATGTTGCAACCAGCAGGGTCCAGATTCTCTAGGATTCTTTTCACCTGTGTCACATTTGGCTTTCAACCCCCTCCTCTGAGACTTTGGACTTTAGCCACTGGAACTTGAAAACATTTAGATAAGGCCTAACGTGTCTGTCTTGGGCTTAGCCACAGGTCCCAAGTGATTGCCTTTGTCTTAGACATGACTGTCTGTGAACCAACTGCAGAGAACTGCTGTTTTTCTTCTGAATTGATTACAATAGCTGTCTCAAATGAATCAGGGTAAATAGGATGCTTTAGGTCAGCTACTTAGAATGGTATAGAAACTTGGCTTTTCCCATAGATTGTGACAGTTTGCAATGAGTATGACTTATTTTGTACAGACCATTTTTTAATGGAAATTAAAGTTGAGAAAAAAATCTCCCAACAATGTCACTTTTATGTAGTCTCTTTATCTTTCGGGAAATTGATTCGTCTTTTTTTAATTAAATAATTCTTGTGAAGTAATACATAGAAAGATAGCATAATGTTTAATTATTGTGCTAAATATGAATGCAAAAAATCTTGCATCACACTCCAGGTGGCTCCAAATTCCTTTCATCAAGTCTTTGCTTATAATAGTGATTTTGCTTCAGTTAGTATCTAGGATTCATATTATCTTGCTCTTCTAATGGGAGTGTGTCTATAGTATGGACTCTGTTTTGGCTTTGCTTTAGGAGCTGAAACATAAAGTTCAAGCATGTTCAGATGATCCATATGTGTAACCCTGAAGTATTATCTGCCATTTTGTTAGGTTGTTTGGCGGTATCTCCTGAATGTCTACCCAGATGGATTAAGTGGGCAGGAGAGAATGGACTACATGAAGCGCAAGACAAGAGAGTATGATCAGCTGAAGAGAGAGTGGACGGCTCGCATAAGCAATGAGGACCTTGAATTCATCCGTGGGAATGTTCTTAAAGATGTCCTGAGGACAGATAGGGCCCATCCTTACTATGCAGGGTCAGAGGATAGTCCACATTTGGCTGCCCTTACTGACCTTCTGACCACTTTTGCCATCACCCATCCACAGGTATGTTCAAATGTTAAATCACTTTACCGTTCAAATATAAAAGGTTGGGTAGCATAACATTTGTAAAATATTGACAGACCATAAGGAATGTGTTATTGTAGTAATTTTCATACTCATATGCCATGTTCATTTGTGTCCACCAGATAAACCAGAGAGGAAAGCTGTTAATAAATAGTTTTTCAGGTTCAAACCAAAGTCCAATATGTGAAGTGAGTTTTCCGAATTCAAAAAGACATCACTAATGAAGGCAATATAGTCCATTTCGTAACCAATATAGTATCTCTTAAATATCTTTTACTGAATATAAGAAAAGAAATACAAATAAAAAAATATATTTAGCTTTTTTGTTTAAATGTACATTGCCTGAAAGCATAAAGCTTGCAAGGTTCAGAAATGTAACATTTGTCAAAAAATATCAGGAAGAGAGTTAAAAAGTTTAAAGTAATTCATTATCATGTTTAACCTACAGTATATATATTCTACCAGCTGGGAACAAGTGTAGGTCGAAGATAGAATTCAGCTCCATTGAGACCACTGTTGACAGCATTACAAGTTCCTAAAATTTGTGAACTTATCATAGCATGCATAGACTCACTCAAAATCCACAAGGATTAAATATCATTGTGTCATTGAGTTACTGTCTTTTGGCATTAAAACCTCTTGTCAGGAGTGTTCATTCTTCACCTTCACTAACACATACAAAGCTTTTAGGGTATATGAAAGTGGAAGATCTTCAAACCACATGGATTCCAAGCAAATTTTTCTTTGCTAAAAGTGAGACTGTTCAATACCATGAGCAACGGAACATCTTGATTTTCAGCCTTTTCTAGGTATTGTGTATAAGGAGGGATAAGAAAATAAAGATATAACAATTGTCATGTAAAAGTATGTTTCACGAGGAAACAAAGATGAACTTTCAAATTAATTGAACTTTACATGATCCTATGGGTTTTACAAATTTACCCAGTTTTTGTGAAAGTTCGTAGGCCATTATTTTACCAACACATGAAGGAATTTGTCCTGAATTTGATCATGAAAAGCTACCAATTTATTCATTAGGACATGTTTTCTTTTCCTAATGGACGTAAAAAGCATTAATGTCCTCACGTACACTATCGTTACAAATATACTGTAGTTACTCTCCTCGTAGTTTTAGCATTATTTTTACTGTGTAGATTATAATATGTTACTGTACCTTGGCCTACACTTGAATAAATTCCCACAGTGCTCTCCTTGATTACCTCCAGCAATATTCAGCCTGAACACAGACTGACACAACAAACCTGGTCATAATTTGCTTTGAAAGTAAAGAAGGCAGAAATATACTGGGAGCGCTGACAGATAGGATTGCTGCTATACAAATTTATCTAAGAATACACCTGTTGATACCCGAAGACAGCAAATACAGAGGTATATGGACTTTATAATTATTTGCACAAGAGAAACCTAACTCTGATTATCCTAAAACCTCTGGCATAGATATGTCACCTCGCATCCACTTGTAAAAGAGCTTGTTTATGGATTTGTGGTAGCCTGCAAGACTTCTCCATAATTGATACAGAGAAGGGTTGTGTTTTATCTGGCCTATGTGTGGAGATTCTCCATGTGTGGCCCAATATTGGTAATTGAAAACTGCATTGGACTCTATCAACACAGATGACATTTGAAAGTGAAGAGCCACTGGGGATTTAAATGCACAACATATGGTGGCTGTTGATCTAAATGTATTCCCTACCATGAGAATACAAATGACAAAATGGAGCTTAAGCAGTATAACTTGAAAGTACATTTACACTGCAATACTATTTGCAGTCTTTATAGTATGTCGAACTGCATATTTTGTTAATTTAAGGAATGTTGGTTTTATAAACAGAAGAATTGAGAAACCTAAGAGTCACACTTGTGGCTTATTCAGGATTTTTTTTCCAGAAATCGAAACGTTGAATCAGAGAAAAAAAAATGTCTTCTAATGGTGGTTAAGGAGACAAAGGTTTTGTGTGTGTGTGTGTTCTAACCAGCTAGAATTCTATCAATTACAGCATCTGTTTACAAGTTTGGATTGCAGCTGCATCATACTTTGTAAACTCAAATGGGGCAAAGAACAAATGGTACAATCATCTCAGTGAAGTCCATGATTGGGTAAAGAACTACAAAACTACCCTTAGTCTCCATTCAGAAATAATAGCTGTAGCATGTATTATGTTATTAAAGACAAACACATCAATGTATTACATGATTATTTGTTTCTTGGACAAAATCAAATACATTTTTTGTCACATTTAAAGTTAATACTGATAGTAGTCTGATAGAAATGTAGGTGTCTTGATCCTGGCAAAAGGTCTGTGCTTGGTTAGTACATGATTTTTAATCCAAATATGTTGCCATAATTTTTATTTCCAACCTGTTTTGTTGTGTGCTGTTTTTTCAGATTTCATACTGTCAAGGAATGAGTGATATTGCCTCCCCTATACTTGCTGTGATGGACAATGAGGCGCATGCCTTCATTTGCTTTTGTGGCATCATGAAGCGCTTGGAAGGAAACTTCCGGCCTGATGGGCAGCTCATGTCTATTAAATTTCAGCATCTAAAGCTGCTTCTGCAGTACTCAGACTCTGAATTTTACTCATATCTTGTTTCCAAAGGCGCGGATGATCTCTTTTTCTGTTATCGTTGGTTGCTTCTGGAGCTCAAGAGAGAGTTTGCATTTGATGATGCCCTGAGAATGCTGGAGGTTACTTGGAGCTCCTTGCCTCCAGACCCCCCTGAAACCGAAGTCGAGCTTCTTGGTCCACCATTAGAATCAGATGAAATAATGTCACATTGCACAGGTAAGGAGGCCATGTCAAAGAACTGTCTCAGAGATGTGAATGGGCAAAAAGAAAAACAGCGTAAGCGGCATATGCTGAGACCTTCAAGAGAAGAATCAGATAAGGGAAGGAATGTCATCGAAGGAAAAGACTGGCATTCAGCTGGTTCTGATTGTGATATGCCTCAAGTGACCATGGAGCAACTGGATTTGCAGCCCCCTGTTTTAGAGAGACAAATGAGTTTCGGCGAGTTTCAGTACTATACTTTACACGATGAAGATAACTTTGACATGGAAAATACCCAGACACAGCAATCAGTGGCTTCTAGATCAGATTTATTCATACCAGTTCACCAGTCTACACTTGACAGTGAGGAGGATCTTGGAGAAAGAGCACCGCTCATGAAATTAGATGACAGCGCTTCATCTTCAATGCCATTATCTCATCTGGTCCCTGGCCCACCAAACTGGAAAACAGGTTCCTCATTCTCTCATGTATTTTCTGCTTCCCCTTCCAGCTGGCAAACTGCTTCTCCAGACTCCCCTCCAAAACCCATATCCTCATCTACTTGTACTGGAATAGACAGTTTGCAGGGAACTGTCTCAATAGTAAGAACTTCTGCTGCCCGAGTGCTTAGTAGTACAGAGATGAACACACTCACAACTGCCTCTGTAAAAATGTCTTCTGCCTCTGTCCCCCAGACTCACAACCAGTCCATTCTCTCTTCACCTATTTTGTCTTTTGGAAGAGTCCCATTGCCACCTGGCTGCAGGTCATCTTCAAACAATATCCCTTCACCTGGCAACAAATCCCCAAGCACTGCCGTTACCACACCCAGCTCGACAAAGCCTGAAACTACCAGCCCCAAACCATCCTCACTGCCACCTCCGCAAGAGTTTGGAAAAGGCAATCCTTTCATGCTGTTTTTGTGCCTGTCCATTCTGCTCGAACACCGTGACCATATCATTAAGAACAGCTTGGATTACAATGAGCTTGCTATGCACTTTGATCGCCTTGTACGGCGCCACAACCTAAGCAGAGCGCTACAGCGTGCCAAGGCCTTATTTGCAGACTACTTGCAGAGTGAAGTATGGGACTCAGAAGAGGGGGATGAGGTTAGCTCAGATTCCCCAACATCGGTTATAGCTGCTCAGCAATCCAATTCTTTAACTTTTTCTGCCAGGCCCATATATAGCCCCTTAGCGTCACCTCAGTCATTATCTCAGAACTCCACCTATAATCTAACAACAACCATTCCATCGCAGATATCCCATGTCTCTCTACCAACCGCATCTTGATTCCAAAATTTATGATTGAATAGCCATCCCTGGTGAACGCAAAAGACTGTTGCCTTCTGGTGATGGGCTTTTTTTTAAGACGGCCTCCCATATTAAGTGGGCTTTAAATAATCCTTTTATTATTTGTTTGCTTAAGGACATGTAATCATTATGCCTATACATATTTTATTTTTAATCTTTTTTAAAGCAGTATCTTAAAGTTGATTATTTTCTTGTTACTTTCTAATTTAAGGCATGTAATTATCATTGTATCCTTAGAGTAAAAATGCATGAAATGCCTAAGCAAATGCTAATCCCTGGGTTACAAGTACCAAGTCCTCTCTCAATGTGTGTGCAGGATTGTATTGTCATATGACTTCAATTCAAAGATGCAGAAAGTAGCGGTGTTATTTAAAGAAAAATGTGATAAAATGACATAAACTCTTTGAAATGAGTATGGTATCAACATTATAAATGGATAAGAGACCTTTTACAATGCTTCTATAGCGTGCTCTGTGGCTGCAGGAACGAAAAAAGGATTTTATACAAAGAAAATTTAGCTTCTGGACCATACATCTCCATACATCACATTTTGACAGTTGCTGAGGTTGCTTTTGTAACAATATGAACAAGAGAGCTTCTGCCCTTTAAAGATATTTTCAATCCATTTCAACAAATAACTTGCACCATTTTGTTGAAAGCATGATTTAAAAAAACATGCTTATGACTGTCTGGAAAAAAATTACTTCAGACAAGTCTCTGCAATCAATAAATGTCAGATGTGATAATACATTTGCACATATTCCACTGCCTTACCCTTATTGGTGAGTATTTCTCCATAAATAAGATCCAAAATTAGGGATGTTAAGAGGGTTTTGAAATTATCCTTGTACTTTCATTGTATAACATGTTAATGTGATAGATACAGTTCACTGTCTTAACTCTGAGCAGCCCATAGAGATCACTATTTTGGAAAATGATTACAAATATAAAATTACGCCTGGAATATGCAACTAAGTTGAAAAAAAAGTTAATATTTTAAAAATCCATTTACAGTAGAGGTATGGCTCAGATTTTATCAGATGGTAAATTTCTTTCATGTGTATGAATATTTTTGTTTCAAAATCATGCATGTACCCATAAGTCCTACTTTTTAATTTGAGGACATTTTCCATCTGAGAAAGTGATGGCCTTGTAAGCCATATCTATGACTTCGGTCAGAGTTTCAGTGAATTTTGAAACCCTAATTGCAGGACTGGGTTAAGACAGAGAAGCACATATTGTCTCAGAAATTGTGGTTGAACTTAAAATTTGTACTTATTAAAGTGCCATTTAAACCTGCAACCTTAAAGATTTCTCTTTTGGAAAAATTAAATCAAGCAAAACAAGCTGTTAAGCTGTCAAATCATACATTATTGACGATTTATATAAATGTTTTGATTGAAAAATTACATTCAAATCACTGAGAAAAACACAATCTTCTAGTCAAGGTAATTCAGTTTGATTTGATGACACTCCAAACCTAATATGGTCTGAAGCTGAGGAGTTCAGTGTTTTATTGAGGCTCAGAATGTTCATGAGTAACTTTAAGGGAAAAAGGTCCAACTTCTTATGTGAGAAAATATAGTAACTGTTGAACGTGGAATATCACAAAAAAGATACTGGATACTGGTGACCTTGATTCCATACTTCCTTGCAGCTAACCTATTCATTCTGGCCTGCTAGCTCTAGTCATTAGGACAGTTTACCCTGAAATGAATATTGAAAAAATTGCATTTCTGTTGTGTGAAGTGCTCTTTATCTACCTATACCTCTTTGATGTGACTTGCTGAACTAAATCCAAACCATCACAATAAAGAGGGAGGAAAGAAACACCTCATCCTGTGTTGTGTTTGTAGCTTGCCCTCATGATAAGTTGTGTGGATCATTTTGAGTGACTAGAACATGATTTGTGAAAATGGATGTTCCTTCCTTTAATTCTAAGAACAGCTTGGGAGTCTCCTGTTCTGTTGTACTCTGGAGATAGCATGCTTGTCTATAATGATCAAAAGTCAGAGCAAAACTATAGGCATAGAGCAAAAGACCATCAAGCAGCAGTAAAAATAACAATCATCTTAATGCTTTTTTAGTGTGTAAGGGGTGAACTGACATTAATACTGTGTGTACCATAACAACTCTGCCAGCTCCGCAGATTTCTAGAGAAGCTGGCAGAGAAAGAGAAAGCCCTGAAGTCAAACTTCTTTCTGTGCCAATCTTCCTCATTTCCAGCCACCTTTATTCCAATGAAGATGCTGTTGATTTGCATTATGTTTTCTGAGGTTTGAGCAACTTAACACAAAAAATATGAATGCAATGACTTTTTTGGTTTGGACATTATATGCTTCTGAGTGCCTCTCACCAGTTTCCCACATATTCATAAAAGTGCTTTACAATTATTACCGCAAGTGGATACTGATGCATTGCAGGTTTTTAACAGAAAAATTCACAAACTCCTTGTCTGTATCACTTACAGTATCCCGTACATTAGATTTCAGTGGGGCTGGAGCCAATCAAGGCTGACCTTGGTCATTCGGTAGTGTATGTCCTGGATTGGTCCCCGATTTGATTGCAGGATCGCATGTAGAGACATAAAACCATTCACTTTTTCATTTAGACTTCCAAGTATGCCCAATTTAGAGTCTTCCTTCAACATACTGAATGTTTCTGGCCTGTGGTAGAAAACCAGAGAAAATCCACGCAGATATGGAGGAACACCAAAACTCCACAGAGAAAGGCCCCTTTGGGAATTGAACCAGGAACTTCTCTGAAGTGGCGGCACTTACTACTGTGCTGCCCTCTCCACAGAAATACATTAGAACCAAATAAATTCCACTATTATTTAACCTGTACATAAACTTAATCTATTCATGTCTTTCTATCGTAATCAATTCAAATAAAATGTCAGAGCCTCAGTAAAAGAAATAAAATACAAAACAGGGTTCCATTTTTTTTTTTTTTTTTGCCTTAAAAGACCAGATGGGGCCTAGGCTTTTAAGTAAACTTACATTACCCATGATTTTGGGTCAATACAATGACATCGTATAAGTGACACTGTCGGAACAAAGTCTTTGTTTCATTGTCCAACCTTGGATATGGCTTTGCCAAATTGCAGTTCAAGTCTGACATCTGAGGAATGAATCAGGATTTTAATGCTTTATTCTGTATCTTCCTGGAAGAATTGTCTGCACTGTACAAATATTGCATTGAAATGTTGCAACCTTTATAGTAGCCTTGTATGTTCATTATGCCCTGCTTCCTGACAAATCATTACGTTCGAAATGTACTGGTTATTTAATACTTTTGTTTGTTACTGTTGTTTTATTGACCTAGTTTTAGTCTGGTTCGTTATTTCAAATGAGCCATATAGATACTTGAATCCACAAGGCTAATGAACTTTTTGCTTTTGCACCACAACTGGCACAGGAGGCCAATTTTACTCCAGTTACTGTTTGCATATGTTATTTGACTTGAAATTTGATTGGTGAACTGGCTATGGTGCAGTTTAATGTTTGTCTGACTTCAAATTCCCAATGCTGAAAAAAAAATGTACAAAAATGTTTATTCCATGTATTCCATGTCAAACAAAATTTGGCTTTATGTTCTAACAAGAAAAAATTTGTTGTGATATAATCAATATTCAACCAAACATTGAAATGCAGCTGGTTACAACATAAATGCTCTGTGTGGCTGCTGATGAGGATATTAACTACTATTTTAAAAGTTGTTTCCTTAAGGAATATAGATTTTTCAATAAGGGAAAAGAAATTATTCAATACTGCAGGCATGTTTATGGAAGAGAAGTGCTCAATTCAACTGAGTCGGCATCTTTGAATCTTTTACTCTTTTGCATTCAAATCATTTCTATACTGTGCGAATTGATAAGATGTCCAGTATAAATACCTCTTTCACATATGACACCTTCTGAAATGGAAACATGGTTATTTGTAGGACATCTTGATGCACGAAAGTGTTGTCATTAAAACTGTTATCTGCAGTATGAACAGCATTGGACAGCCATTGACCCTGTTACTTGTATGTCTGCATGGCCTTTAACATACTCCTACAGCATATGGCCGACTGCTTAAGAAGCCTCTTTCTAAGAAGAAATAAATAAAGGTTAACAATAAAAAAGGATTCTACTTTCATTTTTAAAATGTTACTGTTTGGATTCATGAAGATTCTATTATAAACAGTTTAATTTCCCTTGGTAAGATTTGAACATATCTCAAGGCAAGTTTTTCTCTTAATAAGTACTCATGATTTTTGACGATTATAGCAATGGTATCCTCACAAATACATTATTGTTTGTAATTCAAAATTTCATAGAATGAGAGGAATGAAATAACTCAGATGTTTTTATGCCACTTATGTGAATAATGAAGATGAAATTAGGTCATAATACCTGAAAATGATTGTCTGGGATATGATAGTACAGTTTCTTGCCTCACTCAAGTTGAAAAAAAAATGACCTTTTCATCATAAAGATGAGTCAAAAGATTTATCTTAAATACTTCTAATGCTTATATAAAAACATTTATTAGATGGAAGCATCCCGCTGCATTGGAGGTAATGAACAGAATTCTGTTTTTCTGCTTGTTGCGTCAAAGAATGGGATATTACAGAGCTGGTAGAATCACAGCAAAGTACGTTACCAATTTAAGCTGTAGTTTAGTTACCATGGTTTTCGCTATCAGTAACATCAAGAAAATGTTTAAAACACACATGAAGGAGGACTTTTTTTTCCAAAACATGTACATTTAAACTTTTAACGTCTGTAGACATATTTTATGAAACAAGACAGCCAGCACTGTACTGACTGTAGTGTTGCTTTATTTTAACTCTTTGATATGAGAATGGTGACATGCTTAGTTCTATGGATTAAATGTATTTTAAGTGCTGTGCATGAACAATAATATCAGTATCACTGATAGAATAGGAAAGAAATTCAAAATTCACAAATACACGCAAAATATTTTCAATCTAATACATCCCCTATCCACTTGTTAATTGTTTTAAATCTTTTGTATTACATGAAAGGAAATTGGTTTTAGTATTGGAACCGTATAATCCATAAACATGTGAATATGCTGTAACGCTAAAAAGAAATCAAAATCCACCCATTTAGCTAAATCAGTTACTGTGTATTGCTGAAATAGAGAAAAATAAATGTTTTAACTTCTTTTTTTTTCTTTATTCATTAAGAATAGACTCACCTTCTGTAGCTCTTTATTTTGTTTATCCCCAAATTGTCTGAAAAATGTTTGGAGCGGCAATTAAAGATGTCTTAACTCATGAGGGTAACTTGTGATCAATGTGGTTACTGCCCTGACATTATTTTCTTTTTCCTCTTTTTTGTATAGGTATTGAATAACATGTTTGGGAATAACTAAAGTAACTGGCTGGTGTACAAGATAGCAATATGTGAATACCTGGGACTGTCAAATGTTCATTTCATTGAATTGTATACGTATACAATTCTTTTTAATCCTACAAAATACCAAAATGTTACTTATTGTATATTGGACACAAAATAAATACTTGGTGCAAAAAAAGAGTAGGCTATTTTTCCTCATTTATAATGGCGGTCTTTCAGAATGGTTGAAAAATGAATTTTTCAATTTTTCAAGAATTTTTCAGAATATGACAGTGTTTACAAGTTTATTATTTACACAAAATGGTGGACCAGGTAGGCCATGTTCCATGCCTCCATTCTGAGGCAAACAACCGTAACCAGCTGTAAGGTTGGTTATGCCTGTTGTGGCGGTACCCCCCAAACCTATTGGTGGACAGCAGAAGTGAGGGATGGCATCTAGCTCAGTCCTATCTTGTCTTTTTTGGCCTGTTGGGCTACTGAGGCAGGTGATAGGCACAATCAGGCCAAGTAGAAATGGCTTCAGCAGTCACTGAGGAAAAAGCTCAGGTGTGGGAGGAGTTCAGGATGTGGGAAGAGTTCAGTGAGGCGATGGAAAAAGACTTCTTGGATTGCTTTGAAGAGATTCTGCTCTGCCATCCATTCAGTGGGGAATGTATCATCACTTTCATCATCACTTTATGGTGGGGATGGTGCTGCTTATCTTGACTCAGGATGTAGTGGGTCAAAGGATCAAGATTTACGGTGGTAGCGTCCTCGAGGTGGATGGCATCCACCCTGAATTTTCTCAAGGCTCTGGGTGTCATGGGACTGACTTGGTTGACATGCCCCCCACCGCACCATGTGGATCCCTTGGACAGTGCCCATGGATTAGTTGACCATGATGGCAGGCCACTTCTTCAATAATGTGGAACCGGAGGGTGTGTTCCAGCTACAGGAGGATCACTCTCCTCAGTCTCCCTGTTAAGGTCTATTGAGGGGTCCTTGGACCTAATTTATTAACCGTGCTTACGCACAGAGGTGTGTAAAGATTGTGTATGAACATTTCCACGCAAAGTTTAGGATTCATCAATTTGTGATGAATCCTACTTGTATATAAAAACATGCCTAAACATACATACAACTCTGAACATGCATAAATAGTGATAGAACAATGAAACTACAAATAGAGCGCACTCAGAGTCACAGTGGTCAGCAATCTTAAACCTCACACATGTTCCCTGTTCCCTCTAGTGAGTAAGATTTCTCAATAAATAATTTATTAGACAATTTAAATAATTGGTTAACAGATTTTTTTTTGATAAAAGACAGCATTGATTGGAAAAATAATGCAGCCCCAGGGCGGCATGGGCCAGTGTCTCCAGGAGCCAGCCTCGGGGGGGGGCACTGGCCAATGTCTTCCTGAGGTCGAGGCTGGTGGAGGCCCGGGTTAACAACAAACGGCATTGATGCCTATAACCTACAGGGTACCAGTGGAAATTGGGCTACTGTGGGTCGAAGAAGGAGAGGAGGAAGGCATGTTCGGAAGCGGAGAGAGAAGAGGAAAGGCAGGAGTCTGGGACTGAGAGTAGGGACTTTGAATTTTGGGACGTTGACAGGAACAGCTAGAGAGGTGGTTGACATGATGCAGAGAAGGAAGGTGGATATACTGTGTGTCCAGGAGACCAGGTGGAAAGGCAGTAAGGCTAGAATCTTTGGAGCAGGTTTTAAGTTGTACTATCATGGTACTGACAGGAAGAGAAATGGAATCGGAATTATCTTGGAAGAGGAGTTTGTTGGGAATGTTCTGGAGGTGAAAAGAATGTCAGATAGACTTATGAGTCTGAAACTGGAAATTGAAGGTGTGATGTTCAATGTTGTTAGTGGCTATGCCCCTCAGGCAGGATGTGAGTTGGAGGAGAGGGATAAGTTCTGGAATGCGTTAGATGATGTGATGCAGAATATCCCCAGAGATGAGAGAATGGTAACTGGTGCAGACTTCAGTGGACATGTTGGTGCAGGCATTAGAGGTGATGAAAAAGTGATAGGCAGGTTTGGTATCCAGGATAGGAATGCAGAGGGACAGATGGTGGTACACTTTGCAAGTAGAATGGAAATGGCTGTAGTGAACACTTTTTTCCAGAAAAGACAGGAACATAGGGTAACTTATAAGAGGGGAGGTAGGAGCACGCAGATAGACTACATTTGTTTTAGACAAGATAATCTGAAAGAGATCAGTGACTGCAAAGTAATGGTAGGTGAGAGTGGAGCAAGACAGAATAGGATGGTGGTCTGTAGGATGACTCTGGTGTCAAGGAAGATCAAGAGGACAAAGGCAGAACAGACAACAAAGTGGTGGAAGCTGAAAAGGGAGAAGTGTTGTATGGCTTTCAGGGAGGAGTTGAGAAAGGCTCTGGGTGGTCAGGGAGAGCTTCCAGGTGACTGGACTACTTCAGCTTGTGTGATAAGGGAGACAGGTGGGAGAGTGCTTGGTGTGTCATCTGGACGGAAAGTAGATAAGGAGACCTGGTGGTGGAATGAGGAAGTGCAGGAGTATATACAGAAAGCGGTTAGCAAAGAAGAAGTGGGACACTGAGGGGACTGAAGAGAACAGACAGGAGTACAGGGAGATGCAGCATAAGGTAAAGATAGAGGTAGCAAAGGCAAAACAAAGGGCATAGAGAATGATTTATACAAGTTGGCAAAACAGAGAGAGAGATGGAAAGGATGTACAGCAGGTCTGGGTGATTCAGGATAGAGAGGACAATGTATTGAAGGATGGTAAAAGAGTGATCGAAAGATGGAAAGAGTACTTTGAAGAGCTGATGAATGAGTGAAATTAAAGAGGGAAGGGTAGAAGAGGTGACAATTGTATACCACAAAGTAGCAGAGATTAGTAAAAGTGAAGTGAGGAGGGCATTGGAGAGGATGAAGAATGGAAAGGCAGTTGGTCCCGATGATATACCTGTGGAGGGATGGAAGTGAAGAGGCAGCGGTAGAGTTTCTGGCCAGATTATTCAACAGGATCTTAGTGGGTGAGAAGATGCCTGAGGAATGGAGTTGAAGTGTGATGGTGCCAATTGTTAAGAGTGCAAGGGATATGCAGAATTGTGTAACTACAGATAGATAGGATGAAGTTGATGAGCCATACAATGAAGTAATGGGAAGAGTAGTGGAAACTAGACTGAGTGCAGAGGTCAGCATTTGTGAGCAGCAGTATGGTTTCATGACTAGAAAGAGTACTACAGATGCAGTTTTCACTTTGAGAAGGCTAATATAGAAGTACAGAGAAGGTCAGAGGGAGCTGCATTGAGAGAAGTGATGAAAAAGGAGGAACTCTGGTATAGTATGAGGAAGTCTGGAGTGGCAGAGAAGTATGTTAGACTAGTGCAGGACATGTATGCTGGCTGTGAGACAGTGGTGAGGTGTGCTGTAGGTGTAACAGAGAAGTCCAAGGTAGAGGTGGGACTTCATTAGGGATCAGCTCTGAGCCCCTTCTTGTTTGCAGTGGTGATGGACAGGCTGACAGATGAGGTTAGACAGGAATCTCCATGGACCATGATGTTTGCAGATGACATTGTGATCTATAGTAAGAGCAGGGAACAGGTTTAGGAAAATCTTGAAAGGTGGAGGTATGCTCTGGGAAGGAGAGGAAAGAAGGTTAGTCACAGCAAGACTAAGCCATATGTGTGTGAATGACAGGAATCCAGGCGGAACGGTGGGAATGCAGATCAAGAAGTTGGAGGATTTCAAGTACTCAGGATCAACAGTCCAGAGCATTGGAGAGTGTGAAAAAGAGGTTAAGAAATGGGTTCAAGCAGGTTGGAAAGGGTAGAGAAAAGTGTCAGGGGTTCTATGTGATAGAAGACTATCAGCCAGAATGAAAGGAAAGGTGTACAAGACAGTGGTGAGACCAGCAATGCTGTATGGTTTGGAGACAGTGGCATTGAAGAAAAGACAGGAAGCAGAGTTGGAGGTCACAGAGATGAAGATGTTGCGGTTCTCTTTGGGAGTGACAAGAAATGATTGGATCAGGAATGAGTCCATCAGCGGGACAGCACATGTTAGATGTTTTGGAGAGAAGGTCAGACAAGCCAGACTGAGATGGTTCGGCCATGTACAGAGGAGGGTTAGTGAATATATTGGTAGACAGATGCTGGAATTGGAGCTACCAGGCAGGAGGAGGGGAGGAAGATACAGAGAATAGGGTTAGATGAAGAAGGCTGGTTCACTGTGGCGACCTTAAAGGGAAAAGAACATTTCAGCGGGAGATTGGAGACATATGCTGCATTTCGCAGCCAACAGTAAGCAGAATTACACTGGCAGTGTTGGATGCAGCGATTTCTCTGGCCCCAACTTACATCAGGTTCCAATACAGCCATCCCCAACAAGCCGACGTTAAACAAGGATTTCACACCATCACCGTAATCCACCTGAACGGGAAAGGATTTAATCCAGTCAATGCACAAATAATCTGCAATCCACATATGTCTCTGATCAGTGTTGTTGCCCAGTACCCTGGAGGATTGCACAATTCGTTCATCTGCTGAACAGCTCAGTGGGTGGGTGCCTCCAAGCAGGAGTTGTTGAGGATGGCTGGCTGAGTAGGGAGTGCTCTGGAGTGTCAAAACAGTTCAAACTTATTTTCTTGTCTTTGAATGGTTATTACATCTCTATAGGCGATCGGGAATATCCGCTGAAAACTTGGCCAATGACTCCTGTAGCCAACTCAAGTACAGAACAGGAATTACAGGAAGTATAACTGCGCCCATGCATGTTCAAGAAGCGTTGTTGAACGCACAATAAGCCTGCTAAAAGGCCAATGGCTGGGCCTGTCCAGCACGGGGGTGGGGTGGGGGGAGGGTACATCTTTACATGCTTGAAAAAGCCTGCCACATCATCTCAGCCTGCTGTGTGCTCAGACAAGGCATCCCACTGCAGGAGCCCCCCAAGGCAGACGAACTGATGCTGAATGAGGAGCCTGTCCCACGCCCGAGTGCTGCAGCCATTCAAATAAGTGAGAGGATCATACAGAGATTCTATTACCTGCCTAGATTTTCCTGTCTAGATTGTTTGATATTATAAGGATGTCTCCCAGAGAGGGTTTTCACTCACAATCCAAACATTTTAAGAATGCTAAGATTATGCCAGAGCAAGCATGAATAAGAGGAATTGTCATTACAAATGTCAATGTTACTGTGATGTTCTTTTCGTTTTCTGAGACTCTTCTGGTCTCAAAGGGGGGAAATATGAAGTATGTGAACTGCCTCACTTGTTCTGACATTATAAGTTCATAAGGTCACTACCACATGTGACTAGAGTTTACAATGTCATGCAAGTTTGGCCGGTGTCAACAAGGTCATAAGGTCAGAGTGTGTGATAGGATAGGATATTATTAATGACCCCCCATTCAAGAAATTGGAATAGGTTAATGGCCCTCTTGATGCCCCGAGGCTGGGAGAATTGTTAACCATCGTAGAGAGCTCAGAAGTATTTCCTTAAGAAACACCCCAGGTGTCCAGAGGCAGATTGCTGAGCTATATAACCTGGTGGGAAATCCCCACATATCGATTGAGTCCAGCTTTCTGCAGGATCTCTTCCATAACTGGGACTCCAAGGATGTTGGCCAAAAGTCTCTTGACAACCCCTACGGCAAGATGTGTTCCCTCCATAATCTCGTCCAACTTTGAAATCCAACAAAGTGCTCCATCCTGAAGTGTGGGTAACTTGTCAAGTATGTTAAGGACAGTCTTGAGGCAAGGTAGTTGTGGTGACCCCCGGGAACCTCAGTTGGTCCTCCTCGTCCTCTCAGTCCAAGGCCAGGGTCCTGATCTCCAAGCCGATGGTGGATGAGCCCTATTGGCGAAGTTGTCAATTTAAGTCAATCTACAATCCTACCCTCACCTATGGTCACAATCTGGTGAGACCACGAAGGTGCTTAAAAAGTCAGGTACAGATTTATTTTATTTTCTGCAACAAATCTCTTTATGTGCAATGAGAAATCATATGAGGGAAATAGCAGCGTGGCTCTGACATTAAATTAAAATGTCTGCTTTTAAACAAATAAAATAATTTAAACAAGCTTACTTAAGAAAGAGAAATTGAATTTTATCCATAGATGTTTACATTACGGAAGAAGACAAATACGAAGTATGTAAAAAGGTCATGACAAGAGTCAACCATGGATCATAGTTAATCGTTGTCAAATCTTGGAATCAGGACATGGAAAAAAAAAAAAAAGAATAAAAAAACAAATAAAATGCAATTGCCCAGACAAGATTTGACAGCTACTTACAAAAGGTTCTAGGATACAATGATAGCTTTAATATTCATAATATAAACTTAGGGTGGCCGCTGCAGTAGTGCAAACCACGCACCCTGGGAATTCGCAAAATGAGAGAGCACAGGGACATCTTCCACCGTTTAACCCTGTCCTCTCACACCAACTAACTTCATGTCCTCTTTCACAAGCCCAACAGGTCCACTTCAGACACCATACTCCCTCACCTTGAAAGCAAAGACTCCTACATCAGGATTCTTTTTGTGGCCTTGCAGTTCCGTTTTCAACACGGTCATCACCCATTGACTCACCCACAAAATATCCAGCCTCAGCCTGCACCCGTCCTCTGAGCCCTCTAGACTTCCCGAGTGACAGACCTGAGTCTGTCAGGATTGGTAATAGGACTTCATACAGCATCTTCACAAACACGGACACTCCTCGGGGAAGTGTCCTCAGCTCCATCCTCTACACCGTGTTATCCCACAAGGAAAATATCACCCTGAAGTTCTCAGACGACACCAAGTTATAGGACGCATCACTGGCAGGGACGAAACAGCCGCCAGGAGGGAGGTGGCCAGTCTGGTGTCATAGTGTGAGGACAACACCATGCTCAATACTGACAAGACAAAGGAGATAATCGTGGCCATGAGGAAGAAGATGAGACCTCATCAGCCACTGTTCAGTCAAGGTCTTGAGGTTTAGAGATGAGATGAGAGCTGAGATGTACTTTAATGATCCCATGGTGGGAAGTTGTTTCACAGCAGCTAGACATACAAGGACAAGACAATGACAAGCTAAAATAAAAAAAAAAAGAATATATATATATATATAAATAAAGTAAAATAAGATAAACTCTGCAGTGTAAAAGAAAGTATAATCTGAGAAATAAATTGTCTACACATAGCTACCAATATACAGGAATAAATAATGAGCAAAGGTGATGAGGCAGTTAAAGAAGATTTTCCTGCCAAAGTCAATGATGGCGCACTTCTACACCTCCATCATCGAGTCCATCCTCACCTCCTAAGGGCAGACTGCAGCATATCATCCGCTCTATAGAGAAGGTGATTGGCTGCAATCTGCCATCTCCACAATAACTGTATGTCTCCAGGGCACTCAGGTGTGTAGGAAAAATCCTGGCCAACCTCTCTCACCCCAGACAAAGACTGTTTGAGCCACTCTCCTCTGGCAGGAGGCTCCTGTCCGTAAAGACCAAAACCTCTCGCCTCAAAAAGAGTTTCTTTCTTGCACTACTTTGCACCACTTTTTCTTTTGCATCACCAATTACTTTTGTCCTGATTTCACTTTTTTATTTAATAATTATCCCATGTTGACTGCTAAGCACCGAAAAACCACAGCAAATTCCTTGTATTTGAAAAAAATACCTGGTGATTAAAGATTTTCTGATTCTGATTTCTGAACAGTATGCTTATTATTTTATTTATTTATCACTACCCATCTGGCTGCATCGCGGATGGCAAAGTAAGAATTAGTTTTTACAGGAAAACATGTTTCCAGACTGTGCACATGACAATAAGCACTTTGAATCTTGAGTCTTGAATCTCTTTCACCACATTCATGAATCTTTTACAGCCACCTATAATCTATTTGATTAATTTTAAAATCATAGCTTGTGTGTCCTGACTATTACATGAATTCATGCATTACATCGATATTCCTATAACTTACAATCATAGAAGGATATATTCTTATATGATCCTGATTTTTTTTCTGTAATAGTCCAAATCCATGGCTGAATTCACTAACTACTACATGTTTAACAATTGCAACTTCTTTACTAATTATCTCAAAACTTGCCTTTGAAAAATTGCATTTTTCAGTTAATGTTTTTTAATTTGTCCTGTTGTGTGTGAAATGGTGTCTGGGTGAATCATGCAAGAGGGGGCAGCTTATCAAAACTGATGTTTTATTCACCAGAGCCACTCAACAATGTCAGCTTAGCTCTGTCAGCTCCACAGCTCTTTCAGGAGACATATCCTTGTGTGGCATCCAAGATGTCAAAATGGCGCTGTGCTAGCAGCAGCCTATTGCAGCTCATTTATTTGTACTTTTTATAATGTTTTTATAGTGCTTTTTAAGTACTGTATGACACTTTATACTCACCCGTATGCTTTTTAAGTGGTTTCAACACTTATTACTCTTTTTACTTTTACTTCTTACACTGTACTCTGGAAGCCATGCCAACAACAACCCCCGGCATTGTTTCAGCCTTCATTGACAAAGAGAGGCCTGATATTCGGAAGGAGCATAGGAGGAGACGGCGAGGCTGCAGAGTGGGGGTTAAACAGAGGATCAAGAAGAAGAGGTTTGAACCCGATATCCCTCCAGTCGTCACAGGAAATGTAAGGTCCTTTGCAAATAAAATGGACGAATTGGGAGCGCTTGTCAGGACCCAGAGGTAGTCCAGAGAGTGCAGAATTATGTGTTTCACCAAAACGTGTCTACGCTAATGTGACTATTCCTGGATTCCATCACGTTCGAGGGGACAGAGTCGCCACCACGAGCGGCAAGAAGAAAGGAGGGGGGCTTGCCACGCTTGTCAACTCCAGATGGTGTCAACCTGGACACATCTCTGTTAAAGAGCTTGTCTGCAGCCTAAACATTGAGCTTGTTGCCATCAGACTTCTACCATATTATCTGCCAAGGGAATTTACCAGTGTTATCGCCATCACTGTTTACATCCCTCCATCCAGAAACACGGAAACAGCATGTGAAGTCATCCACTCTGTAAGCACGGATCTTCAAAAAAATCAGCCTGTCGCCTTCATCATTATTACTGGGGATTTTAAACACGTCTCCCTCTCCCCACAATTCTCACATTCCACCAGTTTGTCGAATGCACTACTAGATAAGACTTTGGACCTGGTGTATACAAAGATTAAAGATGCATACAGCTCCACTGCCCTTCCAACACTGGGGAGGTCAGACCACAACCTAGTCCTGCTCACACCATCGTATAAGCCTTGTGGTTCAGCAGCAATCAGTGACAGTGAGGATGGTGAGGAAATGGTCTCACAAGGCCATGGAGACACTGCGGGATGCCCTGGAAGCCACTGACTGGAATGTTCTGTATGAATCACATGGTGAGGACATTGATGCTATCACAGACTGTCTCTGATTACACTTGGTTCTGCATGGAAAACTCCATCCCCTCTAAAGAGGCCCACTGTTACCCTCACAACAAACCAGCAACCTGAAGGTCCTTCTCAATAAAAAGAGGAGGGCTTTTAGGTCAGGGGACCGAAGAGGAAACAGGAGGAAACTGTTGGGCTCAAGCAGCAGCCATGCAGGAATCAAATGCAGCAGGTGGGAGTCATTAGGCCTCGTCAGGCGGGAGATAAAGGAAGCCTGTTGCCGGACCGACGGGGCCAGACTGTTGAGTTGCACGCCCTACCTCGCCAGTGCCCCATCCCTGTTTGTAAACTCTAATGCCTCACCTCCTCAGAGCATCCTAGCATTTGGGTCAAACCCCTGCACGTATGACAGAAACTGGAGAGGAACGAGGCCAAGGACATTTGGAGTGGGATGAGACAGATCACTGAGCTCAAGAAGAAAGGCAGGAGTGCTGCTGAGGGGGATACACACTTTCATGCCCTACCCCCACCCTGCTGAAACCCACAACAGACTCTGCCAAAACCTCCGCCACCAACACTGGACTACACATCACGGCCAGCCAGGTGATGAGAGAGCTGGAGAGGCTAAAGCAGAGGAAAGCTGCTAGACCAGAGTGCATCAGCCCTGAAGGTATTTAAGGTGTGTTCCAGACAGCTCTGTGGAGTACTCCAGCACCTCTTCAACCTGAGTCTTCACCTTCATAGAGTCCCAGTGCTCTGAAAAACATCCTGCTTGGTCCCAGTGCCTAAGAAAGGGCATGCGATGACACCTAATGACTTCAGGCCAGTAGCACTGACCCCTCACATTGTGAAGGTGATAGAGACTGGTCATGGTACACCTCAGACCTCTAATGTGCTCATCACAAGACCCCCTGCACTTCACATATTAGCGTCGAGATTTGGATGATGCTGTTATAGGATTCTTTTTGCTGTCCTTATGGTTTAGTCCAGGATGCGGGAGAGAGACCTGAGGGGTTGGCCGTTGATTTTTGAGCAGACTTTGATGGTGCAATCTAGGCAGTTCCTGTCCTGAAGGATAGTCCAGCAGGTGAAGGAGAAGGTCATTATACTTTCAATAAAGGAGTAATAGCTGAGGTCCCTTCAAATGACCTCAGCTTCCTGAGCAGGTATTGTCGCCAGTGATATTTCCTGAGGATCTCCTTGGTGTTTGAGGAAATCTTCAGGAGGTTGTTAAAGACACTTCCCAGGTATTTGTATTCCTTCCCGGTTTGTACTGGTTCGTGGGTGCAATCTTATACGCCATCTCCAAACTAAACACTCTTCACTTCAAGATAAGAACACGTACTGTTTTGTTCAACTGCGTAAACAGACTGAGAAAATGGTAGCGTTGTTGAAGAAAACCTAGACGATTGAGAAAGCTCTGAAAGCTAGCTACAAAGCTGCTGAACTCATTGCTAAATCCAAACAGCCAGCTCCTGCAAGAATATCAGCTTTGTATTTAACCAAACAGGGCCATATTTCACACTAAGTTAATTGAGACTACTGTTTCATGCTATTTCATTAAACGTTTTTGACATTGATTTGGTGGTGTGCCATGTAATTTTTCTAATGTAAAATATGTGCCGTGGCTCAAAAGGTTGGGAAACACTGGTGTAAAGAAGAGCAGGGGAGACAGGGTGCATGTAGCCTTTCAGCCAGGTGAAGAGTGTCAAAAGATGTTGGGGCTCCCACTGTACACGCGGGACGTCGTAGATTGGTGGCAGGAATACTTCTCAGGCCTCCTTAATCCTGTCGAAACACCTTCCAATGAGGAAGCAGAGCCGAGAGACCCTGGAGGGGTCGCCTATCTCCAGGGCTGAAGTTCCTGAAGTAGTCAAAAAGCTCTTCAGTAGCAGGGCCCTGGGGGTGGATGAGGTCCGCCCTGGGTTCCTCAAGGCTCTGGATGCTGTAGGGCTGTCCTGGCTGACACGCCTCTTAAGCAAAGCATTGCGTGGATGTCGGGGACAGTGCCGCTGGACTGGCAGACCGGGGTGGTGATCTCCCTTTTTAAAAAGAGGGAGCGGAGGATGTGCTCCAACTATAAGGGGACACTCCTCAGCCTCCCTGGCAAAGTCTATTCAGCGGTGCTGGAGAGGAGAGTCCACCGGGTCATTGAATCTCGTATTCAGGAGGAACAGTGTGGTTTTCGTCCTGGTCGTGGAACGTTGGACCATCTCCATACCCTCAGCAGGGTCCTCGAGGGGGCATGGGAGTTTGCCCAACCTGTCTGCATGTGTTTTGTGGACTTGGAGAAGGCATTCGACCGTGTCCCACAGGCAGTCCTGTGGGGGGTGCTCGGGGAGTATGGGGTACCGACCCCCGTTATACGAGCTGTTCGGTCCCTGTATGCCCAGAGTCAGAGCTTGGTCCGCATTGCCGGTTGTAAGTCTGACTCGTTTCCGGTGAGAGTTGGACTCTGCAAGGGGCTGCCCTTTGTTACCGATTCGGTTCAAAATTTTTATGGCGCAGCCAAGGCGTAGAGGGGATCTGGATTGGTGGCCACAGGATCGAGTGTCTGCTTTTGTGGATGATGTGTGGTCCTGTTGGCTCCATCAGGCCATGATCTCCAGCTCTCACTGAATCTCTCTCAACCGAATGTGAAGTGGCCGGGATGAGGATCAGCACCTCCAAATCCGAGACCATGGTGCTCAACCGGAAACGGGTGGAGTGCCCACTCTGGGTCAGCGAAGAGATCCTGCCCTGAGTGGAGGTTCAAGTATCTCTGGGTTTTGTTCACGAGTGAGGGAAGGATGGAGCGGGAGATCGACAGGCGAATCGGTGCAGCGCCTGCAGTGATGCGGACTCTGTACCGATCTGTCGTGGAGAAGAAGGAGCTGAGCCGTAAGGCTGGCTCACTATGCCAGTCGATCTACGTTCCTACCCTCACCTATGGTCACGAGCTGTGGGTAGTGACCGAAAGAACGAGATTGCGAATACAAGTGGCTGAAATTAGTTTTCTCTGCAGGGTGGCTGGACTCTCCCTTAGAGATAGGGTGAGGAGTTCAGCCATCCGGGAGGAACTCGGAGAAGAGCCGCTGCTCCTCCGCATAGAGAGGAATCAGATGCGCTGGCTCGGGCATCTGGTCAAGATGCCTCCTGGACACCTTCCGGAGGAAGTATTCCGGGCATTTCCATCTGGGAGGAGACCACGGGGAAGACCCAGGACTCGCTGGAGAGGCGATGTCTATAGGCTGACCTGGGAATGCCTTCGGGTCCCCCCAGAAGAGCTGCACCATGTGGCTGGAGAGAGGGAAATCTGGGCTTCCCTGCTCCAGCTGCTGCGCCCGCGACCCAACGACGGATAAGCGGTTGAAGATGGAGGGATGGATGATCATGATATTTATTTATTTTTTGACCAATAATGACTGACAGTGGTGAAATGAGAAACACTGTTTACCAGTAGCACAATATGATATCCTCTGTCATCTTGTTTAATCTCTGCAAAGTCTGCAACCTCAGCATAATCACACTGCTAACAAACAAGATAGGAATAAAAATTTGGATATTGAAATTAATTTGAAAAAAATGTTCCCCTCCGTATAATGGCTGTGGTGTCTTTTTTTTCATTTTGTTATTCTAAGCTTTGAATAGAGGACCATCATCACTGAAAATTCCTGGGCCCGTGTAATTTGTGTGTGTAACATATCGTTCGTAACTTATCCCGTTTTAAGTTGTAACCACAGTTGGTGTCGAGAGCTCTTATTTGGAAGCCTCCACCGGAAGCGGAAGTTTGGAGGCGGGGCAGTGTGGAGACAGATTGAGGAGAGAGGGAAAAATAGAGGAGTCGAAAACTTTACCCGGAAGAAGCTGATGTCTCCGCGCTTGTTATTTATGGTGGCACGCAAGTTAGGCAACGTTCATTAACCCTCGGTTACATTGGTGGCAGCAGTGGGATTACTTGCTCACATTCAGAGAGAAGAAGAAGTTCATTACCATAAAGAGAGGAAGAAGCTAGCTTACCCATTGGCGTCGGCTAGCGAACAGCGGACTTGACGCCGGAAAGCAGGCTTTGGCGGTGCACGAGGATTACAATAGTCTTGCCTCGATCCGAGCAAGATGTATAGAGGTAACGAGGACCCACTGGACTATGATTATAAGGAGCGCCAGAGAGGACCGCCACTCTATAGCAATGTGAAGATCGATTTACCGTTGCCATTTTCCGGGGAGGAAAAACAAAGTTTCCCCTGCTGGGCCAGACAGTATGAAGTAGCGGTGACGGCGCTGGTTGGAGACACTGATGGCAATTTGGAGTATGAATTGGTGAGGATTTTACCGACACTGCCGAAAAAGCAGCTTTCCTTCTATGGGATAGCTTGCCAGCAGTCACCCTGGCGGACTATGACCAGGTAAAGGAGAAATTACTGGAGGCTTTTGATCAAAAGCAGTTCCTTGACCATTTCAGAGCGAGCCTCTCCGCCAGTCCACATGCTCCCAGAGAGAGCCTTGAACTAAATGCGGCTGAATTAAGTAAACTAGTCCAGGAGGCATTCCTTAGTTATGGGAATATAGCGCAGGAGGAGGAGAAATTTCGCAGGTGTCTGGCAGGACTGGACCCAGGGCTGAGAGCTAAATGTCACGAGCAGGGAGCTATGGATTTGGAGGAGGCCCTGACCATCGCTGGCTGGTGTGAGATGGCCAGAGAGGCCTTAAAAATGGACTATGTCAGCATACTGCTACGCCACCCCCACCCCCCCGCTGAATGCGGCACTGCGACCACGGTGCACTCTATATCGGACAGAAGCCTATTACCCAACCTCAAGAGCAACCATGATTTCATCATAGCACACACCTTGACATCGGTGAAATGCGGGGTTTCCTAAGCCCTGGAAAATTGTGATGAGAGAAGGCATGCACCTAGGGGAATCGCCGTGGATGAGTCCGATATGGTGTCGCTCCCACAAGTTTGGACTGAGATCGTCTTTGCCTGCGCACTCAGTACTGTGCCCACTGTGTCCCTGAAGGAGTCGCCCACTAGTCAGCAGCAAAACGAGTAGCTGACTGCATTGTTGGTGGAATATCAGGTTATATTTAGTGCATCAAAAGGAGGAACTGGCAAGTGCACCCTTATTCAACACCGGGGGGCATCCTCCCCTATAGCAGTGCGCCTACCGAACCTCGCCTGAAAAGAGGGAGGAGATAGACAGACAGGTGGCCGCCTTGCTGGCGGAGGGAGTGATTGATGAAAGCTGCGGCCCCTTGGCTTGACTGAATGTGACACAGGCTTCAAATACCTGAAGGAGGCGCTTTCATCTGCCCCGGCCGTCACCATGCTGGACTTCAACATCCCCTTTCAGGTGTACACCGATGCCTCCATGGAAGCAGTTGGGGCTGTGTTGGCTCAGGATAGAGATGGACTAGAGCGAGTGGTAGTATATGTTAGCCAATCCCTCACTTCCCGAGAGAAACGTTGGTCCACCTTTGACAGAGAGCTGTAGGCTATAGTGTGGGCTGTGCGCCAATTCAGGCATTACATTGGTTCAGCAGCCTTTACCATCATCACGGACCACAAGCCTCATCATGGATCCTACAAGCCATAGAGCAAGGTGGATATTGGAGCTAGACCCATTTAACTGGGTTATAAAGCACAAGGACGGGCAACGGCATTGTAATGCTGATGCGCTCTCACGACGGCTGCGAGACCCTGAGGCCGGTGTGGTCACCCCACCCGCGATGACCACCCATGTGGATGCCATAGGCTCTGACGGGGAGCCAGGTGTTCCCCTCACCGACACTCAGCTGGTTCAACCTCCCGCTGTAAACCCCCCCTGCCTCGGACTTCACCATCACCGGCCAGCGTGTAGTGGTGGACAGTGAGATGCAGGACTTGTCTCTCATGCAGGCACTCTCCCATGATGACACCGACATTAGGGCATTGCAACAGGTTGATCCAGATGTTAAGCAGGTGTTGGACGCGCTTGAAGGCAGTGTTTCCTGGCCCCCTAAGGAGCGGATGAGAGGTAGCTCTCGTTGGCTTAGAAAATTATGGACTGAATATCCTCGCCTCTCAGTGGTTAATGGTCTTCTCTACAAGACAGTGAACTCTCCCCTCCCAGGCGAGGCTCTATGTCAAGTTGTCCCTCCTCACTTGTCCCTGATGTGTTGCAGCACCTGCATTGGGGCACTGTGTCCGCACATTTCTCGGTGGAACAAGTGTGGAAACGTGCAAGACAATCTTGTAACTGGCCCTTCCTGTTTAGGGATATTCAACAGTGGTGTGAACAGTGTATCCCATGTCAGACCCACTGGGCTCTGGTGCCTAAGAAGCATGCACCGATTGGGGGCGTCCAGGCAACTCAGACGTTTCAGAGAGTGGCAGCTGACATTCTTGAGTTACCAATGACATCTCGGGGGAACAGATATGTGTTAGTGGTGGAGGACTACTTTACCAAGTTTGTGAACCTGTATGCCCTCCCTAACCAGACAGCCATGTCTGTAGCACAGTGTTTGTTCGAAGACTATGTGTTGGTGCACGGCGTTCCTGAAATTATCCACAGTGATCAGGGCAGGCAATTTGAAGCCAAGATGGTGCAGAGACTGTGTCGGCTTCTGGGAATTAAGAAAACACACTGCACCTTATAATCCCAAATCTAACAGGATGGTAGAATGTTTCAATCGCACCCTCATTGACCAGCTGGTGAAATCGTTGCTTGCTTTTGCGGGGGTGAGTGGGACGATTATCTAAAACAGGTGGCTTTTGCATATAACACATCAGTTCATGCCTGTATCCACTACACTCCGTACTTCCTAACACATGGATGGGAAGGTCGCGTGCCATTCGATGTGTTGGTGCCGTCTCCATTGGTGCATTTAGACTTGCCTCCTTCTCATGCTGACTTTGTTTCTTCCATTGCAACTAAGTTGAAGACTGCTTTTGCTGGCGCGAGGCAGGGTGGCGCCGAAGCTCATGAGAAGCAAAAATTGTACCATGACGTATCGGTCTGCCATCATCCATTCGCATTAGGGGACCTGGTGTGGCTGCGTGACCCAACGGAAGACTGCATGAAACTTGCTCCCCACTGGAAAGGACCTTACCGGATAATGTCTGTGTTGGGATATTGAGGAGAACTTGGACTCACTTACCATATCACTGGCCATTTGGACCTTGATGGGCGGGGGCAGGTGGTCCGTCATGACAGACTGAAACCGTACACCCTACCGGGACCTGCTGGTTCCTCAGATGGACTCCCAACTTCTCCTGTTCATGCTCCCTTGCTGCCAGATGAGGGGTCACCAGAGGGCGTCTGTGAGGCTGGGGAGCCGCTAGCCCTGGATGGTATAGGTCCTGTCCAGGTCCCAGACTCCAGTGGGCCATCACAGACTATTTCTTGTTTGGGGAGAACTGTGCGACCACCAGTTGGCTTGAAGGACTTTGTCATGTATGGTTAGTTCATGTACTTTAGACTGGGATATTGTAAGGTGAATGCGGAACTAATTGTGTTTTTGGGGGTGCGGGTTGATGTTGCGTGGGCGGATCTGGGGTTTCCGTCCCGGCTGGGTCTGTTTATGTATGTTTTGTTATTGTTCTATTGTTACACTGGTTTTGTTACTGTTTGTAATTGGGGACGTTTCCTTTTTAGGGGTGGGGAGGTATGTAACTCCTCTTTCGTAACTTATCCCGTTGTAAGTTGTAACCACAGTTGGTGCCTAGAGCTCTTATTTTGAAGCCTCCACAGGAAGCGGAAGTGTGGAGGCGGGGCAGTGTGGAGACGGAGTGAGGAAAGAAGGAAAAATAAAAAAGGAGTCTAAAACTCGAAGAAGCTGATGTCTCCGTGCTTGTTATTTATGGTGGCACGCACTTTCATTAAACCTCGGTTACATGTGTTAAACATTGCAAAGGTATTTTCTCTCTTTTAATGTTTTACTGATGGACCGTCTGTGTTTATTGATTCAATTTACTTTTATTTTTCAAACCTTTTTCATCAATCCATCCATTATCTACCGCTCATCCTACCCTTGGGGTCGCGGGGAACGCTGATGCCGATCCCAGCTGTCATTGGGCGAGAGGCGGGGTACACCTCGGGCTGGTCGCCGGTCAGTCACAGCGCCACATAGAGAAACAGCTATTCACTCTCCCGTTAAAACTTTTTTTCTGACGGTAAAAAAAAAATATATGAAGTACTGAAAATCGCCACTAGATGACAGCATATATTTTCAAAACATCGAAAGCGAAGAAGGGTTAATTTCCGTTTCCGGGTAAGCGCTCTCCTCCACTAACAGGCTGAAAGATGACCCCACTGGCTCGTTTCGGGCTTCCATCCTCCCGATTATTCTCCAGATTCCAAGCTAGGTCCGTGTCTCAGTCGAAACCGAGCGGTAACGCGGGGTCAAGTGCGATGACTGAGCTTCACCTCGCTGCTGATCAGAATGGTCATGGTGAGGTCAGCCGTTATGTCAAGGTGAGTTACCTCCATTTAACACCAGCTTTAGCCTTCATTAATGTTTATCATAGGGAGTCTTTTATGCCCCATGTCAAACAGAAACGTAGATTTATTTTCTCTTCAAGAATGTCGTTGGAAATAAGTGAACGCAACTGTCTCGAGTTAATTTCGGTGGTTTGTAATAGCTTGTCGCTGACTCCTTACAGGCGACATGTTGAAAAGCTATTGCAGGTGGACGTTGAGTGGAACGTTCCATTAAAATCCATCTTAAATATTTTACACCACGAAATGTCAATATTTGTGCTGTGAAAAATTATATCGAACAAAACTCTGCTCATAGCGTCTATCTATGTGGGGTCCCATTTAAGAAAGATGTGGATGTAGCAAAAGCTGCCAATACAGCATTAATCACCAGCTCACTTCTTATATAAATTGAAATAGCTACGTGGACACTGGTCTTGGAATTTAGAATGTTCTTCACATGTATTTTAAAAACACTGTATTGTTTACACCCTTCTATACAAATAACGTTGTCAACTTTCCAGTTTGTGAGGAGAGTCAAAGCCCTGACTAATGTGTCTGCAGCACCGGTAGGGAGAGGGGCTGGTACAGGTTAGAGAACTCTACAGGTGTTCTGATTAGAGTCATGAAAAAACAACAGAAGTACACAGTGGCAGATGAAGTCAACAGTGTAGAATATTACCAAACACAGTTTCATATTCCATGCAAATGCAGTGCCACAGGGTGGGCTGAATAAGTGGAGGCAACCCCATCGGCAGATCTATTAGCAAGTCAGTCATCTGTGTACCTTTGGAAACTACCCTGGGACAGCACCGCACAGAAAACACCGCCAAAGAGAAAAGCTTGCCCAGGAGAAGAGGTGGCAAATGGTCGGGAACCAGAAAAGGCAGCCAGTATTCCAAAAACACGTTGGAGCAAAAGCTCTGGCCAAATATTGTGATTTTGTCCATGAAAGAGAAGAAAGTTGTGACATCGTGTTCAGCAATGGTTCAAGCAGGCAGCAGAATACCAAAATGGTGGCTATAATACCAATGTGTACCCCCTGTAGGTGGGTTCACAAGGGTTTATAGGCTGACCAACCAGCCTGCTCAAAGGAACTGCCATGACAGGCCCAGACATGCAGGAACTCACAATGGAGCTTGGAAGTGAGACAGAAAAAGCCAACCACTGGCTGTGGCTATAGAGTTATGGCAACGTTTGAGGGTCAACATCCCAGAACAAGGCAGCGTTATGGAGTGGTGGAGAGAATTCCAGTTCAATCCGAGGGGCTGAAACAGGTGAAACTGAGAGAGTAGTGGCCTCCCGTTGATGATCCTGGGTCCTGAAGCCGACTTAAGACACTGTCAGATGTTCATCTTGTGCAGATGCTGAATCAGGGAACACCAGTGTTACCATCAAGAAATGACATGAATTTAGCTGCGTGTTGAACTAACATTTCATATATTACCTGAAGAAAAATTGGTGTCAGGATACTGCATAATGATCTTGATGCATCTCCATTATTTGTTTCCAGAATCCGGACTACCATGGCTTCTCCAGTGATCCTGTTGTGGACATGTGGAACATGAGGGTGGGCTTCTTTTTTGGGATCTCTGTGGCTCTTGTCATTGGTGGAACATTTATCCACTACCTACCAGACCATGGGTGAGTGTCTTTGTGGAATTACTTAGATATTGCTTGGACGTATCACCTTTTTCATGAACCAGCTATTTTGGTAAATGAGTCAAACGTTAGATTGCAATCGTGGATGCAACCTATTATTGGCTGAACCTCTGGATTGAGGAATATTCGTCCATTGGTGCCACAGAAAGTACAAATTTGAATTCCTTTTTTTTTGCCACCGATACATTTCCGCGATAGCAGTCTAATTGTTTGGTCTAAATAACACACCTTGCATCTTTCTGTTATTTGGCTGTGGGCCAATGTTTATCTTGGACGTGGTGGCAGAATGCACAATCATAGTTTGTCATGTTGAATACCCAGACTGGTGCGATGCCTACCAATTTGTTTATTTAGCTAGCCAAAAGTTATTTTATTGTTTGGCTATTTTCTTGCTGAGCCCAGAAGAATCCTAGTATTGTATTGTATTTTATTCCCCAAGAGATGTTATCCCCATAATTTTAAATACTGCACATTTCTGCTAAATTGATTTTCAAAAATGTTTAGAGTTACAAAAATGTTTACAAAGACTTTGTTGCAGGCTTCTCTATACTAAGAGTCTTATAACATGATTATCTTCAATTTAAAAATAGCAACACAGCACACAATTCAAAGTTTGCGGCCACAAATACTTGCAACATCTTTAGATGGGATGAATGCCCATGTGTTATTAAAAGATAAGTCATTATGGTAAATCCCTATTATCTAGTAGATTGCCTTTATAATTGGTTGAAAATAAATACATTTCTGCAAAAAAGACTATACTGTATAAAATGTCAGTTTTGTGTCTTTACATTTTCTACGCACCTTTTTTTTAAACTCCTTTGAAAATGTTTTGAAAATTTAAAAAGGAACATCATTATAATTTGTTATTGTGTTCCTTATAGCTTTTACTGTTGCCTGTTCAGCGATTTTTTTTTTTAATTTTTTTTTATTTTTTATTTTATTTATTTATTTATTTTTTTAAAAAATTTTTAACCACTATCCTTTATCTATTGGTCAGGATGCGGCAGTGGGCCAGGAGGGAGGCTGAACGTCTGATTGTACAGAGGGAGAAAGAAGGTCTGCCTCTCATACAGGGGAACTACTACAACCCAAGCAAGATTGTTCTGCCTTCCACTAAGGAGGAATAATGCGTCTAGCACCTACTCAATGTATCTCTGAATTATTTGTGGTAAGAATAAATGTGTATCGATTAAGTGTGGACAATCTGTTCCTTAGAACAGGGGAAGGCAATTAATTTTTTCAAGTGTCCATATGAGAAACCTGAACAGTGTTGTAGGGCCGAACCAACAATAACAGAAAAGCCACACGCTTGTATAACATGAACAGAATAAATGTTTTTCATTCATGTTCTGACTAACTTCATGTGGGCCGGACAGGGACCTCCAAAAGGCCACATGTGGTCCCTGGGCTGTAAAATGTGCAGGCCTGCTATAGACAGTGGACTTTAGACTTTAGATTGAAACATGCTCCCTTGGCTGATGAAGGGAAACAAGGCGTAAGTACTGAAATCCTGCAAAGGCAAGTTGACTGCAGAGGAAGGATGCATATCTTACAGCTGAATCCTAAAGAATGTCTGGACTAAATAGTTAAATACCATCACTTGTGCCACAAACGGAGGTTAACTCCAAATACACCGCTTGTGCTTTTTTTAACACTACTGAAATTGGTTGCTACTTAGTGTTAAAACTACTTTGGATGCACTGTTTTTGAAAAAAATGTACTAAACAATTGCCATTTTTTGTTGCAAAGTTCAAGAATTACCAAAAAAAATTATACTACATCAATTAAAACATAGCTAAGAGACTATTCCCCACAGTTTTATTTCTATTCCTGCCATAATTTCAATTATTGAAACAAGGCCTTATCCAGACAAAAGTTCTGAGAAGTTCCTAATAGGTATTAATGCATAAATGTGTCTGAATTCAAATAGCCAAGAAAACTTGTTCCATAATAGGTAAAAAAAAATACTTTCACTGCGTCTCTTTTTCCACTGAGATGACATGGTGGTAAAGCCCTAACAACTTTGTTGACAACAGTTCTTGAAACTGTTATATGTAAAGAATACTGAAAATCTCCTCTGTGACGCACTGCAGACAAAACTGCCTGAACAGGTGAAACTGAACATTAACATTAAATCACGTCCCAGGCAGGGCAATAAAATTTGCTGTGCTTTGCGGGGTTACTTTATTCTCTTGTCGATGTTTGCGCAATGTGACCTTTCTTTGAAAACTTTTCATTTGAAATCCGAACGGATTTTCTCTTAATTTACAAGTTTGTTGCGGCGACCGTGTAGCTGCGGCTGAGGGGTGCTGATGTGATTGTCGATGAGAAGGAGCCAGCCACGTATGAGCTTATCTTGTATGAGAAGTGATCAGACTTCAAGTTTATAGCCATATTTGGGTCTTAACATCAACCAAAATGACGTTTTTGGGGGCGTGGAAATGACAAAAATATCGTACATTTTGCCTTTTTTAATAATAACGTATAGACCCTACAGCTTTTTTTTTTAAATACGACAATTATCGTATATCTGTATACAGTGAAAGACGGTCTCTGTAGTTTTGGTTAGCTTCAAATGGTTTCGCAGCATCTGGGGGCACATGAAATTAATCTTCTGTAGCACAATTTCTTTTATTTTACAAGGAAGTGGTTTGGTATGCAGGGCATATGTATGGTTGTGCATGAGACAACTTTTAATTAGTCCGTTGATAGTGGGTATTGTCCACATACCTTGTGGTTTTCAGCCTGTCATGGTATCAGCGATATCTTCATTAATCCGTGGTAGCCTGAATGCAACATAATGACGTCAATAAACAGCGCAGGCGCGAGACGAATACGCGGAAACGGCGCCAAACCGTAGATGAAAGAAATGCTCGTGTCTGTTTTTAAATAATGTAATCCATCACATATTGCCTCCCGCATAAACGAAAATAGTAACTGCTGGTTTACAGACAGAATGCCTTCACTGTCACTTAGCGGAATATCAGTGGATTTCCCCTTCCTCGCATATGACTGTCAGAAAGACTACATGAGCAAAGTGATTGAGTGTCTGCAAAGGGTAAGTGGATAAGAAATTGTGCGAGTACCACTGAGCTAACGTAAGTTATATCATATTTTTGTTTCGCTTTTTCACGTTTTGCTGCTTCGAATAGTTATTTCAGATATACGGAAACTCAAGGCAGGAGTTTGCATGGTTTCCCCTTTTCTGCGTGGGTTTCCTCCGGGTTCTCCAGTTTCCTCCCACAGTCCAAAAATATGCAGGGGGTCAATTGGAATACATTGGAATTTTTTTACAATGGATGGATGGATGGAAATCCAAGAGATCGTTCATGCCACAAATTATTATTCTATTGTAAATGTACTACAATACCTCTGAATGGAATTCAAGTCATTTTCAGCCAGTTGGATTTTTTCCCCCTGTGGTGTTACTTGTCATACAGTAATCTAAGGCTTTGAGGTTAAACTGCACAGTTTGTAAAAGATAAAAATGTTAGCCATGTCCTGTGAGAAATGGCTTTCCATCCCCTTGTATGATGTATGATCCGTCCAGTGTGGAGATGACGAGTTAGTCCATGTTTGACTCAGACATAGACTGCTAGACGTTATGAAAGGATTGATGTGCCAAAACCATGACAGATCCTTAGCTCCCATCCTAATATGATGTAGGGAGCATAGGTGGTGAAGTTAATGACTGTCCACTTGGTTTGGGCCCGAGATGCTTCTCGAACACTGCAGTTACTGCCAATGTTGGGGAGGGGAGAGACTGGGAACCTCTGCCAGAGATGGCCAACTGCATGCTCACCACAGCTACTCAGGGTTCCAAGTAGTTGCTCCTGAAAGCTTGCTCGCCTGCCTTCCTACCAGGACCCACACCAGACAGACCTCCAATGCCTAATTCTTTTTCAGAAGCCCTTAGTGAAGCTGGACATGCTTTATTTTTCTGTGAAGGTTCTCGGTCATAATCAGATCCTATTTGAATTTTCGGTTTATAAGTTTTGGGGTACGTCATTGGTATAAGTTGAAAGGCTTATGTTAATGAGTTAGTTATTACCATGTTAATGTATGTGTCGTTATGTGTATTTCATGGTGCAATATTTGGAGATAAGGTCAGAAAAGCCAGACTGAGATGGTTTGGTCATGTGAATTGGTAATTATGAGGCTAATGCATTGCTTGTGGAAACCAAAAGAAGTCAGTCAGTTCACTAAGGCTGAGGCTCGGGCAGAATTTAATGTGGGTTAACCATTCAAGGTCAGCATTCTGAATTGTGTCTCATTGCACAGTCTGTACAGCGTTGGGTCTCCACTATCTAGACTCCAGTCAGGATCTCTGATTTCAGTGTTGAAGAAGCAGAAAATGTCTCCTGGCGACCCCCACAGTAGGCTGGACCATACTTAACAAGCGACTGTTATTGATGCAAAGAGCCAAGACATCTTCCACACAACTCCCCTGCCCCTTTGCCAAAAGCAAGAGACACATGTTTCGAGTTTGAGGCCAGGAAGGATAGCACAAATTTTTATTTTGGCAAGTGGATACAGGATTCAAGATTTCTATAGTCATATGTTGTAAGAATATGGTGATTCAGACAAAGCAATGAAATTCTTACTTTGTTCACTTCCTTCACACCAGACAAATAGCAATAGAGACAACTGACAATGACATTAAACAATCCAACAACACACAACAGCATGGGAGACAGGTACTGATACCTAATGTACAGATACTGAGATGTACTAAAAGAGACCATACAGACGGTAAGTAAATAAATTAAGAGCAGGGACGTGCGGGCAGGGGAGGCAGAGGAGGCAGAGAAGGCAGCGCGCAATCGCAAACACAAGCACGAATGCAAGTGCATCACCTGCGCGCTGCCTCCCCTGACCACACGTCTCTGATTAAGTGTGTTTATAAATACTAACTACTAACAAAGAAAATGTCATAATAACTATCATAAATTGAGGAGGGTGAGTAAAGTTGCTCTAGTGTAATGTCTGCTGTCAGTTGGGGTTTTTAGTGTGGGGGGATTTCAGGAGTCTGATGTTCGTGCTGATGGTGTTGTGCAGATACCCGAGCACTGTCAGGTGATCCACCTTTAGCGGAATGTAAGCAGCGAGCAGGCACAAAGCTGAACTCTCTTGGTAGATAAAATGGTCACTTAACCAATAAAAGTTCAATGTCCACTGAACAGTGCTTCCACAATCTGTTGTTGATGTACACACAAACTACGCCTCCTCTCATCTCTCCTGAGGCCAATGAGTCTCTGCTGTGAATGGAGTGAGTGTCCAGCTGGAGGGCAGAGTCTGGTACGCTGTCTGTGAGCCAGGTCTCCATGAAAATAAAGGCAGAATCAGAAATAGAATCTCATTATTTGCGAAATTTACAATGTACACTGAAATTTGACATGGTATGACAGTGCCTTAAAGCAGGAAATTTAAGATAAGAGTTGTAGGTTATAAGAAAAGAAACATTAACTTAGCAGCAAAATACAAAGTTTGGGCTTAGGAAATATATACAATTTAAGTTAGATATATGCACAACGCGAAGAACAAGTGTCTTAAAGAATGGTGGGAGATGGGGATGACAAGGATATGTAAAGGAGCATGATTGCCTGTGGGGAAAAAAACAGTACAAATGTCAGGTCCTGATGGATCTGAACCTTCAGCCTGGTGGGAGGGTTGTGAACAGGAGGAGAGCTGGTTGCAATGGGTCCGCCACTATCCTTCTAGCCTTCTGGATCTGCCATCATGCACAACACTGAGTTCCTGTTCGTGGCTTGTTAGGCATTCCAACCAGTGTTTGGTATGGGTAGAGGATGGAGGGTGCCATACAATGATGGAGGAGCTGAGGACACTCTGGATGGGGGCTCTGTAGATCCTGGTTTGAACTTTGGGAGAGAGAGGGTGTTGAATGAGGGAGTCATAGGAGACAGTGACATGACTTGTCTGAGACGATAAAAAGGCAAAGTAGCTCAAATTGCCCCTCCTTATGAATGCATTTTTGTCATTCATTGTAAAAAAGGAAAAAAAAGTTTAATAAAAAGAAATTCAAGAAATTGACCTAGTTTTCCCATGGCCGGATGCAGTGTACTGTCCCCCCCACCAGAGCTAGATGGCGAGTGCCTAGTGGCTTGGTGGGGGTCCCGCTTCCCTTGGGGTCAGCACCCCTAGGAAGGGCTAAAAGGGTCAGGTGCATTGTGAGCTGGGTGGGGGACTGTGGTGGTCCGACCTTCGACTGCAGTAACTGGTTGTTGGGACATGGAATGTCACCTCTCTGCTGAGGAAGGAAACTGAGCTTGTGTACAAGGCCGGGAGGTTATGGCTCGATATAGCCAGACTTGCCTCAATGCTCAGCTTGGGCTCTGGAACCAGTCTCCCTGAGAGGGGCTGGGTTTTCTACTTTTGAGTTGCCCCAACTCAGCACCTGTACGTTGGGGTTCAACCAGGTGGATGAGAGGCTAACCTCTCTCTGCCTTTGGTTGCGGGGACAGGTTCTGACTGTTGTTTGTGGCTATGCACCCAACAGCAGTTCAGCCTACCCACCCTTTTTGGGGTGGGCTCACTTGGTGGTGAGCTGGCTCTGATGGTGGGGGAGGATGCCAGTCAGACCAGGCAGACCCATATGTTTTGTGAGGGTCTGTTGGGAACGTCTGGCACATGTCCCTTGTCCCTTGAAAGAGTTTCAACTCCCACCTCCCGTAGAGCTTCAACTACGTCCTGAGGGAGGTCAGGGACATTGAGTCCTAGTGGGCCATGTTCCGTGCTTCCATTGTTAAGGCGGCAGATGGGAGCTGTGGTCATGAGGTGGCGTGTGCCTGTTGGGGTGGAAACCCTCAAACCCACTGGTGGACCCCAGCGGTGGGGGATGCCATCAAGCTGATCGGCCCCTTCCGGCTTTCAGGGCTCCGGAGGCAGTCCAAGTGGCACATGGCTGTGTTGGTGGAAGGAGATTGGGGAGGCCATGGAGAACGTCTTCCTGAGGGCTTCATAGAGAGCCTGGATCACCATGTGGCGGCTCAGGAGGAGAAAGCAGTGTACCATCAACACTGTGTACAATGGGAATGATGACCTCAACTTGAGACGTTGTGGATTGTTGGAAGGAAGACGTCCTTAACTCACACAACACGCCTTCCAATGAGGAAGCAGTGTTGCGGGACTCGGGGGTGGAGTTGCTGAGGTAGTCTAAAAGCTCCTTGCTGGCTCCTCAAGGCTCTGGATATTGTGGGGCTGTTCTGACACGCTGCTGTAACAATGCATGGATGGTGGGCGCCGTGCCACTGTACTGACATACAGGGATGGTGTTCCCCCTTCGGCATACGACCAAACAAAAATCTTATAGGGATCCCCGGTTATGAAGACGTTATTATTCTATTTGATCAATATTTGTACCAGCTACTTAAAAACGATAATCAAATCTCTCAACATATCTTGGTTGTATAATATTGTAAAACAGCTTTACACTCAGAGGCTGCCATGTTTACGTCACAACATTGTCTGGGGAGTGACGACAAAAGATTGACCTGGGCTCGGTTCCATTCATTTTAAACACAGTGCAAAAATATGTCATCTGTGCAACCCTTCCCATTTGAATCCGAGAAAGACGTACGCGAGTAGGATAACGCTGAACACAGAAGTCAAAATGAGCTTGAATTGAAAATGCACAGAGACGCGAAGAGGCAAGGGTCGGCAAAAGTCACCGTTGTGTATGTGTTAAGTGGGTTGCTATTCTAACAGAGAGAGTGTCTCAATTTTTGTCCTTGGCTGTTCAGATTGGACTTAGGGACTGCTGTGTTGATTGACCGGATGACTTGTCGCCGTCTCCCTTTGTGATCATGCTGGTGCCAGGTCTTTCGTCATGAGATGCTACTTCTGCAGTAGCAGGTCGTTGACATCCTCGCAGTAGAACATCCAGCCTGTGGGGTTTGTTCAACCAGGCTTCACTGATTCCCAAGGACCTTTTGAAAGAAAACTGTTGGCATGGCATTTGGCTTTAGTGTCCGTTTAAAACTAGCAACATCCGTGAGTTCTTTCAGCTGCTTAGCTCCGTTAAATGCGTCAAATGCATCCGGAGAGAAGCGGCGAGAACACAGCCACAGATCTTTAGGACGTTTTAAACGTCCATAAGCAATTTCCTATTCCTTTTTTCTCACCTTGTTCCTTAGAAGGCTGTGTAGACTTGCATCAATCCCTTTATTTCCCTTTGACTGGAATATGCATCCAAAAGCAGTACAGTATGGCATTATTACTGTATTATACCATACCATACCAAGTGAAAGTTAACTCTAGCAGAAAGTTAACACTAGTGACATCTACACCATCAACCCAGCATGTATTGCACCCGTAAAACGCCCCTGGGTTAACAAAATTGTGTTAAAGCAGTGAAGCACATTTATGCCTATTACTTCTTCCCAGAGTTTCAAGATTCCCTTTAAAAAAATAAAACTTTGAAGCCTATATTAACCATATAAAGTCATTCTAGTCAAATCTTCTTGAATAGGTATCAAATAAATACTAAGAAAAAGGTCTTTTATGATCCTCTGAATTTTACTTTCAAATAACAAGTGCAGTTAACAATATTAAGTAATTCTTATCAAAGTTTCTCAAATAGGAAACAAATAAACACAAAGAAAATAGTCTTTTATGATCTGTGTGAAACATGGGCCTGTTTGGTTTAACATAGAGCTGATATATGATAGAAGTTTAGGAAAGACACACACAAAGGTTTTCCTCAACAGCTCTAATTTTCTCTGTTTTTAGTTTTTATAGCAGTCAGGCTTGAGATGCTGAGCACGAACAGATGTGTTGTGGAAGATGGCAATAATGCCAAAATAGCTTTGTTGAATAGGGAACTCCTTGGAAGCAGCCAACCAAAAACAGTCTAAAGGTAGATCAGCAAAGCTTGGCTTCATTCAAACCACGATTTTGTCTCAGTTTGGTTAATTCCCCCTGCTCCTCTAAAGGCATGTCCTTTCAAACAACCGATACTGAGCTATACAGATCCTGAACCCAGTCAAGGCATACAGTGAAAGCTGAAGAGAAATAAAATGATATGCTCGCCTCAAGAGTTTTAAAATGCACACCTATTGTCTCAAACAATGCAGCAGTGTTAACATCTTGCCATTTTTTTTTGTGAATGGGAATGTTTCAAGATTGCCAGTTTCCAGATATTGTTGCAGGAGTTCCACCTTTGAACAGAATCTATTTATTTTATCTGTACTTATCAGCAGGTTTTCATTCGGCTCGACGGAAATTAGCCACCTAATTTGGACAATCGGATCCATTGGGAGAACCAGAAAGACTTAAGGCAGACGGAAAATTACTGTGTCGGCCTGAGCCCAAACAATTGTTATCTTCAGTGGGTCCCTGACGCCGGCCTTGGAAGGCTGGTATCTCTCCACTCTCCTGGAAGTTATGCAGACAAGATGCCTCAATCAACAATAAACCAACAATGGCATATTCAAGATTCACAATTCAAAGCATTTAATGTCACATGCACAGTTTAGAAACGTGTTTCCCTGTACAGTTAAAATTCCTACTTCGCTCTCCACAATGCATTTGGATATATATTGGTAAGAAATAATGATTGTAAACCTTATTAAAAATATGAACAGTGTTGGCAGTGCAATAAGACAGTTGAGTGCATCTTGGTTTGCAACTTACAAAGCACAAGTGCAAGGATGAGTGCAGTTTAAATGGGCAGTCGTTACATGAATGAGCAGTAGTTACATGGAGCACAGCACTGACTGTGCTGCACGTAAAGTGCAGAAAATGAATAAGTGTCAGCTGTTTAGGAGTGATGGCAGTTGGGTAGAACTAGTTCTTCAGTTGTGTCATTCTACATTTCTAACTCCTATACCTCCGGTCGGAGGGTATGAGTCAGGTCAGTCCATGATGAGGGTGGGCGTGGTCCTTGGCGATGGGGGCGGCTCTCCTGTGGACTCTTCAGTGGTAGATGCTCTGCAGTGAAGACAGTGGGGTTCTGGTGATCTTCTCTGCAGTTTTCACCAGTCGCTGCAGGCGTCTGTGGTCCAGAGCACTGTTGCAGCCGTACCACACAGTGATGCAACTGGTCAGGATGCTCTCAACAATGCAGCTGTAGAAGTTGCTTAGGCTCTTAGTTGACATGCCAAACCTCCTCAGCCTCCTCAGGAAGTACAGCTGCTTTTTAGCCCTCTTGACCGTCTGCGTGGTGTTGAGAGACCAGGTGAGGTCGTCGCTTATGTGGACACACAGGTATTTGAAACTGTGCACCCTCTCAACCACAAGACCTTGGAGGAACAGTGGCTGATGAGATCTCCTCTCCTTCCTCATGTCCACGATCATCTCCTTGGTCTTGTCTGTGTTGAGGGTGAGGTTGTTGTCCTCATACCACGGCACCAGACTGGCCACCTCCATCCTATAGGTCGTTTCGACCCCGCCAGTGATGCATACTATCACTGCAATGTTCTCAGAGCTCGGTGTACCCGGTCTGATGATACTGTTGCGGGGGCGGGGGGCGGTACCATTGTGTGTGTGACATACCTCTGTGTTGTGGCTGAGGTTTTCGAAGTGGGCGTAGAACATATTGAGGTCATCTGGCAGGCTGTCTACAGAGATGGCGATGTTGGTGATGGACTTATTGATGTACTGCAGGCCTTGCCACATCCACCTAGGGTCAGCAGTGGAGAAGAAGCCATCCAGCTTCTCTCTATACTGCCTCTTGGCTGTTCTGATGGCTTTCTTCAGTCTGTACTTGGCAGCTTAGGACTCCATCCCAGTACTGGACCTGAATGTACGAGAACGGGCACACAGCATGTGGCGTACCTGACTGTTCAGCCAAGTCAGCCATGTCCTCTGTTGGGGAACTTCCTGACTCGTATGGTGGGCACGATGTTTTCAACACCCGTGCTGATGTACCCAGTCACATACTCAGCATACTGTCAGAGGAGTCCTCTTGTGTGGCTGCGGTCTTGAACACATCTTCTATCCATCATCACATGTTCTATCCATCATCGACCCCTTATCGCGGGTGATTCTGGAGCCTATCCCAGCTGCTGTCAGGCGAGGGGCGGGGTACACCCAAGACTGGTTACCAGTCAATCACATGGCCACAAATAGAGACAAGCAACTATTCTCACACCAGGGCAATTTTTCCACTCAACCTGCTGCCTATTTTTGGACTCTGTGAGGAAAGCCGCACAGAAAGGTCCCCTATCAGAATCGAACCAGGGTCTTTCGAGCTATGAGACAGAAACGTTTTTTTTAAACCAATTATGTGAAATTGAATAATTTGTCATGGCACACTCATCGCACTCTAGTTTTTAGTTGTTGTTTTTTTTTAACGTTTTTTAACCAATTTGGTGAAATTAAATACTGTATTGCGGAACAGTGGTTGAAAAAAACTGACCGACAGCATGTTTTTGGACTATGGGAGGAAATCGGAGAACCTGGAGGGAACCCACGGAGACACAGGGTGAAACAGAGAATATATATAATCTCTGTTTCAGCATTAGGATTTATATATATTTAATTAAATCCTTCAGGGTAGTTTATTGTCTGCATTTATCCCATCATGGATGAACTATGATAAGTGGATAGGTACTTGAGTAGCGCCCAT
>CAAKHD010013533.1:71122-100346 GCA_901007705.1 Fistularia tabacaria
TGAAACAGAGAATATATATAATCTCTGTTTCAGCATTAGGATTTATATATATTTAATTAAATCCTTCAGGGTAGTTTATTGTCTGCATTTATCCCATCATGGATGAACTATGATAAGTGGATAGGTACTTGAGTAGCGCCCATATGGCAATTACAGGTTCAGTGTCTTGCTAGGAAGAGCTTGGGAGAGAAAAAAAACAAGGCTACAACTCTAATCACCTGAGCCACGCTGCCCCATAATCATTGTTGGATAGGTGGAGGCAGCACTTGCTAAGCGTCTCCTGGCTTGCGCACTTGGAGAAGGTACTATTGTAAGGTGCTTGATGATAAATTATGGGGACGCTTAGTTTAGCATTTATCTACAATTTAAATGCGACAAAAAAGGAAAGTGGTCATTTCATTTCTTCTTGATTACCATGGTGACTGAACCATAACTTTCTGTATGATGGCCCATGGTAGCATCTTTGCCAGCTCAGATGGCTAATTGTTGATAGTTACTTCCTCGTATTTCTGTGTCTGACATTACATTGCTATCGTTTGATTGCAACATATGAGCTATGTTGCATCACTACTTTCATCACTTTTCTTCTTATGACAAACCAGTTCAAAAATGACATTATTCTCTGGAAATGGAATTCCTGGCTTTGGTCCTAAGAGACTACCCACTGAATTATATCAGTAAAAAGTAATGAGACTCAACTTTAAAATATAATGGCATCCTGGTCAGCAAGGCTGGCTTATGAAAAAACCTGTGTGGAGCAGCAAATGATAGATCTTATTTGTTGTTTTTGTCTTCCAGTCTACTACACAGAGGTCCCCAAGATCATATATGCGTCTCGGACACACTCTCAGCTCACCCAGGTTATCCGTGAGTTGAAGAAAACGTCATACAGGTAAAAAGCTCTGTTTACTTAAGTGATATAACAATGTTCCCATTAAAGAACTGAGAGTAATGCCAACATTAAAACTTATCCAAAAAAGTAAAACAATCCGAGTAAAGTTGTTACATTTTTTTCACAATTAAAAATCTCAAGATGAAAATACAGTAATTGTAAAATTTTAGTTTATTTTCATAGAGCTTGTGTTCTGTTTAGTAATTGGACTATCTATACATTCATTCATTTTCTATACTGCTTATCCTGCTATTGGGATCTCAGTGAATGGCACTGGAGCCTTAACCCTGCTGTCATTGCCTGAAGGAGGCTTGAAATTTCTAATGATAAGTAGTCCACATTTTAAGTGTAGTTATAAGTGAAGGTTGTACAATTCCAAAATTCAAATGACTTCTTTTAGTGTTAACCCTCATTTTGATGCCTTTCTTGTTGAACCAGGCCAAAGGTGTGTGTGTTGGGATCAAGAGAACAACTCTGTATCAACCCAGAGGTCATGCATCAAGAGAGCAATCATGTCAAGGTGTGGAATGCCCATGAAGTATAGTCATTGTAGCTGTTGGCAATAAGAGGGGTTGATAAGCTATTAAGTGAGATGTCTTTTGCTAATTTTGTCGATTTATTCCGTAGGAATGCATCTAAATGCTAGGCCTGGGTGTCTTGCAATTCATAGTGTGCTGTTTGTCTGTATAGCAGGACAGACACAAAGCATGCATAAGGATGATGCTTAACAAATACATTTTTGGGGCCACTATCAGTATAATCACAGAGTTCCCCGATGCATCTGTGGCTGTTCTTGCTTAATCAGGATGGATTTATTGTATTTCCTATTTTTATTCCACTATGGATATTCTGAAGGAAAGTACCAGGATGCTTCTTTGTTGAATTCCAGCAGTGTTATTTTAAGGCAAAACGCTACCCAGCCCTATAGTTGCATCAGTATTTGTGCACTAGTATTGACTTTTTCAGAAGAATTATTATACATTTACATTGTGCATTGAATGCAACAAGTACATAATTCAATTAGGGAGGAATTGGGATCACAATGCTGTGAGAAAATCAACATTTGCCATTTGACTGCCTGATCCAGATCATGTATGAGCTACATAACATGCGCACGAGTAGAGAACTATACCAACGGTTAGACTTCTGCTGATGAAAGTAATCGTTTTCTGTAATATTTACCCCAGGAAGATCGCCACATGATCGTTCTCATGGTCACCCTGAAGTTAGGTTTAGGCTCCTGCAGGACAGTCTCGCGGATCGATGATTAAGCTATCATGATAGTCTCACCAGCGAGCCCAGACAGGGACGTGTTGTTAGACACAATGTGTAACACAGTTAGACCAGGGGGAACCTTAATAAACAATAGATAGAAAAATAAAACTAATATTCCACAATATAAATATCTTTAAAATTTCCAGGTCCACATGTGCAGAGGAAAGGTTTCCACCAGGACATGTTCTTTCTACAACAATGTGGACGGTATGTATATAAAAAAAAGTGTATTTCTGAAAAGAAAACCATACCTTCAGAGATATTCTGTTGAGCAGACACATGTTTTTGGAGTTTTTTTTCCAAATATTTATGCAGCTAGATTTCTCCTAACTGGAAATGCTTTCATTTCCTAATTTACCTGCTTACCCTCGGTAAGGGTCACGGGTATGGTGTAGCTTATCCCTGCTGGCAGGAGACAGGGTATACCCTGGACCAGTCAGCAGTTGATCACAGGGCCACATATAGAGATTTAACACTCAATTCACTCTCTCATTCACACATCTGGGTAATTTTCGGTCTCTAATTAACCTTCTGCATGTTTTTGGATCGTGTGAGGAAACCAGGAAGAACACGGAGGAAACCCACAGATCACACCCTGTCGAAATTGACCTTGGGTCCTTCTTGCTGTGAGAGGAGGCACTAACCACTGCGCCAACGTAATTTACCTCTTATACATGAAATTATTTATGCTGGGTCTTTTTCAGAGAAAAGCACTGACAGAGAGCTGACGAATTCTATTGTGGACGTGGAGGACCTGGTCAAATTCGGCAAAAAACAGAGGTATATCTTTTTCATTTACTCCAGTTTTTGACACACATTACAACTGTGCTGCATTTATAAGTACAAAAATGCTGAAAATATCGTCTCTCAAGGACATATTCCTTCTGGAATCAATCAATCAATTGATGGTGCCATTTTTTAAATTGGATAATTCATCATCATTTTGTGAGTTTAGATTCGCACCAAAAAAAACTCAACGCAATGTAATGAAAATCAAATCTTCGATTGTGTCACAATGTCAACCATTTGCTCACTGGATGTAAACATGTCTGGCGTGTGGATGGAAGAATTCTACAAAATGCCTTGTAGGCTCTGGTTCAGTGTTTTAAGATCATCAGTAATGACAAGAAACATCCAGCGTCTCCTGCCTGTGGCATTTCTTCGAGCGGGCTTCAGTTGTTTCCCGAGGATCTTTTGTATGCTTAAAAAAAGAAAATGTAGTCACTCCGTTTGGCTTTAGTGTCCATTTAAAACTAGCGGCACGATGAGCTCTTTCAGCAGCTTAACTAGGATAAATACGGCAAATGTATCTGGAGAGAAGCGGTGAGAACAAAGCCACAGATCCTTAGGAAGTTATTAAGATCCACAAGCAACTTCCCACTCATTTCTTCTCATCTTGTCCCTTGGAAAGCTGTGTAGACTAACATCAGTCCCCTTGTTTCCTTTGGACTGGAAAATATACCCAAAAGCAGCAGTTTTTAAATACACCATTTGGTGCCCCTGGACACATCGTCAGTGATGTAACCCGGGATCACAGGGACTTTCGGGGTTTCAACAATCGGACCCCTCCCCCAGGTGACCCCAGCCCCAGCTTCTGTCCAGGGAGGCACTACCCTCCATGAAATGCCTCTACCCTCCTGATCCACAGGCACCTCAATGCCACTTCTGCTGCATCGGTAGTCAACTTGATTGCCCTTTGCTGGCTGGTCTCTGTGAACCCAAGCATTTTGTTGGCCCTGCAGAGGGACTGCTCCACAAAACCTTGGCATCCCACTTCAATGGGTTGGCATCTTAAGAATATCCCCTATGGGAAATAAAGTATTATCTTATCTTGTCCGCAACCCATTTCTCTGGCACTCCTCCACTAGCTCGGAGTACTTTGCCTTCTTTCTTTCATTGACCTCCAGCCTCCTTGTTACAGTATATTGTACCAGCTCCCTGGACCAAGTCACCATGAAGTCCTCGCTCAGGCTACTGATGTGGAGCTTCAGCTTGTTGTTCTGCCTGTACAGAGCGATGCTGCTCACAGCAGTCCCAGCCTCCTGCACAGAAACCTGCTGATCCTCATCTCAAAGTCTTCCACTGTGGAAATGGGGACTTCATTGACCAAGAGGGGACAGATGATCATAGAGAGAATCCCATGCTGGTAAATGTAGGCCATGAAAATACCAGGGAGGGCAGACTTATCCACTGCAGCTAACCAGGTCTCCAGGTCTTGGTTGGTCGCTTGTGTAGAGGCTGTGTCTCTCAGGCTTCAGCTGAACACCTTTGCCAAGCTCTTCACAGGTTCCTCAGTGAGTGATGGTATCATGGTGGTGTCCAGTTAGGGGCAGAACTTGTTAGCAAATTTCCCTTTCTTCTGCACGAGAGACCTCGACTTAGCTGGCTTGAAGCTCACATAAGCCGCGGAGAACATCTCCTCAAGGCAATTCAGGATCCACCTGCAGCCTGGGACAAATATAATTGTCACCATCAAGTCGTGCATGAAGGCCTCGGATGGGTGGCTGTTGGACTCCAGCCTTGGTGAGGGGCCCCCTACACTGAACGTCCGCAGACTTCACCAGCATGTTCATGGTGAGTGCAAAGACATGGCCAAGATCGTACATCCTGTGATGATTCACTTTTAAGGCTTGTGCCAGTCAGAGGTTGTTGATTCGGAGGAGACTCTCAGGCGGAAATTGGCATAGTAGTCGAGGATAAGGTCTCTGAACTTCTTTGGGAAATGATGTCCGTTCAAATCCTCTTTGACCAGCTTGTGGGGCATGGATCGATTGCTGTTCGTGAGATCCAGCCACAGTACAGCAAGGTCCCCCTTTTTCTCCCATTGCTTCCCTGATGAGCTGTGTGACCACGCCTTCCCCAGGCACCTGGATACCTTCTCCACCTCTCCTCTCGGCTCTCAGCAGCTAGGCTGACGATGACCATGGTCATGCGCTTGAGGTGTCATTCAGCTTCCCCTTGGCACCTGATTCTAAGATGGCATTGGTGTCTTCATCAAACTAGAGCCACGCCTTCTCCTTACCAGTTTGGGGCCACTTCACTCAATGATTTTCCGATATACTGTGTCTGCCAGGTGCTTGCGTCACTTGGAGGCTCCTGGCACTGTGGGGTGACTCCAGGCCTCCTCCTGTATCTCACCAAGTGTAGTTTCTGCATGCTGACTCTATCACCTACTGCATACAGTTCATCTTGGCCTGGTGGATCCACAGGCCATGTTAGTAGTTCTTGTATATCTCGCCACATGCGCTTTCCATTGCCGTTGTCGTGTTTCTATTGCCAGGTGTCATCGTCCTTTATCTGGTGGAATTCTATTCCCAACCCCCACCACCCTCTCGGGATTCCCTGGGGGAAATTTTCTTGTCAGTCGATCCGTGGCTTGTTACAGGTTTCATCCTCTCTGAAGATATAGTTCAGGATGCTACCCCTGCCTGCCCCGGTGCTGTCTTTCATATTATCCACTGTCTCCAGTTGTCACCAATCTGTGCACAAGCACAGTTAATACGAGCAACCTCTGTACGTCATATACCCTCCGCTGGGTTAAAATATAAACAGTGATTTTCAAAAATATGAAGAATTCTTTTTACTTTTTTAAAAACGCATTCTGGTATGAGACAAACAGTAAAGCATATTATGCCTATTAGTCCTCCCAGGGGGGGGGCTCCCTTTAAAACAAAGAAATACAATATGCTGTATTATACTAGAATTAAGTGCAAGTTTCAAGTTGGGCCTTCTTCTGTAATACATTCTGTTATACGTTTATAATTTGCTGCCTGCCAATTAAACATAGACCAAGGGCCACAGCTTTCTCATGGGTGAAAATGCAATTGGTTTATGATGTAATAATGCATGGACCATTGGCAGTCTTTAGTGATGCATGTCTGTATCAGAATGCTTTTTTTTTTAATTACCATTGAAACATTGCTGGTACAACAAAATTGTTAGTTCAACTCCCGCAGTTAGACACATACATATGTTAGAGTATAAAGGAAAAGAAAATCAAGAATATAAAAATTAAAATTCATAAAAGGTGTAAAAAAATTTCTTAAAGTGTAAACATACACTACCGTTCAAAAGTTTGGGGTCACTTATAAAGTTCCTTATTTTTGGAAAAAAAAAAGCACTGCTTTTTTCAATGAAAATAACATTAAAGTAATCAGAAATACACTGTGTGCATTGCTAATCTGGTAAATGACTATTCAAGCAGCAAATGTCTGTTTTTTTAATGCAATATCTATATATGTGTATAGAGGCCCATTTCCAGCAACCACCACTCCAGTATTCTTACGGTACTTTGTGTCTGCTAATTGCATTAGAAGGCTAATGGATGATTAGAACGCCATTGTTTAATTATGTTAGCACAACTGAAAACAGTTTAGCTGGCTTGAGAAGCTGTGAAACTGACCGACCTTTGAGCTAGTTGAGTATCTGGAGCATCAAATTTGTGAGTTTGATTAAACTGTCAAAATGGCCAGAAAAAGAGAACTTTCATATGATGACTCGACAGTCTATTCTTGTTCTTAGAAATGAAGGCTATTCCATGTGAGAAATTGCCAGGAAACTGAAGATTTCCTACAACGTTGTGTACTACTCCCTTCAGAGAACAGCACAAACAGGCTCTAACCAGAGTAGAAAGAGAAGTGGGAGGCCCGCTGCTCAACTGAGGAAGAAGACAAGTACATTGTAGTCTCAAGTTTGAGAAATAGACGCCTCACAGGTCCTCAACTGGCAGCTTTATTAAATAGTACCCGCAAAACGCCAGTGTCAATGTCTGCAGTGAAGAGGCAACTCCGGGATGCTCGCCTTCAGGGTGGAGTGGCAAAGAAAAAGCCATGTCTGAGACTGGCCAATAGATTAATATGGGCAAAAGCATAGAGACATTGGACAGAGGAAGACTGGAAAAAAGGGTTATCGACAGAGGAATCGAAGTTTGAGGTGTTTCTATCACACAGAAGAACATTTGTGAGGCACAGAACAACCGAAAAGATGCAGGAAGAGTGCCTGACGCCATCTGTCAAGCACGTTGGAGGTAATATGATGATCTGGGGTTGCTTTGGCGTTGATAAAGTGGGAGATTTGTACAAGGTAAAAGGGATTTTGAATAAGGAAGGCTATCACTCCATCCTACAGCGCCATGCTTGATTGGAGCCAATTTCATCCTACAACAGGACAATGGCCCAAAGCACACCTCCAAATTAAGCAAGAACTATTTAAGAAAGAAGCAGGCAGCTTGTATTCTATCTTTAATGGAGTGGCCAGCACAGTCACTAGATCTCAACCCCATTGAGCAATTATGGGAGCAGCTTGACCGTATGGTATGCAAGAAGTGCCCATCAAGCCAATCTATCTTGTGGGAGGGGCTTCTGGAATCATGGGTTGAAAAATCTCCAGATTACCTCAACAAATTAACAGCTAGAATGCCAAAGGTCTGAAAGGCTGTAATTGCTGCAAATGGAGCATTCTATGACAAAAGCAAAGTTTGAAGGAGAAAATGATTTCAAATGATAATCATTATTTCTAACCTTGTCAATGTCTTGACTATATTTTCTCTTCATTTTGCTACTCATTTGGTAAATAAAAGTGTGACTTTTCATGGAAGACACAAAATTGTCTGGGTGACCCAAAACTTTTGAACGGGAGTGTATCTGCAGGAAATACTGTGGTGTTTGTATAGATATTGACATTGCACATCCCATCATTATTATTTGTTCTATTTACAGTGTTTATTGATAATGCTTTTCATTTCCTTAATGGCACGGGGGTAGAAGCTGTTCAGGAATCTTGAAGTGCGAGCCTTTAAGCACCTGTAACGACTTCTAGAGGGCAGAAGGGTGAAGTGGGTGTGATGATTCTTTACTATGTTGTTGGCATGTTGCATACATCAGGACCTGTGGATGTTTTCAAGAAGGGGAGGTGCGTGTTGGTGAGGTTCTGTGCTGTATTGAATGATAAAACAAGTTGTATTTAAAGGAGCCAATTTTAACAGCCCAAAAATAGAGGTTGGTCAGATTAGAAAACCAAATACAAAAGAAACATTTCAGTTATATTTTGTACATGAATTGCCATGGGTTCATTTGCAATGATAATGTACTCCGTACCTACAGTGTGTAATCCATTGTTGGTTTTAGGTCCTGATTCCCGTAGGTCCTCATTAATGCAAAATTTATAACATTTATCATAGGTCATACTTGTAATTGTTTTTTTCATGCAGGGCCTGCCCTTATTATCTATCCCGTTCCTTGAAACAGCAAGCAGATTTGATCTTTATGCCATATAACTACCTATTGGATCCAAAGGTAAGCTGGATGTTTATTGCCATGTTATGGTATCAGACATTTAAAAGAAAGTGAGTCAGACATTTCTCTGTAATCTCTCTTTGTAGTCTCTTGAGCAGTTGAAATAAAGCACAGGCAGGATGTTCCTGTTTTCGTGTTTGCACAGCTTCTGGTGTAACAGTCAAAATATGAGTCTAAAAAATCAAATAGATCCAATACAAAAGAGGACACTCAATCAGGGGGATTGCATTGCTATGTTCAGGAGTAGGTTACTATGAACAAAAATGTTTTATTCAATTTTAATTTTCGGAATGAACCAAGCATTATGTGCTTATACAGTTGTAGTTGAATCTTCTTTTTAGTTGATTTACTGATTTACTGAAACAGGTGATAACTGAGCCCTGTTACTCCTTTAATTAAATACTGGTTATCCGTTTTGTCTTTTCAACAGAGTCGGAGAGCACATAATATTGAGCTGAATGGAGCTGTGGTCATCTTTGATGAGGCCCATAACGTGGTATGAACTTCTACCATACAATACTTGAGCTTTTTGCCTTTGTATCCACAAGCTTAATTTTCACAAGCTGTCTGTATATACATATATATGTGTGCGTGTGCGTGTGCGTGTGCGTGTGCGTGTGCGTGTGCGTGTGCGTGCGTGCGTGTACGTTGAATTAGTTCCTTCGTTTCATAGAGCTCTGATTGTAATGATGAATTATCACAAAGAAAAATTGATTGGGGGGGGGGGGAAGACTCATACTTAGGTACAGCTGCTAAGAATTCCCCAGTGGGTGTCAGTGCAAGAAGCCTGATCATGTGTCTTTCAGTTTCTTCTTATTGTCCTTTTGTCTTGCACCCCCTCTCTCGTTTACACACACACAGACACACACACAGACACACACACAGACATACACACACACACACACACACACACACACACACACACACACACACACACAAAGACATCTCATAGAACTTAACAGACCTATGCATACTCAGGCCCCTAAGACACTCAGTAGAAAGCCATTACATGACAGCAACATCAACAACTATAATGTCAATGCCACAAAAATTAAAAAAATAATCAATGCATCGCTACATTGGGGCACATGTATATTTCAACCACCACTAAATCTTTTCACCTTTTAAATTGTATTCAACATTTATTCATTCTTTCTCGGGTTTCAAGAACTGCAGTGGTTACCACTCCTGCCTCACAGCGACAAGATTCCAGTTTGAATTCCGACAGAGGTGCTTTTTGTGTGGGGTTTCATGTTCTCCCCATGTCTGCTTGAGTTTCTTCCCCCAAACAGTGAAACATACACTAGGTAAATTTGAGACCCTAAATTGCCCAGACGTGTGAGCAATGTGAGAGACAACCCTGAGTGTAGAATAAGTGGGATAGATGATGAACAAACGAATGAATTAATGAATGAATGAATGAATGAAAAATCGATTGGTAAAATGCTATTACTGTTGCTTTCAGGATCACTGAGGCGCATGAATCTGTGGAAGCAAATCTGAATGTTGGAGAATCCCTAAAGCAAAAACTAATTTTCTCAGGGAGGGCATGAGGCCATAGCACCTTTATGATGTCTCTTTGTATATGCAGGAGAAGACATGTGAGGAGTCAACATCCTTTGACCTGACTCCCTACGATGTAGCGTCAGCCATCACTGCTGTGGACAGCTTGTTAATGGAGCAGGCAAAAGATGCTTCTACTGGAGACTCACTCAAAGTCACAGACATAGGGGTGGAGTCCCTCGGTAATGGTCAGATTGTTTCTTTTTAATTGTATTCATTTCATTGTATTCAATTTTATGCTTGTTTGCTTGTTCAACTTTTCAGGGCTGTACCGTGAAATATTGTCTATTATAAGTATTGTAGCTGCAAAACCTCCCAAGATTTCCCAATTTTAAAGTCATGCTTGGTCAGCTATTACTGCTGTGGAAGGCTTGTAATTTGAGTGGGCAAAAGATGCTTCTGCTGGAGACTCACTCAAAGTCACAGAGAGTAGGGTGGAGTGGTGGAGTAATGGTCAGCCCGTTCCATTTTATTAGTATTCATTTAATTTAATTTGATACTTGTTTCTTTGCTCAACCGTTCAGGGCTGTGCTGTATGGAAAATTTCCAACATAAATACTGTAGCTGTAAAACATTAGGAGATATTCAAATTTTAAAATCATGTTTGGTATTTTTATCATGTTTGGAGTCATGCCTATCAGGAGTTAAATGTATGTGGTTTCATTTTTTAGTTTTTGCATGTTCTCTCAGGTAATTGCTGAAATTTTCATTGGCCTAAAACATTTTGTTGCGGTGATGTATTTGTATTAGCCAATATCCATCTTCTTCTTAACAACCACCAGTCTTTCCTTGTACAAAAAATGCTCAAGTTTTTCTTTTTAAGAAAAGAACATTAGTGTTAAGGTTATATAGTACAGTAAATTAGGATCAGAGGTGTTTTTTCACAGAAGAATATAAGGAATATTAAGAAGAAGTAATATATAATAGTTTCATCGACACAAAAATATTAACAAAAGCGAATACAAAACAGTCTATTTTTAGCTATAGGCCAAGTTGAGATCTTATCCTAATTGCCCCTTGACTTTACTAAATGTAAACCTCAGGTACTTTCAATTCAATTCAAGGGTTTATTGTTACATGCAAAGTACAGAAACGTGTTTCCCTGCACAGTGAAATTCCTACTTCGCTGTCCGCAGTGCGTTGGATGTGTATTGTTAAGAGATAACGATAGTAAGCATTATTATGAATATGAACAGTAAAGGCAGTGCAATAAAACATTTAGAGTGTAGCTTGGTGTGCAACTCACAAAGTGCAGGTGCAAGGATGAGTGCAATTTAAATGGGCAATCCTACTGATTGGAGACTTAGAAATGGCAGTAAATGTCAATTTAAGGGTGGAATGGGTTGGAGGAAAGTGTCAGCGGTACCATGCGATAGAAGACGATCAGCCAGAATCAAAGGAAAGGTGTACAAGACAGTGGTGAGACCAGTGATGCTGCATAGTTTGGAGACAGTGACATTGAAGAAAGGACAGGAAGCAGTGCTGGAGGAGAGATGAAGATTTTGATTTTCTCTTTGGGAGTGACGATGATGGATAGGATCAGGAATTAGTCCATCAGAGGGACAGTGCATGTTAGATGTTTTGGAGAGAGAGGGTCAGAGAAGCCAGAGGGCTAATGAATATATTGGTAGACGGATGCTGGAACTGGAGATGCCAGACAGGAGGTCTGGAGTAAGACCGAAGAGGACATTTATGGACGTAGTGAGATAGGACATTAAGTTAGTTGGTGTGAGAGAGAAGGATACAGAGAATAGGGTTAGATGGAGAAGGTCTAGTGATAGTCGAAGATGAAGAGAAGGTCACTGTGGCGACCCCTGAAGGGAAAAGCCGAAACGGAAAGAAGAAGCAGAATCAATTCAAGACTGGATAGTAATCATTACAAACTTGGGCTTCTGTTGTAATAAATCCCATCTCTTATTTCATCTTAATTGTATTAGGTCATACTGACTAACTTCATGTCTTCTTTCACTATATCCGTAATTCAGTATTCCTCTCGGACTCCTCCACCACAGCATCTTTCTACAAATATATTCTCTATCCCTCCTCTGTACATGTCAAAATCATCCTAAGTCCGGCCTCTGACTTAATCTGGCTGTCTGTCTGACTATCTCTTTGATGGACTTATTCCTGATCCTGTTCTTCTTTGTCACATCTGCATCTCTGTTACCTTCAGCTCTGCTTCCTGTCTTTTTCTTCATAACACTGTCTCTAAATGATACAGCATCAGTGGTCTCCCCTCCTATCTTGTTCACCTTTCCTCTCATTTTGGCCGATACATAAGAATTGTAAATTTCCCCTGACTATTTTTCTCCAACTGTTCCAACTTGCTTAAATGTGTTTTTTCATCTCTCTTCCACTAGGGTACCTCCCATTCACACACGTTTCCTGTTTGGCTTTGGCAAACCTAACCCTAACCCAAACCCTATGCTGCTCAAAAGGCTCTCTTTTGCTCTCAGTCTAGTTTCCACTACTCTTTCCCACTTCTGCAGCAGCACACTTCTTCATTCCTCAGGCTTCCTCTAGCATTCTAACATCCTGTTGATAATCTTGTCGAAAATTCTACTGCTGCCTTTTCTAGGCACTTCCATTCCTACACAGGTATATCATTTGGACCAACTACCTTTCCACTCTTCATCCTCTTTAGTGCCCTCCTCACTTCATGTTTACTGATCTCTGCTTCTTCGTGATCCATAATGGTCACCGCCTCTATTCTTCATTCTCCCTCATTTTCCCTATTCGTCAACTGTTCGAAGTGCTTACTGTCCAACCTAGCATACAAGTCATTATCCAACCCTTCTTTGGCCTTTGCCACCACCATCTTCACCTTGCACTCCATCTCCCTGTACTCCTCTGCTCTCTTCAGTCCACTCAATCCCCACTTTTTCTTTGCAAACCTCTTTCTCTGTACATACTCTTGCACTTCTTCACTCCACCACCAAGTCTCCATAGCTATTTTCCTTCCAGGTGACACACCAAGTGCCAAATAAGAGGTACAGGTACTCCAGGACAGGTACAGGACAGGTACTCCAAGATGTATTCTACCTGTGTGCTCCTGTATGTCCGGTCTTATAAGTTACCCTATATTCCCACCTCTCCTGGAAGAAAGTATTCACTACAGCCACTTTCATCTGTTTTGCAAAGTGTGCCACCAACGGTCCCTCTGTGTACCTATCCTGGGTTAGGATATCCCTTCCCATCACTTCTTAATTTCCTTTGTTGCCTGCACAAATTTGCCGATTGAAGTCTGCACAATTACTACTCTCTGACCTCTGGGGATATTCTGCATCACTTCATCTAACTCAGTCTAGAAGTTCTCCTTCTCTTCTAACTCAAATTCCACCTGTCGGGAATAGCCACCAACAACATTGAGCATCACATTTTCAACCTAGCTTACAAACTCCTCCCTCAAGATAACTCCGACTCCATGTCTCTTTCTATCAATTCCATGGTCGATCAACTTAAATCCTTCTCCTAAGCTTGTAGCCCTGCTATGTTTTCACCTGGTCTCCTGTGCAACTCACAATATATCTACCCTTTTCTCTGCATCTTGCCATCTCTCTGTTCCTGTCATTGTCCCAATACTTTCAAGTCCCCCCTCTCACTCTCAAACTCTTGCCTTTCCTCTTCTCTCTATGCCTATGTACACGACTCCCTCTTCCTCATTGATTTACAGTAGCCCAATTTCCACTGGTGGCTGTAGGTTATTGGCACTGATGGCAGTTGTTGTTAACCTGGGCCTTTTCCTGGTATGAAAGACATATTTTGCTTGATTCCATTAGTTTTATGCCGGATGCCTTTCCTGACGCAATCTTCTGCATTCATCCAGTCTTGGGACCAACTCAAGGAGAACACTGGCTTATGCTCCCTTGAAGCTGCATTAGAAAAATGGATAGATGATTGCCTTAGAATTTGCAGTTGATATTATTGCAGAGATTTTCAAGGAATAACACAAGTATTGCACTATGTCGACACAATCTATTCCACATAAAGAGCGGAAATAAGTGGCATGTTAATTAGTTATAACTGTAAAAATAGTTAAACGTTATAAGACTATTTGTTTTGGTGATTTATATACTTTAATTACAGTTGAAATGTTCTTCTATTTCAGGTTTAAAGACAGACATACATACCCTTGCTAAGATAAAACGTGAGTATCATTTACTTAATAAACTCAAAGAAATAATGATCAATTTGTTAAGAATTTGCGTTGAGGATTATAAATCTGATGGCATCTGAAAAATGACCCAACCTGTTTACCTTTACAGAGATCTTTCTGGATCTGGAAGCAGCTATTGATTTCTATGACCCTCCAAGTGACCATGGTATAACAAAACCTGGAATGTAAGTGAAAATGTTTGTTTAAATATTGAACAGATTATAAAACATTTTAAAATGTTTTGCTTTCAGAAGCACTCTATTTAACATACAATCCCTAAAGATCTAAGTCTAGTACCCTGTTTTACCACAGTTTCTGAAAGGCAGTGTCACAAACGGACCATTCGCAGAATAGGACATTTTGAGGGGTGTGTTAAAAAGCTTTGTTTTTTGTTTGTTTGTTTTTTGAACCAGTTATTTAAAAATAGATTCAAGGTTTGCATTGCAAAGGAGCCTCTAAATCTTGTGGTTGCAGCATTGTTACCTTATTTCTACTCCATCTCCCTTCAGAATTCCCTCTTTGATTTAGCATTCTCTTCAGCTCAACTCCAGTTAAGGTCTCTCTGCTTTCCTATTCAAGGATAATTAGGTCTGGCCTATACACTTATGGTTTTAACTTATTTGATATCCTGCAGCAAAGCATCCCCAAACCAAGATACTGCCACCTCCATGCTTCACAGCTGATATGAGGTTCTTTTCTTGGAAGGCTGCATTTGCTTTATGCCAGATACGTCTTCTGCTCTGGTGTCCAAATAATTTAATTTTAGACTCATCTGTCCAAAGAACATTATTCCTGAAGTCTTGGTCTTTGTCGACGTGCTCTCTGGCAAACTTGAATCAGGCCTTAATGTTTTTCTTGGAGAGCAGAGGATTCTTCCTTGCACACCTCCCATGAAAGTCAAACTTGTGTAGTCTCTTTCTGATAGTAGAGTCATGCACATCCACCATAGCCAGAGCTTGCTGTAGTTCCCGTGATGACCCTTAAGGATTTTGATGACTTCTTTGAGCATCTTGCAGTCTGCTCTGGGGGTGAATTTGCTTGGACAGCCAGACCTGGGCACGGTTACAGTTGTTTTGAATGTCCTCCACTTGTAAACAATTTTCCAGATAGTGGAATGACTGATGTCAAGTTCTTTTGAGGTCTTTTTTAAATCCCTTACCAGACTCTTAAGATCTCACCATGGCTTTCACTTCAACAGTCAGGGGCACAGCAAACTAAATCTGAGGCTTAAATAGGGCAAGGCTTCTTTAACATGCTGGGTAAAGATGTTCTGATCAAGTGCACCTGACATGATATACCTGTTGTGATTTTAACCATTTAAGTAGGATAATATGTGGGAATGTCCCAATTTATTCCTCAGCAGAAATTGCATTATTTTTATATTACATTTCACAAGAAAATGTACAGGCTTTCATAGGGTGTCATAATTTGTTCACATGAATGTATGTTAGCTGGATCATCTATAGATGTAACCATCGATCCATGTCCAAAAGAAATGCAAACAAGCAGTGGCATATTAAGTTGCATTTGCAGTGAACTATAACTTTTCCCATGAACACTTGAATTTGAACATAAATGAAGCAGATAAATTAAAAATCTCAATTTAGGCTCAGGATGTCTTTTGCATCTTGTCACCCTCAAACATTCTCCACTGGAGTACACAAGGAATGATCATCCTTTCTTGTAAAATCATAATTACATCAAATATAATTTCGGAACTTGACTTGACTTTATGATAATGTTATTGTACCCAACATTTTTAATTTTCATATAGTGAGTAAAATTGCTGGAATGATCATTACATGACACATCCAGCAAAATGTCATTGTGTCCTTGGTGTGTCATGTGACTACAAAATACACTGATTTTTATGTTAAATTTGTCCAAATGACTATACATACCACTCATTGCTGCATAATCAATGCTTTTTGGTCTTTCCCTTGGTGTTAATCTTTGCAATGATCAATACATACACATAGTGATCAACAGTCTCATGTAATGCAATATTCTTTGCAGTGTTTTTTTTTTTTGTCCTGGTGATGTTGAAATATGCACTTGACCCAATATGTAAGCCTATTGTTGTATTTATTAAATAATCCATTCATGCCTACCCGTGGATTCTATGCTGTATTAAACCATTGCCCTGTCCTTTTAAGGTTTTCTACATCCTGTATAAGTTGATCACATGATTGACATTTGTTTTGCTTTTGTCAAAATTGTAAAAACCAAAAGGTAGTAAAGGTTAGCTGCTTCAACTTATTTCCTGAATCTATCTATCCATCTGTCTCTCTATAATGTATAGTTTGTTGTTGTTGTTTTCTTTTCTGCCCTGTCACCCTATTAATACACAATCATTTTGCAGCCTGGGATCATTTCGGTATTTCTATTTTTTCTGTCATTTATCTGTATACACCTGCACACCTAGTCTACTAATCTACTTCCCGTCCAGATGACACACCAAGTACTCTCCTACCGGGTCTCCATGGTAACATTAGCTGCATTTTTTTCTAGTCATCTAAACCCTCCTTCTGACCAACCAGAGCCTGCCCACTGTGTTCCGATCCTGGATACCAAACCTGCCCATTACTTCTTCACACGCATCTCTGTTTACTGAAGTCCGCCCAAATTTACACTCTGACCAGTCGAAACTCTGTATCAGATCATCTTCACCAGAATTTCCCCTTCTCTTTTACCTTACGTCCTACCCATGGGGCTTAACCAATAGGACCTCTGAACACAATACCTTCAATTTTTTGTTTTAGACTTGTGACTGTCTGACACTCACCTAACAAAACTAAAATCCTGCTTCTGCCTTGCTACCTTTCGGAGTATTCCTGTCACCGACCAAACATTCAAAGTCCTCACTCTCAGGCCTAGATTCTTGCTTAAGCTCTCTGCCTGCTTCTGGACTCACCTCCCTTCTCTTCTTCTTTGATACACAGTTGACCAATTTCAACCAGAAAGGTTATCCACACTGCTAGGAAATGTTAACCAGGGCCTCAGATGAAACAATTTGAAAGTCATGGGTTTTATTTGCATAATTAGTTTGGCATTGTTTTTACGATGGATGTTCAGAATCCATTTCTACCTGGGCGATAGGAGGCATTTTATGTTCTGTCAACAGTCATGACCAGTTAATTTTCCCATTCTAAGTTGATCTCCTGCCACTGAGAAGTACTGAGTGTCGTTTTGTGTTCTTTCTGAATGTATGCCTGTCAAGCCCCAACATTTGATTAAAGGGAATTTTTAAACTCAAACTCTTCCTGATACAAGGCTCTGCATTTATCCGGATATGGAAAATGTAGATATGAATTGATAAGTTTTGAAAAGCAGAATCAAAGGAAGTCACGCATATGCACTTTTTGATAACTTTGTCACTACTTTGAACAATCCTACTCCATGTTTCATACAGATTTTTTAGAATATAGGGTTAGAGTTGATGTAAAGGTGGATTGTTGTATATACACTATATGGCCAAAAATATTCACTCACCCATCCAAATAATCAGAATCAGGTGTTCCAATCACTTCCATGGCACAGGTGAATAAAATCAGGCACATAGGCATGCAGACTGTTTTTTTCAAACATTTGTGAAAGAATGGGTCGCTCTCAGGAGCTCAGTGAATTCCAGCATGGAACTGTGATAGGATGCCACCTGTGCAACAAATCCAATTGTGAAATATCCTCACTCCTATATATTCCAGAGTCATCTGTCAGCTGTATTGTAAAAACATGGAAGTGTTTCGGAACGACAGCAACTCAGCCATGAAGTGGTAGGCCACGTAAACTGACAGAGTGGGGTCAGTGGATGCTGCGGCACATAGAGCGAAGAGGTCGCCAACTTTCAATCACTACAGACCTCCAAACTTCATGTGGCCTTCAGATTAGCTCAAGAAAAGAGCGCAGAGAGCTTCATCGAATGGGTTTCCATGGCCGAGCAGCTGTTTCCAAGCCACGCATCACCAAGTGCTATGCAAACTGTCGGATGCAGTGGTGTAAAGCACACCGCCACTGGACTCCAGAGCAGTGGAGATGTGTTCTCTGAAGGGCCGAATCACGCTTCTCCACTTGGCAATCTGATGGACGAGTTTGGCGGTTGCCAGGAGAACGGTACTTGTCTGACTGCATTGTACTAAGTGTGAGGTTTGGTGGAAGGGGGTTTATGGTGTGGGGTTGTTTTTCAGGAGCTGGGCTTGGCCCCTTAGTTCCAGTGAAAGGAACTCTGAAAGCTTCAGCATACCAAGACATTTTAGACAATTCCATGCTCCCAACTTTGTGGGAACAGTTTGGAGCTGGCCCCTTCCTTTTCCAACATGACTGTGCACCAGTACACAAAGCAAGGTCAAAGGCATGGATTACAGAGTCTGGTGTGGATGAACTTGACTGGCCTGCACCGAGTCCTGACCTCAACCTGATAGAACACCTTTGGGATGAATTAGAACGGAGATTGAGAGCCAGGCCTTCTTGTCCAACATTAGTATGTGACCTCACAAATGCGCTTCTGGAAGAAAAATCAAATATGGTCAAAAATACCATAAACCCATCAACACACTCCTGAACCTTGTGGACAGCCTTCCCAGAGGAGTTGAAGCTGTTATAGCTGCAAAGGGTGGAACAATGTCATATTGAACACCATGGATTAGGAATGGGATGTCACTTATGTTCATATATGCAAGTCAAGGCAGGTGAGCTAATACTTCTGGCCATATAGTGTATTTCAGAAATATTATGTCCAGAGAGTTGCTTATAATCCATGTTGTGACTCTTTAACCTCCTTTATTTTGCTTTGCAGCAGAAGTTAGGTGGACAAAGATTTAAAACCTCAATGTTTTAAATGTCACCTACCCTTTTCCTTTTCTCTTCCTCAGCTTCATTTATGAGCTGTTAAAGAAAGCACACCTTACATACAGCAGCAAGACAGCTGTGTATGAAGCTTTGGAGCAGATCATTGGATACTTAACTTCAAGTCAGTGTAGCTCTCTGTTTTGTCCTTCATTTTATCGATCTTTTTTTTTCTTCTTTGCATTAAATCTACAATCACTTACATAAGTGACTGAAATTGTTCTCTTTTTTTATGTGTGTATGATAATTATTTCAATAGTGTCTTACAGGCTGTACAACTGACACCTTTTTTTTCTTATTAGAGCCTGGAATCTTTCTCAATACGAGTGGACTGCAGAAGCTCTGTGATATTATTCAGGTATGTCAAATGGGGAAGTCACAAGTTCAGTTCATAGCAGGTCAACTGGGGACCCTATATTGTCCAGACATGTGAATGAGAGAGTGAATAGTTGTCCCTGTGATCGACTTGCAACTGGTCCAGAGTGTACCTCGCCTATCATCCAATGACAGCTGGGATAGGCTCCTGCAGTTCAGCAACCCTGAGTGCAGGATATGTAGTATGGATCGTGTATTAATGAATTTTTCCGTTGCCACATAGGATTGTATACTGGGTTTGCAACTACCTGATAGAATATGGGATGCAGTGATAAAACTGTAAGATTGTGAAACTTCTAAGAAAATGTAACATTCTAAGACCACATTTAGGAAATTGTAAACTTTAGCAAAATATTTTCAAAAAATGTTATGTTTCTGTTCAGTTGACAACTTTTGTAAGAAACATTTTGGTTCAGTCCTTTTTTAAGCATGAATGGGATCAGTGCACAAGAAGTGTGAGAGCATAAATTTGGGATTTCAGCTCAATTTCAAGGCAAGTAGAGCAGGTGGTACAAGACAGGATAGTAAACAGCTCAACTAACACAAGGGGGGGGAATTAAAAAGGGTATTGCAAATCAATATGTAAACAAGTAATTGCAGTAAAAAGTAGTTTTAGTAATAAAGTGCAACTGAAAGGGGCGAATTGAGTGGAGGGCGTTTGGGGAGGGGGGTATTGTATGTGTGTAGGGGGAGAGGCGTGTCAGAGGTTGAGTGGAGTTGAGCAGGAGAGCCCTGGGTACAAAGGTAGCCCTTCTCCTCTGAGTCCTGCAGGCAGGGCAGCGAAGCTGGTGGGTGACCTGATGGCAGCCACTCAAACACTGAAAACAGTGTGTGAGGGGTCTTGAAAGGATACAGTTTGCTAACTTCAGTGTCATACTGCCGTATACAGCTGACTGGAGGAGTGTCGATGATTTTTGAGTGCTCTGCAGCCGGTTTCTGCTCTGTAGGCTGGTTGAGTGAAAACTAGCAGGTTATGGAGAGGGGGGGTGATCTCAATGAGGGAGAGGTTAAAGGTCCGCAAGATGCTCCTCCTTACGCCAAAGGAATTGAACTTCCGCTGACTTTTTGAGGATTTTCTCAGTGCTCGTGGAAAATTTTAGCTGAATGTCAAAGATGGTGCCCAGGTACTTGTACCCCTGAACATGTTCAATTGGGTCTCCATGGACCACGGTGGTGACTGCCGCAACCAGCTCCCTCTGCCTGTTGGGAAAAAAATCACCCTTTCCTGGGTTTCATTGACATTCAGCTCCAGACAAGAGTAATCACACAAATACACAAACTCCCTTAGGGCTGATCTGTGGGGCTGTGACGGGCCTTACAGCAGAGACAGGAGGACTGTGTCATCAGCATATTTAACCAGGTGAGAAGTGGGCTGAGTGGATCTGCAGTCCTCGATATAGAGGATGAAGAAGAGTGCTGAGAGGATGCAGCCCTGAGGACAGCTGCTGGAGGTGTGACAGAGGACAGAAAGGATGTTGTTGGCCAAGATACTCTGTGATCTGTGGGTTAAAAAGTTCTGTAACCACAGAATGAATTGGTCATCCAGGTGGTAAGCAGGAAGAGTTTGTTAGCCAGGATGTTGGGCCGCAGTGTGTTAAATGCAGAGGAAAAGTCAGCAAACAGGAGTCTGACCGCTGTGTTGGGGCAGTCTAGATGTCTGTTTGGTGTCTAAGATGAATACTTTGGTGTCCTCTACAACTCTGGTCAAACAGTAAGCAAATTGAGGAGTGAACAGTGAGCTAGTTACTCTGATCTGTTTAACTATCCTCTCCATAGCCTCCATCACTAGGGAGGTCAGAGCCATTGGTCTGAAGTCATAGGTGCTTTCGTGGTGCTCTTCTTGGGGATGGGAATCACTGTGGAGTGCTTCCACAGCTGAGGAGCTACTCCACTTTCAATAGATGTCTGGAAAAGGAGCTGAAATACAACTGAGCTGCTCAGCACAGTGTTTCAGGACGCAGCCACTGATGTTATCTGAGCCCGGTGAACTGGTCACTGTAGTCTTCTCAGGGCTCAAACCACATCCTCAGTGTTGAAGGGGAGTCACCAGGTTGGAGCAAAGTCCTGATCACTTCTAGCTGAGTTGTTTTGTTCTCTTTGAATCTGGTGTAGAAGGAGTTGAGGTCATTAGGAAGTAATGCTTGGCTACTGCTTTCCACATTGATGGTGTTTTGGCAGGTGGCAGTTGGTTTCACAGCACCCATGTTTTTAAGGCCATGCCAGGCAGAGCTGACGAACCCCTGTGTGAACTTTTCTTTCGCTTTTTCCTTATAGTTCTGCTTGGCTGCTTTAATGGCGTTCTTCACTTCCTTGTTTTCTTTCTCTTCCACATCCGAACCAGTAAAAAGCACCCTTTTCTTTCTGTCGAGGATTGTCTTGAGCTCATCTGTAATCAATGGTTTATGGTTGGGGAAGATTGACTGTTTTTGAGGGAATGATGCTATAAACACAGAAAGAAACATTAGGAGATGGTGTTCACTTGCTCATTGATGTTATCAGAAGGAGATATAAGATTATTCCAGTCCTTGGAGAGCTAAAACCCTGTCCTTGGTCCACTGCTTGATGTTGCGAGTAAGTTAAATATTTATATGCATCTAGGACTGAGCTATAGCATTTATCAGCATTTATACTGATCCTGTGCATTTAATTCCCTCTTACAGTCACACTATTTTTCTCTCAAACAGATCCATAAACTGCAACAGCATGTAGAGAGAAGGTGAATTCTGCATGTGTTGTGGAAAATATTTGATTATGCAGCTTTTGTGACTTTTCACTTCTAAAGCTGGTGTTTAGTGGTGAACCAACAGAAAAGGACTGTCAGCAGCAGATGGAGTCCAATGCAGCTCACTTCAAGGCATGTGTTTACTTTTAAACTCATTGTCATCACTATGAAATAGCATATCCACACATTTTGTATCAGTTATCATGCGTTTTTTTTTTTGCTCCAGGTTCATATCCATCGAGATGATCGGCATCACAAGAAGAAACTTAATACTGATCTTTGGGCCTCATCTATGTCTACATCTAAGAACAATGGTAATAATGCTGCCTATGCATGTTACACCACAGTAGTACAATACTAATTATTAAACCTTGAATGATTAGACAGAAAAAGGCCTGAAATTGTGAAACAAGTTTATTACATGTATTGTCTCACTAAAAGACATTCCATAATAGTTTCTCAACTCTTGTTGAGCACCTTCGTTTGACGGAAAATAACTAAGGAATATTGGTTCATTGGATTCAAGTGCAATGTTCACCTATCAAAACATATCCAGAGAATTTTTTCACTGTTTTTTGTTGAAAATACTTTCAACTTTTCAGGCAACATCCTGAGCTATTGGTGCTTCTCTCCTGGCTTCAGTATGCAGGATTTGAAGAATAAAGGTGTTCGCTGCATCATTCTAACCAGTGGGACCCTGTCTCCCCTGTCCTCCTTCACCTCTGAGATGAGGATGTAAGTGTAATCACACTATATTACCATTGAGATGATTATGTACTGTCTATGTTTCTAAGAAACATTCTAAAAATATTGGCAAACCTAGAAGCCTATTTTTGTCATAATAGAAATTTATCACATTATTAATGGCTGCAATTCTCTTGAGTTTAAAGTGACCGAGATATCCGATGTTATGTGCTATGTTATGATTTTCCTGTTTTCAATCGTCAAAACTTTTTAATGAAAAGGGATTTATACAAATTTGTTTGTAAGCGCAGTGCTGGGGCAGTCAGGAAATCTGAATTCTTCCAGTCTGCCTTGCTATTGACATAGCAGCCACTCTTCCATGGAAGGTCTCGAAGCGTATACAGTAAGCTGTCATTGCACCCTCTAGTAATAAAATACTGCTAATCCCCAAGCTTCATGGATAAAAATCTAAGTAGGTATCCATATAAAACTCATATTAAAACTCAAATATAGCTCCTAAAACAGATTAATCAATTTCCTGTGTAAGACAAAGATTATGAAGTTAAGAGGAAAATAGCAAGTGTTTTGAGGATAATGAATTAATGTTTCAATGTATATATTGGTGCAAAGACATTGCTGATACTTAATGTGTTCTAAATTCTCATGGTGAAACATCTGCAACCTGCAGAAAGTCTAGTCGAGAGAATTTAACACATACTTTCCATGAACGGAAATACTCTGGAAATCTTTAAGCATAAGTAATCCCTGATTCCACTGACCTTGTTGACTTTAAAGAACCAGAATTGTTAAAAGAAAGTACCAAAACTTAAAGTCAACGTGTAGATTTTCACCATCTATAAAGGGTCAATGCTAATACTTCAGTTCATGGTTATCTCTTGCAATTAAGACACTCTTTGGTTTTATTTATCAAAGATGAATCATCCTTGACTTATTTGTGTCAAAAGAATAAGTCTTTCAATTGTCCTGTTTTGGTGTAGAAACTTCGACGTTCGTCTGGAGAACAGCCATGTGATTGAGCGGGACCAGATCTTCATTAGTGTCATTGATCAAGGTCCAGATGGGGTGCAGTTAAGTTCAGCATTTGATAGAAGGTTAGAACTTATTCTCAACACAATACACGACTGCATGCTTTTTTTAAACCCAGACAGTACCAGCGTCACAAAATGGCTGAGGCAATTTGAGCATGTAACAAGAGGCTGTTATTGTTCAATTTAAACGATTCTTTTCCCATTTATATTTACACTGTTGCTTGACCGAACTGATCAGAACTGTGGTATGATATTTTTGAAGCAACTCCGTTTGTCACTTCACACTGAGGGGCGGGTTGGCGCAGGAGGTATAGTGATCGTCCTTGGAACCGAGCATTCCTGGTTAAATTCCCAGCTCCTCCTAGTGTATCAAAGTGTTGTTGAGCAAGACACTGCTCCCCTGGCACTGCTAGACAGTAGCCAACTGCTCATGGTTCATCCATGATGGGTTAAATGCAGAGAACAAATTTCCCCTCAAGGTATTAATAAAGTATACATTATTATACCATTACATGGTCATCAGCATTTTTGTTGTCATAAAAAATACATCGAAGATTATCGTTCAAACAATGCCAAGTCTGGATAACCCAGTCTGATATCCGTTCATTTATTATGATCATCTGTGATTGCTGGGTGATGGACCAACTTGAAATGTAGTGTTTCATACAGATGCACCTACAGGAAGATTCTTCAGAATCCATTGCTACCACTGATAGCATACAGGCAGACAAGAATGAATGTGAGATTTGAAAGACTCACTAAAACCATCCATTTCCAGCCCATTTAATTTTAAGGATATCCTTGGTACCGGAGCTTGTTCATATAACATTGCGTCGCAACCATTGTAGAAAATATAAGGATTCCCACAGGTCCTGGAAACCCTGGAAAATGATTGGCCAATTTTTTCGAAACATGGAAAATGAAGGTTGTCCTGGAAAATTATTTTTCCTCCATCTGCTTCTCACTACCTTGTGAGTGAAAGCAGTGAACAGGTTAAAGGTTATGTGCATGTGCAGTCATACTGACTTCAACTGGCAACATAGAGTTACAGCGCTCCTCTGCTTTTAGCCAGTGCAGCGCCCCTACTAGCCAACCAAAGTTTAACTTTGGCTTTGTTGATTTAGCAAACTTTCAGACCCAAGTAAGGACTTTTTTTAGAGACCAAATTAGTAACTTTCAGATGAAGAGAGTTGCTGGTCTTGTTCCACAAGTAGAACATTTGTCATAACTTCCAAGTGTTTAGAGATTATTTGATTAAATTTGTAGCTATTGACTACACATCTTTTAAATCAGACCTCTGGGGCTGGAAAGTAAACACAGAAGTAATCTAGGTAAACGCACAAAATGCAAGTTAAAACTCAAGTAATAATAATAAAATGTTCATGAAGTGCTTTTCCTTATAGTGCTATAGTATAAGTGTAGGGCACAAAATTAAAAATTGTTTGTTTATTCATTCATTCATTAGAAAAGACCACTTATGCAACGCATGATGGGGCAGGATAATACATTACTGTAAGATGTGATAATTTGTGATAACATACTGTGGCTGCAAATAATGTCCTGGAAATTATCTAGAGAATACTGAGTATGTAATTTCAGCCTTTATGCCAGCATCTGAGGTTAAAAAACAAATTGTGGAGGACATCCTATTAAGAATCTCAAGAATATCCAAAAAGAATGAGACAAGGAATGATAATTTAGAATTGTATCTATCAGGAATGAAATAACATGGTCACGCAGTACTATCCCCCAAAATCGAGTAAAAAATATACATTTGATGATGTGGGATCATGTTTATTCTCACTCAACAGGATGTGTTCATCTCCATTTGAAGAACATTGTTACCGGAAGCGATAACAAAAACAACCTAGTACTCTTAGGGTACAACCAGACAGACAGATGTATTAATCCGCGATTCCTTTTATTGTTTTTGTTTTGTTTTTTCACCCCTTACCCTCTGACTTGACTATAAAATTCATAATTTTTCCTACTTTGTGACAGGTTTGTTCCTGAAAACATGGCCTCACTGGGAAACACTATTGGTGAGACCAAGCTGCTATAGGTTTAGGCACAATCATTTCCTGTAAATACAGCCAAATATATTATTTTACACCCAAATGTGTTATCTGAACAGGTATACTTTTGGCATCAAACTTGCCTGAATTTGATGTTTTCTACTTTGGAGTGTGTGTGTGTTGGGGGGGGGGGGTACGGACAATATTCAGACCCTTTTTACATTTTTAAACTTTGTTTCATTGCAGTTATTTTTTTAAATCAGAAGTTCATTTTATTCTCATTAATGAACACTCAACAACCCATCATGACAGAAAAAATCAAATGTAGAAATTTTTGCAAAAATGTATTAAAAGAAAAACTGAAACATCACATGGTCATAAGCATTCAGACCCTTTGCTGTGACACGCATATTTAACTCACATGCTATCCATTTCTTCTGATCCTCCTTGAGATGGTTCCGCTCCTTCATTGGAGTATAGCCGTGTTTAATTAAACTGATTGGACTTGATGAGGAAAGGCAAACACCTCTCTATATAAGACCTTACAGCGCATGTCAGCGCAAATGAGAATCATAAGGTCAAAGGAACTGCCCAAGGGACAGAATTGTGGCATGGCACATATCTGGCCAAGCCACCACCTGTCGGGGCTTTATGGCAGAGTGGCCCGACGGAAGCGTCTCCTCCTATGCAACACATATGAAAGCCCACAAAGTTTGCCAAAAAACACATGAAGGTCTCCCTGACTATGAGAAATAAGATTTTCTGATCTGATGAGACCAAGATTGAACTTTCTGGTCTTAATTCTAAGCAGTATGTGTGGGGAAAATCAGGCACTGCTCATCACCTGCCCAATATAATCCCAACAGTGAAACATGCTGGTGGCAGCATCATGCTATGGGGGTGTTTTTCAGCTGAAGGGACAGGACAACTGGTTGCAATTGAAGGAAAGATGGGTGCGGCCAAGTACAGAGATTTCCAAGAAGAAAACCTCTTCCAGAGTGCTCAGGACCTCAGACTGCACGGAAGGTTCACCTTCCAACAAGACAATAACCCTAAGCACTCAGATAAAATAACAGGCGTGGGTTTGGAACAACTCTGTGGCCATTCTTGACTTGCCCAGCCAGAGCCCTCACCTGAATCCAATTGAGGGTCTCTGGAGAGACCTGAAAATGGCTGTCCAACAACGTTCACCATCCAATCTGACAGAACTGGAGAGGATCTGCAAGGAAGAATGGCAGAGGATCCCCAAATCCAGTTTTAAAAAACTTCTTGCATCATTCCCAAGAAGACTCATGGCTTTACTGGCTGAAAAGGATGCTTCTACTCAATACTGAGCAGAGGGTCTGAATACTTATGACCATGTAATACGTCAGTTTTTCTTGTTTAATAAATTTGCAAAAATTTCTACATTTGCTTTTTTTTTTTCTGTCAAGATTGGGTGCTGAGTGTACATTGAGAAATAAAATCAACTTTTTTGATTTTAGCAAATGGCTGCAATGAAACAGTGAAAAATTTAGTCTGAATACTTCCCGTACCCACTAATTATATATATATATATATATATATATATATATATATATGTGTGTGTGTGTGTGTGTATGTATATATGTGTGTGTGTGTGTGTGTATGTATATATGTGTGTGTGTGTGTGTGTGTGTATGTATATATGTGTGTGTGTGTGTATGTATATATGTGTGTGTGTGTGTGTGTGTATGTATATATATATGTGTGTGTGTGTGTGTGTGTATATGTATACACATGCATACACATACACATACACACGCATATATCATAAGGTGACTGCTTGTCTTCACAGCCAACCTGAGCCGTGTTGTTCCTCATGGTCTCTTGGTTTTTTTCCCCTCCTTTTCTTTAATGGAGAAAACCCTGGATTTCTGGAAAGTATGTGGAAAATTATTGATTTGTTATACACAATTGAGTATTTCAAATATTAACATTCAAAATATTGCCATTAAATTGTTGTATTTTTTCTAGATAAATGGACATGCAGATCGCATTGAGAGCATAAAGCCAATGTTTGTTGAACCTAAAGGAAAGGGTATTTTTTCAGAGGTGAACATGGTTCATATAATCTCAGCATGAATTGTCACAAATGAGCCAACTCTACCACAGTTGGTGATCCTTGCTGCCACAATACATTAAAAAAATATGGATGTTTTTGAATTCTTTGACAATAGCTTAAGTTCTGGTAACACTCATTTAGTTGGTAGTGTCAAAAATGTAATCACTGATCTTTCCTGTCTTAGGTAATTGATACTTACTACAGCAAAGTCAGAGACCCCACATCTAAGGGAGGTACTTTTGTTGCTGTGTGTCGAGGAAAGGTGAGTTTACTGGTTGTGTTGCTCAGAAAATTGCTGGGAACATCCCAAACTTTTACAAATTATTGCAAAAGTGGGATATATTTAATACTGGGTTTTAACCCTTGAATTAAAATAGTTATGCAAAGTTTAATTTGTATCTTTTTTTCTGCACAAACTTGGAAATCATTCCGTTATGCATCCACAGAGGAGAAATTGGCATTTTAATACAGAAGAATAGTGGAGCTCTCAACAGGTTGATCTTTGCTAGACTTTTCGTAACTTTGCAGTGCATCAAGTTGAACACTTAAATGAATATGCAACATTGTTTTTGAGTCCGAGCTGAAACCGAGATAGATACAGAAAATAAAACTAGGTTAATGGGATAGGATGGTAGCTTTTAACAAGCCACAAAAAGAACTGACATCAGCCAGAATAAGGCTGTTTGAGATTGAAAATGTATTTCAATACATTTTCAGTAAAATCAGGGATTTCTTGCTGTTTAACATTGCATGACATCTTTCTCAAAAGTATCACATTTTGTCCTTGGGACAGGCGAGCGAGGGGTTGGATTTCACGGACATGTTTGGCCGTGGTGTGATCATCACTGGTCTTCCTTTTCCTCCTAAAATGGATCCAAGAGTCCTCCTGAAGATGCAGTTCCTGGATGAGATGAACCATAAGAAAGATGCCGGTGTAAAGGTGCTCAAATGATTAACATTCATTTTCTTCCAACCAATTAATTAGCCTGTCAATGTTGAACACTTTCCAGTTTCAAAGTAGCATCTATTTTTAGAAAATGATTTTTTTTTCATATAATACATTTCGGAAGTATAGTTGAAAAACACACACTGTATTGCAAAACACTCTGGATAGGGAAAGCTGGCTGAGATCTGTGCTGAATAACAGCATGTATGTGTTTGCATGTGCCCCCCTGTGTCTGCGCATGCCCCCCCCCCCCCCCCCCGCCGCCCCCGCGTCCCGGTGCCCGGGACTGCGCTGCGCGGTGTGGGGGTGTGTGTGGGGGTTTGTGCGCC
>CAAKHD010013533.1:100366-111778 GCA_901007705.1 Fistularia tabacaria
TTTGGTTTTGGTGGGCCCCCCCGTGGCCGGCGCCTGCCCCCCCCCCCCCCCGTGTGTGTGCGTGTATGCGTGTACATGTGTGTGCGTGTGTGTGCGTGTGTATGTGTGTGTGTGTAGTACCTCACCGGACAAGAGTGGTACCGAGAGCAAGCATACAGAGCTGTAAACCAGGCCATTGGCAGAGTGATTCGCCACAAGGAGGACTATGGAGCTATTTTCCTGTGTGATCACAGGTTGGTCAACACTAGCATTCACATCTCAACCAATGATCTAAAGAATAAAGTGTGTATTTAATGACAGGACAGCTAATGTAGGTTTCTGTACTTACACATAAAACGTTAATGGATTATTCGGATCGTGCACAATCACCCAAACAGATATCTGAGAAATTCTGATGTTATTGCGATTACATCGTTAAAATAAACCCCTAATACAAAGCAAACGTACAGCTGGAGTGTTGGGAACTGTAAGTTTTCAATTATGCAGCATTTAATTTTTTTATTTTTCATGCTAAATATTGAAATTTACCAAAAAAGCATTTTTAAAGAAACTTATTTTTGTTTTTAGTCCCCATTCAGAAATATCTTCTTCCTCTAGTCAGTTGTTAGGTAGGTTACCTGATATCTTTATCTGTGTGCGTGCCTGCGCGTGCATATGGTTTTTGACTGTGCATTGCATATGGGCCAAAAGTTGCAAGTTCCAAGTTGATTATAGCACCACAACATTTAGGATCTGTTTTATTTTGAATAAAACAAACTGCAACTGCTTTTTCAACATGTGGCAAAAATGCATGTCAAGCTACTGGATTTTTTTCTTCTTTTTTTTTAAATGGGTGACTCAAACGATTTGAGATTTTTCTTTTTGTAAGTGCAATTTATAATTTTTAATATAAACGCTAATCATATCCATGTCGTCTTCTCTGCAGTGTCAGTCAGATGTAATAGAAATGTCTCGCCATTATTGATATCATTTTCAGGTTATGTCCGATGGAATTTCACAGGAATAATATTGGTTTTCTTTATAGATTTAATAGCTCTAATGCTCGAAGTCACCTTTCATCCTGGGTCCAGCCTTACGTACGCACCAACTACAATTTTGGGAATATAGTCAGAGAAGTCACTAAGTTTTTCAGGGTTGCACAGAAAATGGTAAGTTGTATTTTTTTCTTGGTCTTGGATATGTGAAAAATGTTTAAAACCCTCATGTACATAACTATATGTTTATATAGTTGGTGACACAATAATGCATTTAAGTTTACTTATCTCTTCATTACAATTACTGAATAACTGATTCATTGTATGACTAGAGAGACAAGAAAGTGCAAAAAAGGAAAGATCATCTAAAAATCACTTATTTATAGCCAGATATAAACAGAATGCATACTTATGTTGATAACTTTCTAGAAAAATAAAACTTTAAATTTTTTCGCAATGCGTTATGACTAAATGAAAGATGAAGCCATGGTCACCAGTCTAAGATTCATGTAGCTCACTTGCATATTGGGTAGTTAAATGGTAATGGTTCATTTAAGTTTTAATCACAAACATTTTACTGTCAACTGTACTTGAAAATTCTTCACCTTTCTTAACACTCTCCTGCAATGTCTTTCTAACAGACAGAAGGTGGTGCAGAGACTTTGGGGCTTGCTAGTTGTCTTCAGGGCTATGCTCAAAAATGTCAGGGTGTGTCTGTAAATGCTCAGGAGAGGCTGCTGATGTTGCAGCTATGTCACCACCACTTTATTGTAAACAGAGTACATGTCATAACCTTTGGTCATGGGTGAAAAATAATATCACACTGCTCCTCTTTTCTCTCTCGGCAATCCATGCTGCCACAGCGCTGCTGAGCTCAACCTATAGTAGAGGAGTGAAGATTGAGGCATTACTTGACTGAGGTTGCACAGTGAGCCTTTGGCTCTGACATGTGATAGGTTGCCATAATCATAGTACACAGAAGACCATCTAAAACATCCTTTTTTTAACACACAAATGTAATATCTCAAACTCTCAGAAGTGAAAAAACATCTAAGTGGGAAGCACACAAACCCCAGGAAACAGGAGCACCCTTGAAATGTGAAAAATCGATCGTGAAAACCAAAGACTTAGATTACTTAGATTTGAACTACTGGCGGTTCTATTGCTAATGCTAGCAAAAAGGAAGAGCATTTAAGATTAAATTAGCATAACAATAAGTCAATTTTCCTGTCTTTCTTTTTGCAACTTTTAAACAACTCAAATGCAATTCAAAAGGGCGGACAGGACTGTTTAACAACAGAAAGTAATGTATGAAATAAAGTAAAAAGGTACTTGGTAACCAATGCATACTAACCAATAAAATATGACAAATTGTAAAAATAATGATAAAAATGTTTAAAAAAGATTGTACTAATATGGTGGAATGTCCTAGAGGCCTGTGGTGTCAGAGAAACCTGCCCCACATAGTTGTGGCTCCATGGGTTCAACAAACACTCTGTCCTCAAGCTACAATAGCTCCTCTGCATCTTGTAGCATCTCCTTTACCCAGAAAGCAAAGGTGCTGGACCCTCACCTTCCAAGTTTGAAGAGGAGGAAACTTGGTGAGTGTCTTTCGTAAAAGTGGAAAGGCTCTGCAGACGTCTTCATATATATATATTTGTGTGTGCGTGCATGTCGCTTCTTTTCCTTTCGGCTTTCGCAACAGCAAATTAACCTCCTCCATCTAACCCTATTCTCTGTTTTCTCTTCTCGCACAGCAATTAACTTCATGTCCTCTTTCACTACATCCATCAATCTTCTCTTTGGTCTTCCTCTAGACCTCCTGCCTGGCAGCTGCAACCCCAGTATCCTACCAGTATCTTCACTATCCCTCCTCTGTACATGACCGAACCATCTCAGTCTGGCTTCACTGACCTTATCTCCAAAACATGTTACATGTGCTGTCCGTCTTATGGTCCTATCAACATCTTCATCTCTGCGACCTCCATCTCTGCCTCCTGTCTTTTCGTCATTGTCATTGTTTCTAGACCATACAGCATTGCCGGTCTCACCACTGTCTTGTATACCTTTCCTTTCATTCTGGCTGATCGTCCTCTATCGCATAGTACCCCTGACACTTGTCTCCACCCATTCCAGCCTGTTTGAACCCGTTTCTTTACCTTTTTACCACACTCTCCGTCGCTCTGGACTTTGACCCGAAGTAATTAAAATCCTCCACCTTCTTTATCTCCACTCCCTGTATCCTTCCCCATTCCACTTGGATCCCTCTCCTTCTCAGACTTACTGTAATTTCTAGACCATTGAGCGCACCTGAATATAAGCCGCACCAGCTAAAAATAACGGTATTGCTGAGCACTAAAAGTTGCCGTCTTCAGCGTCGGAATTGAACAGCCTCAGAAGCTTGTTGCCCTAAAAAATCCATAAATGAGCCGCAGTGTTCAACCTTTCACATGTGAAAACCGTAGTGGCTTATAGTCAGGAAATTACGGTATATTCTATCTTGCTGTGACTAACCGCCTCACTAGGTTTTCCTCTACCTAGTCCCTGCATCTGCCCTCACTGCAGCTCACAATGTCATCTGCAAACATCATGGCCCATGGAGATTTCTGTCAAACCTCATCTGTCAGCATGTCCATGATAACTGCAGAAGAGGCTCAGTTGATCCCTGATGTAGTCTCGCCTCCATCTTGAACTTCTCTGTCACACCTACAGCACACCTCACACTGTCTCACATCTTGCATACATGTCCTGCGTCAGTCTAACTTACCATAAGTCATCTCTCAGCACCCTGTCATACACTTCTTCTAGGTCTACAATGGCACAATGCCGCTCCCTCTGGCCTTCTTTGTACTCCAAGCATTCACAAAGCAAATACTGCACCTAGAGTATTCTTGTCATGCATGAAACCATACTGCTACTCATAAATGCTGACTTCTGCTCTCAGTCTAGTTTGTGCTACTCTTTCCCATAACTTCACTATATGGTTCATCAATTTTGTCCTGCATTATATTATAGTCTGCATCCCTCCATCCAACTCACTCCAGTTCTTCTCCTTCTCCACTTTAACTTACATCCCGCCTATGGGGGATATCCACTAACGACATTGACCATCACACCTTCATTTTCCAGGTTCAGACTCAATAATCTTTCTGACACTCTTTTCACCTCCAGATCATTCCTAACATACTCCTCCTTCACGATAACTCCTACTGTGTTTCTCATTCTGTCAGTACCATGATAGTACAACTTAAACCTGCTCCTATGCTTCTAGCCTTGCTACCATCAAGTCTGTATCATGTCATCCAACTCCCTAGCTTTTGTAATCATCCCAACATTCAATTTCCCTACTCTCATTTCCAGACTCTTGTCTTTCCTCTTCCCCCTCTGCTTCAGAACATGCCTTCCTGCTCTCCTCCTTCTGCCCACAGTAGCCCAATTTCATCTGTTATTCTGTAGCTTATCGGCACCAATGGTGGTCATTGTTAACCTGGGCCTCGACCAATTCATAGGTTTGATTTGCATATTTGTTTTTGGCATAAGTTTTACACCGGATGCCCTTCCTGACGCAATCCTCTGTATTTATCCGGGTGGGACCGACTCAGAGAGTCACTGGCTTTTGCCACCCAGAGGCCGCAGTGTGTGTTGTGTGTGTGTGTGTGTGTGTGTGTGTGTGTGTGTGTGTGTGTGTGTGTGTGTGTGTGTGTGTGTGTGTGTGTGTGTGTGTGTGTGTGTGTGTGTGTGTGTGTGTGTGTGTGTGTGTAAATATATATGTCCTTTTTTTTTTATCAGATGGAAACACTGAATCTGATGGTGTGGCCAGGATTTGTATTGATTATAAGTCTGGAAAAGAGGGGAGCCAGGCAAAACCAGGTAATCTGTTGGATGCTCTGGAGCAAGGTGTTCACCAACAAGATGACGATTTCTTGAGAGAGGACAGGGTAAGTTAATTTCAGTGACAAACGTATTCTGTAAATCCGCAATTGGACATTCCGTTTTCTGAAGATCTGGCAGAGCAACATGTATTGGTAGATCTCAAAAAAATTGAATTTCATGGAAAGGTTCAGTATTTAATTTCACTCATTTCAGAGAGTGAAACCTAGATATTATATAGTTCATAACATATAGATTGAAATGTTTCTAGCCTTTATTACTTGAAACAATTATAAGTTGTAAGTTGCTTCAAAAGTTCAATATTAAAAAGTCATGGTGTCACACCTTAATCAACTAATTATCTCAAAACATCTGCAAATGTTTCCTGAGCCTTTTAGTGGTCTTTCAGTCTGGGTCAGTAGGGTTCACCATGATGGTGAAACGATGGAATAACGGAATGGAATGGGTTTTCCTTTTCATCAAATTTCTCACTTGAAAAGCTGTTGCTTTAATGAAGTCAATAGACAAACCTGTTTTTTGTCAGTGTGAAGTGAAACATTTTTGAACAATAAGTACTACAATTAAATGTTTGACCATATCGGTTTAATGTATTTCTGCCCATTTATGTTGTATTTTTTGTATATATTTACAGTATAATGGAATGTAGATAATTTTGGAAATGTGCACTGTCCTGTGGAGTTGCTTACTTTTCTTTTGTAGGTAAGCCGTTTTGCCACACAATCTCTTCAGTACAACAAAAGGATGGATGATGAACTGCGAGTGGGAAAACGCAAAATAAAATTGGTCCAAGAACAAGTATGTGATGGAATTTGTTGCTGTTTATCCTGTATCTGGTTTTCAGCTCTAAATTTGAATTTGGCCATCATTAATGACAAATTACCTATGCACTATGACAGATGTTTTCTCCCAACTTTTGCTCTGTCTCTCCCTCCCACTCCACATTGCAAATTCAAAATAACCTGTTGAGCACATATATGTAACAGATGTTCCTTATCAAGCTGAAGAAATATATGTTGTGTTTTTGGTTAAAAAAGCAGAAAGAGCGTGAGTCAAATGACTAAAAAGTTGCATCCATATCTACATATGTTATGAGAGGGGCCTTTTATTTGTGAATGTCGTATTTAAAAGTATCCTGATATTTATTGTTTTTTCTTTGTTTTGTTTGTATGTTTTATCTCAGAAAAATACCTTAAAGGATATATCTGAAGAAAGAGCAAGCAGGGCTAAGAGGTTCCTGGCTGAGTTGAAGAATTCTCTCAGTCAGGTCAACTTTGAGCGAATTGTCCAGGCCCTTCACACATATAAGCGGACGGATGACCTGCATTTCCTTCTGCATGACACTGCTGTCCTGACTGAAGACATGAATACTCATGGTCTGTTTCGGGGTGAGTCATTTGGACTGAAAAGATCATTGACCTTGAGTTAATAAGCTTAGTTGTTTGTTTGTTTTTTTGGGGGGGGGGCATGAAAAAGGCAAGTTTATTCTGTTAGTATAAGGATAAGCAGGCTAAATTTTAGCATCAAAAAGTTCTGATCGAAAAGCTAAAATACCAATGAAAACCCAAACTACTTGAGTCAAGTAAAGTCAAGTCAAATTTTATTTATATAGCACTAAATCACAACAGAGTTGTCTAATGTCACTTTACATTAAAAGCAGATCTGGAACACAATCTTTAAAATGATTTACAGATATGCAACACAACGACATTGACAGAGATATAAAGCAAGAGTGTGATAGAGTCACGGGTGGTATAAGGGATGAGTTGGGAGAGACAGACACAAAACCTCTCGAATAAATAACAACAGCAGTGCTAACAGCTTCAAGGTTCTAGTGACGCGATACAATAATTGCTTAAATATTCACAAGCACCTGGCTGGACCGCTGCGGTAGATCATGCCCTAGGAATCTGGGAAATTAATAGAAATCACTCAATTCATCACATTTAGTAATACATACAGCGCAGCATTGAGTACTGCATTTAACCCATAACGGGTGAACGGTAAGCAGAAGGCAGCCACTGAGCACCACCGGAGGTTCAGTGTTTTGCTCATCAACACTTCGACAGGCTAGGAGGAGCTCCATTCCAAGGACAACCGCTCTAATGGGTGGTATTGTTTTAAGAGTTCTTTACCATATGGGGGTGCCTGGCCATTTAGGGCTTTATAGGTAAGGAGAATGATTTTCAGTTCTACTCTAAATTGCACAGGGAGCCAGTGCACAGAACCCAAAACTGGGGAGACATGATCCTTCATACAAGTTCATGTTCTTGTTAGAACAAAACAAGAACGTAACACCAATCCAGAGACAAAAAGTATGAATTAATTTCTCTGTATCTTTTAGAGACAGAATATGCTTGATTCTCACAATTATACTTAAGTGAAAGAGGGCAGTCCTCGAAATATTTTTAATGTGGGAGGTAAATGACAAGTTTTTGAAAGCTTTTGAAAGTAGTGTTTGAGGTCAATGTTACACCATACAAAGAGGCTTTATCATTCGGTATGGTGTTCCGATGATGATTAGAGCACGGAATGATGACTTCTGTTTCTGCAGAGTCAAACAACAAAAAGATGGTAGTCATTTGGATTTTGGTGTCATTAAGACATTTATCAAGTTTAATGCACTCACTAGTTTCATCTGGCTTCAGTGATTGGTACAACTGAGTGTCATGCGCAAAGAAGTGAAAATTTATGGAGTGCTCCCTAATAATATTGCCTGGGGGGCGGATATATATACTTTACTACAGTATATATGCGCTTAAAAAGTATTGGTCCAATAAAAGTATTGGCCAAACACAATAGCTTAGTTTTGATGCACACAGATAATGCGTAGGCTCACATGAAGACACATATTAGCAGGTTATTATGTTAATGAAGATATAACAGAAATACGAATGAAGAAATAGAGATAGATGCAGATTCTACAGTTTTATGACGTTTTAGATTTGACAAAGAAATATCAACATGCTTGAATTTCCATCCATCTCCTGCCACTTATCTTGGATCGGGTTGCGGGGGGAGCAGCTGAAGCAGAGAGCCCCAGACTTCACTCTTACTGGCCACTTGGTCCAGCTCTTCTGTGGGGATACTGAGATGTTCCCAGGTCAGCCGCCCCTGCAGCGTATCCTGGGTCTTCCCAGGACCTACTCCCGGTTGGACATGCCCGGAACACCTCACCAAAGAGGCGTCCAGTAGGCATCCTAACATGAAACCCGAGCCACCTTATCTGACTCCTCATCATGAGGAAGAACATAGATTCTAATCTGAGCCCTTTTGCCAAACTCCTCACCTTTCGGAGAAACTCCATAGGGTGTTCAATAAACGCCATATACTGGTACATTTCAAACCCCACAACACCCTCAAACAAAAACTGGTGCACCCCAAGGACAAATCACCCAGGCATAAGATCGAGAGTGTATGATGTCACCAGCACTGACAATTGTGATGACGTCTACATTGGAGAGACCAAACAACCTCTGCACAAACAGATGGCCCAACACAGGAGAATCACCACTTTAGGACAGGAATCCGCGGTCCACCTTCACCTGAAGGACGGGGACCATTCTTTTGAAGACAGCAATGTCCGTATTCTGGCCAGAGAAGACAGATGATTCGAGAGAGGAGTCAAAAAAGCTATCTTTGTCAAAACAGAAAAAAACATCTCTGAACAGAGGAGGGGGCCACAGACACAACCTTTCACAAACGTATAACGCCAAACTTGGACCAATACCAAGATGAATTTGCACACACGGACCAGGCCCATCTGCACCCTCCAAACAACCAGGAAAGATTCACCACCAGAACCAGCCCCCGGTAACTTCCCCATTAGCCTCAGTGTGATCCAACAGGTTTCACTCCTTTGTCTAGCTTTACCTTTTCACATTCCAATCCAGGTAATCCCCAAAAAGTTGCACCTTTGTCCCAAATGGACGACACTCCCATTAGCAGAAGAACCTCCTTCCACCTAGTTTCTGTCAATCAACTCCTCCATTTACATAACAAGCTACCATAACCAAGACCCGCCAAACTCTGACAGTTATATTCGGAAACTCCCCACAGATCATTAGAACTGAAGACGCCTCTCGGATCAGGGGTGAAATGTCTTCGAGTGAATAAAAATTAAAGTCCAGTTGCCACGACAAGATGACGTCAAGAATTCAACCCGGATGACTGAGAACCTCCAAAGACATCCTCACCTTATCTGTAAGAGACACCCTGCGGAGAAAGCTCATTTCTCAGCCACTTAGATCTGTGACTTTTTTCTTTTGGTCATGACCCACAGCTAATGGCCATAAGTGAGAGTCGGAACGTAGATTGACCGGTATATCGAGAGCTTCGCCATTTGGCTCAGCCCCTTCTTCACCAAGACATACCGTTGCAGACTCCACATCACTGCCAACGCCACACCAATCCACCTGTTGATCTTCTGTTCCATCCTTCCTTCACTTGTGAACAAGACCCTGAGATACTCGAACTCCACTTGAGACAGGACCTCCTACACGACCCAGATTGGCTGAGAATCATGGTCTCAGATTTGGAGGTACTGATCCTCATCCCAGCTGCTTCACATTCGGCTGTGAACTGCACCAGCAAGAGCTGGAGATTATGGCCAGATGAAGCCAACAGAACCACATCATCCACAAAAAGCAGAGACCCAATCCTGAGGCCAGCAAACTAGATGCCCTCAACACCCTGGCAGCACCCAGAAATTCTGTCAATAAAAGTTACGAACAGAATCGCATACAAAGGGCGGCCCTGGCGCAGTTCAACCTTTACCCGAAAGAAATCCGACTTACAACTGGCAATGCAGGCCATGCTCTGACACAGATCATACAAGGGTTGAACAGCCTGTATTATAGGGTCCAGTAACCATTAGTCCCAGAGCACTCCCCACAGGATTCCTAACAGAACATGTGTTCTCCAGGTCCACAAAACACATGAAAATACTGGTTGGGCAAACTCCCATGTGCCCTCAAGGACCCTGCCGAAGGTGTAGAGCTGGTCCACTGTTCCATGGCCAAGACAAAAACCACACTGCTCCTCAGACCTTCCTCTCCAGCACCCCTGAGTGGACTACTCCAGGGAGGTTGGGGTGTGTGATCCCCTGTAGGTGGTCCACACCCTCCAAAACCCCCTTTTTAAAGATGGGGATCACCACCCGGGTCTGCCAATCCAGCGGCACTGCCCCGGTCTTCCCCACGTCCAGACATGACAATACCATGGGTGGACAGAAAACAAGTAACAAACAGGATCATCAAGTACACCTTCTCCTTTGAAAGGCTTACACTTCTCAAACTCGTCACTACATTGATGTAGTTTGTAGTTTGATGATGTCGGTTCCTAGATGTAGTTTCTTTGTCAGAGAAGTCAGAGAGTGTCCCCAGGTGATCTGAAAAGTATCCACTTTGTCACAGGCTTTTACCAGTTTGTGCGACCACATCACAAGAAGTGTTTTGATGAGAAATGCCAAGAGCTCACTGGGTTTGGATGTGGATACAAACCTGCTCACTCGCTGTCCAAGGATAAGAAGAAAACAATCATCCTGAATGGCGGTATGTGTGTGCTCTGCCTTCTCCTGAATCTGGAAAGTGTCAATTGTCCAGTTGATTTGGTATGGCGACATGTTTCGACACTGTGCATGTGACAAAAATGTACAAAAGATTGACCAAGAATGCAGTTGTAGTTGCCTGATTGGCTAATCTTTTCAACTTGAGCTTCTGCCCACAAATATTCATTTAATTGAAGCATTTAGTTTTAGTATCTGAAGCAGAAACCTCTCAAAGTCAACATCTAAATGATGAAATAGTCCTCAAGGAAAGGTAGATTTCAGCAATCGTATATACAGGCCAGGAAATACATCCAGAGGTCCAGGATGGATTGTTGCTCCTATTATAACAGAGCAGTTTAGTTTGAAGAGACTGAGAGAGAAAAGTTTGAATCTACAATAGTTGAAGGTTGCAGAATCTGTAACATTGGAAACTGTTTCTTTTCTTGAAGCATCAGAGCAGCAAGCTAGTGTGGCTTTACCCTCCAGTTCCAATGTAAAATCTACCTGCAGTCACCTTGACACACAACAGCTCAATCAAGGAGGACAGCATCTAAGCAATGAAGGCCTCACAAGAACTCAGACAGGTAAGAAGGAAACAGCGAACACATTACTTAACAGTTTTCATTGTGTGGAGTGCTCACAAACACTGCTGAGAATAGACTCACAGATAAATCAGTTATTTCAAGTGGTGCACAAAGTAGATAAAAGTCACCTGACTGAATCAACACATTTATTTTTGCACAATCTTAGTATGTAGGTTTATATAAGGTCTTTGCTTATTAGGATATGCATCTTTTAAGATTCTCTGTCAACCAGGTCATGATCAGTTATCAAATTTACTGCGGCAACTTGACTTATTGTCTTTCCTGGAAGATGTCTCACCTCTCATCTGAGTAGCTTCTTCAGTTCACTTTGTATGGTGTGTGTTTTTCCTATTTTTCTATACAATTTTGAAATGGCAGTTTCAGTTGGTAGTTGGTCCCCAAATGCCCCTAGCCAGCC
>CAAKHD010013534.1:2500-13431 GCA_901007705.1 Fistularia tabacaria
TAACATTCATCGGAATAAATCACACGTTCATTGATGCAGTTTATCATGAAATGTTTCTAAGCTGTTGAAAATAAAACATTCCTTTGTCTATTTGTAACACAGACATACCGAAAGATAGATAGAGAAGATAAGATGAGCATGCACTTGGGGAGACATATGTGCTACATCTCGGAAAATTCTCTCATTCTTTCACCATTTTTCAAAGGCCAATTCATCGAAAAAGTATTTTTTATACCTCACATGACTATCAATGAACTCGTCCAAAAGACCATAACAAAACAAACGCATGACTTATTTGCAATACACCACTTCAGGTTAACTGTCAGGTCAATATTGGTCTAAACCTGAAATACAGGATGTATTCATTACTACTTTAAACTTCGATAAAAAATGCAGAGTTCACAACTTCAACGATTCAATACAGAACCACGTTAGACTCATCACAGCACCAAGCTAATGCTAGCCACATCTGCTATCCCCCATGTGATAGGTACAAAGCTCTTTTTTCTTAATATTGCGTCACTCACCTTCATGCGTAACAGGTTTTTGGAAAGTTTGACGGAGTCGGCCATTGCCACGAGCTAACGTACCAATCAAAGGGTCGTCACTCGTTACTTTCATTCAACGAACTGGTAAAGTTAATAACCGGCCACTGACGAGACAGCATGCACAGTGGCTGTGGCTGCAAGGAACTCAGACAGGGTCAATCGAGTGCTGCTATAGTCGCCACCCGCAGCTCCATATTCGTGATGTGCGTGTCCTGAACGAACTGTTCAGAACTTATGAGTCATAATTCCTCGTCTTTATAAACTCGTTCAGCGGTGTGCTTGTAAAAAGGTTAGACAGGTGAGAGACGGGTAAGGGGTCTGAACGTCAGTTCGCTGAACAGCCGTTGTCCTGAACATACTCGTATAAATGCGCCTCTATGACAACAACATTGGAGTGGGGAGAGGCGTATCATTCCGCGTTGGTTAATCTATTAGTCTATCCCTACAGTCACCAGCTCTAGGGTACCCTCCCTACCCCAGTGCTTCTCAATTATTTTCTATTTACGCCCCCCCTAGAAAGAAGAAAACAATTCGCGCCCCCAATTTCCGCCGCAACTAAAAATACTATAATTTGTCTATAAAATTGTTATTTGTACACCTCTGCATACACTGTATCCTTAAACATTAAAGACAACAAAAAAGAAGCAAATAAAGATCAACTTGAAATGAATAAATTTAACATCGTTTATAGTCTGTAACGGAAAAAAATTAAAGTGCATCAATTTGTCTGAAATTTAAAAATAAACAAATCCTTATTTAAACTACACACATTTTTTGACCGTGAACTATATGATTTTGAAAAATAAAATAAAATTACATCAAAAAATAATAAATTCAAATTGATGAGCAAATTACCTTAGGAGCACAACATTTCAAATACTGTATTCTGCAAAACAAACAAACGTAGGCTTCTTATCAGCGTAATTGGGGTGTAATGTCTTCAAGTTACGCCTAAATTTATTTGGCTTCATGCTGTCCGCTACCAACATTTTACGACACAGTAAACACACCGGTCTTTTCTCGTCTCCCACCGTAGTCTCAGTGAAGCCAAGTGCTACATACGCTTCTTCATGTTTCCTCGTCTTATATTCCGGGTGACTTTCGTTTGTCTCATTATCTCCGTCTCTCACCGCCTTCCTAATCAACCCTGTTAGGGGTTTGTTCACTGCACTTCATATCTCCTGCTCTGTGTGCGCATGCTCGGTGCAAAAAAAACCGACACCATTGAGGTAATACACTGCGCACACTGACAATGAGAGCGCCACTGCCACCCAATGCGGATGTGCAATTACACACACCCTGCTATTTGAAAAGCAATCCCCTACCCCAGGGGTTGGCAACCCGCTGCTCAAGAGCCGCATGCGGCTCTTTAGCGGCCCTGGTCAACAGTTTCTGGGTGGAAGGGGGATGTCATAGGGAAGGTGTGGGTGCAGACCCCAGAGCAGTAACATTAAGCCTCCTTTTGCATGATTTGCTGCATCCATGCAGCATGGCATGGAGGCAATCAGACTGTGATCCTGCACAGGTGTAATGGAGGCTGCTTTGAGGCCTTCAGGTCATCTGAATTGTTGGGTCTGGTGTCTCTCTTCTTCCTCTTGATAATAACGCATAGTTTCTCAATAATGTTCAGGTCAGGCGAGTTTGCCAGTCATTAAAGTGCAGGTACAGCATGTCATGTAGACAGCTTTTGGTACCTTTGGCAGTGTGGGCAGGTGCCATGTCCTGCTGGAAAAGGAAATCAGCATCTCCATACAACTAGTCAGCAGATGGAAGCATGAAATGCTCTTAAATTCCCCGCTAAATGGCTGTGTTGACTGTGGACTGCAGAAAATACAGTTGACCAACATAAGCACATGGCGTGGCCACCCAAATCATCACTGTCTATGGAAACTCCATACTGGACTTCAAGAAATGTTGATTCTGTGCATCTCCATTCGTCCACCTTGATATCCAAATAGCATGCAAAATTGACTTTCATCTGAATACATGACTTTGGACCACTGCGCAACAGTCCAGTTCTTTTTCTCTATGGCCCTGGTAAGACACTTCTGAGGTTGTCTCTGGTTCAGGAGGGGCTTGACACAAGGAATGCAAAATTTGTAAGAAATTAGTCTGTGTGTAGTGGCTCTCAAGGCAGTGATTCAGCTTAGTCTACTCCTTGTGAAGCTCCCCTAAATTTTTGAATGGGTTTGGTCTGGCCATCCTCTCAAGGTCCCAGCTATCCCTTTTGTTGGTGCACCTTCTCCTACTATATTCTTTCCTTCCGCTTTCTAGGATTATTCTTAGGTCCGGATCTCCTAGCCAATGGTGGATGAGCCCTATTGTATCAGAGGTTAGTTCGTATACGGGGAGCAGAGAGAAACAGAGAGAGACTGTGTCTGCTTTTACTCCAGAAGAACTCCGTTTTAGCCCACAAAACAGGTGTGGACACAGATAAAAATGGGATGGGTGACAGTGGCTATCTTCAAGGCCATTACATGACCGTGAGAGCATCAATGGGCTTATGTCTCACATGAAAGAAATGGAAAAGTACAGAAAGGGGGGTATGTATCAAAGAGAAGTGGAAAAGTACAGGGAATCTCAGAAAATAGAATGGTAACACAAAGTTATCTAACACTGAGAAACCATTTAAAGGCTCAGATTCACTTTGCAAGTGTGTGAGTAAATTAGATGTCTAGAGTGTGACACCAGAACAATCCCATTTGGTTTGTTTCATAAGATTCTGATTTTCTGAGACACCAAATTTTGCTTCTCATTCTGTAAGCCATAACCATCAAAAATTCAAGAAATAAAGCATTGAAATATTTCACTCGTAATATTCTAATGAATCTTTGTAATGTATGGGTTTCACTTTCTGAGATTAGTGAAAAAATATTGAACTTTATCATGATGTTTAAATTTTTTTTAGATGTACCTGCACTCTCAATGGAGGAGTAATAGAATGTGGTCAGGATGGTAATGCTCATGTCGAATGAGCAGGTACTGCCGCTGCTGACATTTCCTGAGGATCTCCTCGGTGTTTGAGACGAACCTCAGGAGGTTGTTAAAGATGGACTCGTACTCCTTTATCATTTCCACTGGTTCCCCTTGGATGGTGGTGGTGACTGCCTCAGTCAACTGCCTCTGTCTGCTAAAGAAGGTCACCACCATGTCCTTGGTCTTACTCAGGTTCAGTTCAAGGAAGGAGGCTTTGCACCAGTGCACAAAGTCCTGAATAGCTGAACCATGGTGGAGTGAATGACCAGACAGCAAGACAGGACAGTATTATCAGCAAATTTCACTTGGTGACAGTTTGGCTGTGTGGACATGCAGTCATTTTATTGTCCATCCCTCTGCCTATCTGGCAGCCCCCTGGAGAGGATCAGCAAGGGAATCAGTTACACTGGTTATGTGGGTTTTTACAATTCTCCCTTTGTCTAGGGTCATTGCAACTCCCAAATAGTCTGGGCCCATGTTCCGTGAATAAGTTGGAGCTCTATTGGTTACAGCTTGCAAGGCGCAAGAAACTGTCAGGTATCTTGGCTGCCTACGGGGGACAGCCAGCAGTAATGGAGGAGACCATCACGGCTGATGAGGCTGGAGCACTGTGACTAAAGAGACTTGGTGTCTGGGTCCAACATTGAACACCTGGCCAGAGAGTTTGATTTGGATGTCATTGGGGCTTGAGGAGCACAAGGTTTTGTGACTGTGACCAGAGCCTGACCATAATGTGACAAGAAAATTTCCAGGCTGTGTCCAGAATATGTTAGAACCAAGGTGGCAGGTTTAGACAATGTGTGTGTGTGTGTGTGTGTGTGTGCGTGTGTGTGTGTGTGTGTCTCATACACCATTCACTTATGCAGTCATGGATCATCTATTCCATCCCCCAGATTTGGAAAGGTTTTATTTGGGAAACCTACAAATTAATATAAATACAGATAATCATAGATGGAAATACCTTGAAATATCTTGTTTACAAGTAAACAGTAATTGTATTACTTGCATTGAAATATACTTGTGTGAACTGATGGGACTGGTTATGACATACTTTGAATTATTAACTTTTAATGCAGCCTTACTTGTTGCATACACCTGTGGGTGCCTTCCTCAGCTACCTGAGCAGGTAGCTGTAGCCTTTGGCCAAGAGCAGATGTCATCAGGTGGTGAACAACCTCAACTGGGTGTTTCGGCCCTCAACCACATCACCCTCCAGTTGGTGGGCCCCTGGCCTCCTCTCTCCTTCTCCATATCCAACACGAGGCAATTTCTGCCTCATCCCCCATCCTATGAGCAGCTTGGTTCTTGCTTCGCTCGTCCAGACCTTGAGCAAAAAGTAAATGCCATGCTGACTTAGCCAGTAAGCCCCTGCACCCTATCTCCACAGGGAACATCAACGCCTGCCAGTCCTTGTCTCTGCAATCTTGGACTAGATGTTGGTACTTCGAGGCCCTCCTTGACCATAGCACAATGTCTGGGCAGGGGGTTGTTTGGACTACCTCCAGGAACTGCAGCCTCCTCCCTAGATCGATGCTCATCTACCAGGAGCTTGCGGTTTGAAGGATACTAGGCTTGCTCCTTTTTGTGGTAAGCAAAGGCCTTGCTCCTTCCTTAAGGGAGATGATTGCTCTCTCCGTCAGCTGGTCTCTTCTTACCTCTCTCCCGCTCTATGGTGTCCGCCAATGAGAGGAGAACTTTATCATGGCAACATCTATATGGTCCCCGGGTTAAAGCTATTTTACACCCAGATAATATATGTGCCAGAGTCCTCTTCTGGCGGGTGTCATAAACAGACCTCAAGAGGAAAGAGATACAGTACGGTTCCAGTCGCCACAAGTCTCTCCACATGACCTTAAGCCTGAGTAAATCCCATTTTGTCCAGGCCCCCTGGGAACCTTGTTTCACTGATCTAGCTCACTGTTTCTCCTCCTCCCTGCTCTGCACCTCTTCTTGTACCATGCGTCATCTTGCCCTTGCACTTGCGTCTCCCCAGGTTTGAAAATGAGTAGACCCGAGGCCTTGCCGGTGGACACATGGGTTGCTGACAACATCCCACAGCTTTAGGGAGCTCACTGCCAGCTCCACAGCTGTGTTGGCAGCCCACTTGCGTCCGGACCTGGTTTTGACACCAGCTTGTTTTACCAGGTCGTCGTTGGAATCCCTCAGGCTTAACAAACTCTGCTTTTTGCCACCTTATACTCCTGAACAACTAATGACAGGGGGAGTTGCAGTTGGCCGGACCGGATGTAAAAGCCCACGAAAGAGAAACTTGGGGAAATGCCCTCCGTAAGTGCTTGTTGGTCTTCCTCTCAATTACCTCAACGGTGGTCATGGGAAACAGTGAATAGCCAAAGGAGCCTTGGTAAGAGGCTGTGTTGGTACAGCCAGGTATTGAACTTGCCCGGGAGTAAAGATTTGTCGATCATCTTCAGCCATTCCTAAGTGTGCTTCACAGCCTCAGTAACCTTGGCGCTATCTGTCAGTAACACATTGAACCACTTTCCCAGGCACTTTATTGGGTTGCCCTTGATGGATGGAAAGACGCGGACTTGGAGGCTGAACTTGTTTGTAACTCTGACCGTCTTGATGACCAAGTGCCTGGATTTCCCGGCTTTGAACCGCATCGCTGCACAAAAGGTAACACTGCACAATATTTCCAACACCCTTTTTGCGCCGACATAAGTCACAGTTGTTACTGTGATGTCATTCAGGTAATCCTCGCAGTACTGGCTAGACAATATAGGGCCCCAGGTTATGCCAGAGATTAGGTACTTTGACAATTTGGACAATAACAGGAAAAGCTATAGTTGGTCAAAATGGTGCAGAGAAGGTAGGTGGAAATACAATCTGTCCTGGAGACCATGTGTAAGGTAGCAAGGTGTTGGAAAAATATATGATTATGTTATCACGATGTTACTCCTCACTCTTTGTAAGTTCTGTCTTTTTACCTGAAGTATTATAAAGCAGGCAGTTGTCTCATAACATTCCTGCTCTTATTTACTTACGCTGCATACAATGGTTGATGGATGGAGGTTTACTTTAGAAGAAAGGGGATGTACAGCACCAAGACTGAACATCATTATCAGAAGAGTGAGAAAAGCTGGAGGCCAGCCAGCCAGACAACAAACACAAGGCGCCGCGCACTGGCAGCTGGAGGGAGGATGGTGTCAGGTGGTACCTGGAGATAACCATGGTGGCACAACACTGTCTCGTTATAGTGTTATAAATCTCAAAACGTTGTTGTTGTAAAATTCCCCACCCCTTAGAGCTGCAAAACCCCCTGTAACTAGGGACCACCCTAAGGAAAAAAGGAAATAAAAGAAAGGTACGGAGAGATGTGCGCCATAGCGGTGGGAGAGTGTTACTGGGCACGTCTCCTTCCGTTCTCCTTGCAAGTAAAAGAGTACTGTTGTCCCTTGTCTTCTCTCTGTGCAGGTATGCAATGATGTCTGAGGTGCTTTAGACCTGACACAAGGCTAGAAGCTTAGGAGTACGACTGAAGTTGTACCTTCATGGTACTGATAGGAAACGAGATGGAAATGGAGTAAGAGTTATCTTGAAGGAGTTGTTTGTTTGGAATGGGAGGACCCAGCTCCAGAAAATGACCCCCAAGGCAGTGCATACATTCCAGAGTACCTGAGAGAGACTGCTCATGTCACTCATGGGACTGGGCACCCCGGATTGTATGGTAGCCATGACACTCTGCGCCATCGCTATCGGTGGCCAGGAATGCTCAATCCCATCCAACGGTTTGTGCCATCTTGTAAGGACTGTGCTATGGCAAAGAACCTACGACACCTTCCAGCGGGTAAACTTATGCCCCTCACCATTCAGCACCGATTCTGGTCCCACTTGGGGGTGGCCTTTGTGACCGCTTTACCCAGATCACAGATTACCACCTGCATCTTTGTGGTGGTCAAACGGTTTTCCAAAACCAGCAAACTAATTCCTCTACTAGGGCTTCCCACAGCGGCGGACACTGCCCAAATATTCTTCCAGCAGGTCTTCCTGAACCATGGCCTACCTGAGGACATAGTTTCAGACAGAGGACAACAATTTGTCTCCCAGTTCTGGAAGGCCTTCTTCAAGCGTCTAAAAGACTTCTGGATATCCTCCACAATCAAACGGCCAAATGGAGTGCAAGGTCCAAGAAATCAGCCACTTCCTGCACACCTTCTGTTGTGACAAGCAACATGAATGGGCCCAATTACTCCCCAGGGCAGGATATTCCAAAAACTCCCGCACCCAAACCACCACTGGCCTGACTCCATTCCAGTGAGAATTTGGCCACCAATCTTCGCTATTCCCCTGGTCATGTGACATATCAGGGGTTGGACCAAGTCCACAAGAGCCTACAAGAAGCCTGCAACCGGCGGCAAAGTGAACCCCCTTCCTACACTGTGGGCCAACAAGTGTGGCTGTCCACTTGTGACATCGAACTTCCCCGCGAGAAGTGGTCTCCCTGCTTCATCTCTCCCTTCAAGATCATCAAACGGATTATTCCAGTCACCTTCCAATTAGACCTTCCTCGCTCCTACTGCATACACTCCGTGTTTCATGTCTCTTTCCTAAAACTCTCTCTCCTTTCTCCTCCTAGCTTGGACCGGAACTCCCCTCCACCACAGTCCGACACAGCAGGGGCACCTGGAATACCTTATTAATTGAGAGGAATGTGGACCAGCGTGGGTCCGGAGGCAAGTAATTCTGGACCTGTTGTGTGAGTTCCACCATTCCCAGCCCAGTCAGCCTGGCCCTCTGACCCATGGGGGACGAAGACGTCGAGGGCCCATCACCATCCAGGACAGTTCCTCCGGGGGCAAGGGGGGATTTTAAAGTACCAATTCACAGCAGAGTTGTCTTATGACACTTTACATATAGAGTTGCTCTAGACCACACACTTTAGAATGATCCACAGAAACCCAACATTTGTGAGCAAGCACTTGGCAACAGCAGCAAGGAAAACTGCCTGTTACTGAGCACAAACCATGGGGGGCTTCAAGCTCAATGTGGGTGGCCTTGTGTCTCAACCAGCTTCGTTAAAAAAGAGAGAGAGACACAGAGCAAGAGAGATGGGGGGGTTGGCAAAAAAGAGAGATGAAGGACAGAGCGATAGGAAGCAAGAGTGTCGTAGAGATAGAGGAGGGTATGGAGGGTTCGAGAAGGGAAGGCACAAATGCACATGGATCTATTAGTATTAGCAGACATTGTGCTGACAGTAATGTCGGTAATTGCAATTTTTTTTCTTCCTTTTCATATCTTGAATTATGGTGTATATCCTCTAAATAGGCTTTTGTGTGTGGTAGATCAAGCCAAATTCCACGGGAACCTGCAAAATGTGTGTAGTGTTCTCATGCAGTGTGTGGTCAAAACACTGACTTAACACGAAGATGAACCATAGCGTAATGACAAATGCTGCTATAAGATGAACCTTTATTTAACATGTCTTCATAGACATTAAACTGAAAAAATGAAAATAAAATTTACTCTTTTTGTTGTTCGACAACTTCTCATTACAAAGCAAACATGCAAGCAATCCTTCCGCATTGGCAATGAAAGAAAATGATTCGATCTATGATGCAAATCTTTGTTGACCGAAATGTTGACATTTTATATTTATTATGCACATTTTTATGCATTGGAAAACGTTAAGATGTTTGTCCTCCTACAGAAACCATATTAAAACAATAATATATATCCAACCATCCATTTTCATACATTTTTGAAGAGGCTCCAGGGAGCCGCTGGGGGGGGGGTGCTAAAGATCTGCATGCGACTTTAGAGCCGCGGGTTGCCGACCCCTGGGTTAGGGGGACTCTGTTTTGTGCTGCAAATTCTGGAGGAGGCTCACAGAGGTGATGAGGGACAAGTTAGCGATGGACAAGCCTCCCCGATTCAATGATCTTATTTGCCTGCCTAATCCCGTCTCAAGTTCAGCCTGCTCTCTGGTCCCTTTCATTCCCCCGAACCATCCTCTTCCACCACCCCAGTGGGGGTGGAGCCTATGGAGGTTGGGTGGATGCGTCTGATGGCCTCCAAGAAGGAGCACCAGAGAAGGCAGGTCCTCTGTCTGTACTGTGGACAGGAAGGTCACACCAGAGAGGGGTGTCCTGGAAACCGAGAGACTTCAGGTTGGCCAAACCTCCAATTTCCCCACACCTGTTTGTCCTGTCAGGTTTCCAGTTCACCTCTTGTGGCAGGGAAAGACACTTGTGGTCAATGCCATTGTTGATTCAGGTGCCAATGACAGATCGCCTTCAAGACCCCAGGAGGCCACCATGAGTACCTAATTTTGTCCTTTGGCCCTACCTTCTGGTCCATGATGAATGAGTCGCACAGGTACATGCTGGACAACTTTGTGGTGGTGTACCTTGAAAACATCCTGTTCTCCGGGAGCATCAAGGAGCACACCCAGCATGTTCGCCAGGTCTTCCAGCGACTCCTGGAGAACTGCCTCTTCATTAAGGTGGAGATATGCACCTTCCACACCTTCTCCGTGGAGATTCTGTGGTTAATTGTGTTGGGCAGACAGATTTGGACTGATTCCCAGAAGATGCAGGCAGTCATCGACTGGCCCCAACCTGCTAATTGGGAGCAGCTGCAGAGTTTCCTTGGCGTCACCAACTTTTAATGGCAATTCATCAGGGGAGTCTCTCTGTAGAGACCCCAGCCAGCTAGTCTGCACAGTCCCTAAGTACAACTCCCGGGGCACTGTCAGGGCCAGCCGCTTTCCTTGGGTTGGCGGCCTGCAGTGGGCGCCTCACCTCTTGTCTCTCTACCTCTACCAGAGTGCCCATGTTTGTAGTGATACTGGCTGAAGACCTGACTGACTGGGGTCTGCCAGTCAGGAAGTCTAGCAGCGAGTCACAAATGGTGGGGAGAAGGCCAAGGATAGACATTTTGTGGGTGAGTTTGCGTGGGGTGACCGTGTTGAAGGCAAAGCTGTAGTCCACAAAGAGCATCCTGATGTAGGAGTCATTGTTTTCTAGGTGGGAGAGGGAATAATGGAGGGTGATGGCTATGGCGTCTGAAGTAGACCTTTGAGCCGTTATGCAAACTGCAGGGGGTCCAGGTTGTCCCGAATGTTGCTCTGAATGTGGGCCAGCACCAATCTCTCAAAGCACTTCATAATTATTGGAGTGAGTGCCACTGGCCTGTAATCATTCAGGCAGGTGGGTCGGCTTTTCAAGGGCCGGTGGTTGTGTTCCTGAAGGGAATGGTGCTCTGGCTGAGGGAGAGGTTGAAGAGGGAAGTGATAACATCAGTGGGCTCATTGGCACACACTCTGGGGCCAGTCCAGGGATGTTGTCTTGTCCTGCTGACTTGTGGGGATTAATCCTTCTCAGGACTCTGTGTACCTGGTTTGATGACATTGATGATGGGGGGGGGGGGGGGGGGGGGGAGCGGGAG
>CAAKHD010013534.1:13451-52976 GCA_901007705.1 Fistularia tabacaria
GGGGGGGGGGGGGGGGGGGGGGGGGGGGGGGGGGGGGGGGGGGGGGGGGGGGGGGGGGGCCGGGGGGGGAAGAAAGGAGGGGGGGGTTTGGGGGGGCGGGGGGGGGGGGGGGGGGGGGGGGGGGGGGGGGGGGGGGGGGGGGGTCCAAGTATGTGTGTGTATCTCATCTCCGAACAATTGTTGAAGGTCTCGAAGCGGGCATAGAAGGTGATGAGGCATCATATGGCAGGCTGCCTGCAAAACTGCTGATGCTTGGTGGGGGACTTGTAATCCTTGATGTGCTGCAGGCCTTACCGCTGCCCAGGGTCAGCAGTAGAGAAGAGGCTATCCAGCTTCTCTCTGTACTGCCTCTGGGATGTTCTTGGGCTTTCCTCAGTCTGCACTTCACAGCTTTGTACTCTGTCTCATTGTTGGACCTAAATGCAAGAGAGCGGGCTTGCAACATGTGGCGCACCGGGCTCTTCAGCCAGGGCTTCTGATTTGTGAACTTCCTGACTCGTATGGCTGGCAAAATGCTGTCAACACAAGTGCTAATGCACCTGGTCACATACTCAGTGTACTCCTGTACACTGACAGAAGAGTCCTCCTGTGTCGCCACATTTTTGAGCACATCCCAGTCGGTCAGAATAAAACAGTCCTGCAAGAGACTCTCCAATTCTAGGGTCCAGAATTAGATTTTTTTGGTCACAGGGTTCATTTGTTTTAGTATTTGTCTGTAGACTGTCCAACTCTGGGGTCCAGAATTTGATTTCTTTGGTCACAAGGTTCGTTTGTTTTTGTATTTGTCTGTAGGCAGGGTACAGAAACGAAGATGTGGTCTGAATGTCAAAACTGGGACGAGGTGCAGCCCTGTACTCACAGTTGATGTTGCTGTAGATATACTCCAAAGTGTTCTTGTCATAGATGGGAATGTCCACATGTTGCTGGTATGTGGGGAGGACAGTCTGTAAGCTGCATTGGTTGAACTCACCAGTGGCGATCAGAACGGCATCAGGATGCACTGTCTGTGGTCACTGATGATGTTGTGGAGTTTGCCCAGCACTGCTGTGGAGTTAGCCCACAGCAAGAAGTAAACAGCGGCGCAAAACATGGCAGTGACTTCTCTTGGTAGGTAGTAGGGACAGCATTTCAGCAGGAAAAATTGCATGTTTTTATAAAAACTGAACAGTCTACAGCAGTGGTGTCAAACTCAGAGAGGGGAGCAAATACAAGAACTGACCCTAAATTGTGCGCCAAGCAGGATAAACATTTATTTATAATGCGACAGAATTAGTCTTTCTAGTTTGTATTGTTAGAAATCATTCATACAGAAATATGTATTTAACTTTTACCAACTCATAATAAAGAATTCAGAACAAAACCAAGCTCACTGATTAAATAACTAATGAGAACAAGTAATGAGAACAAATTTTAAATAACGACACATCAGTGGCCTTCTTATTGTTAGTCTCTATTGAAAGATTTTTGCTGACTTTTTTCAAATGAAATGTTTGTTTCTTACAAATTTAAAACTAACTCAATATTAAAAATAGAATAAATAATAAAAAATCATACAACTATTCAAAAAAGTATGAATAATATTTCTGATAATCAATCAATAACAAAAAATTTCTGAACTTATAGCAGCAAGCCTTGCAATTGAAAAAAATGCAAAAAAAAAAAAAAAGGGAAAATGCAAAAAACATTGAAGTTTAATCTGTTCCGATGCAGACTAACCCAAGCCAGATTTCTTTTCTTATTGACCAGTTAGTCAATGTTTGGAGTGAGGCTCAGAGCTGTGGAAGTTCTCAAGATTGAATGAAGACTTTCATCAGTCAAATGACTCCTGCGTGATGATTTGTTCATTTTCATTGTAGAGAAAAGTTGCTCACACAGGAATGTGCTTTCCAAACATGCTGAGCATTTGAGCAGCAGGTAGGTGGGGTTGGGGCATCGTCTCGTGAATGAAAGGGGAGAACTGTGCAGCGTCCACCAAGTCATACTTTGCCTTAAGTGTGTCACTGGCTTGGAGGTCCAACAGCTGCATTTGAACATCCACAGGTGCCTTTTCCACGTCAACCACAAATGTATTGCTGAAAAGATCAAACTTAGTTTTCTTTGCCTCAAAGTCAGTAAATCCCTGTGTGAACTCGGTACTCATTATGCCCAGTTTTTCAATTAAATGTGACCTTGGAAATACAATGGATGGGACCTGGTGAGACATATACTGACAGCATGGAAAGTGAGCAAAGTTTCCTTGCATCGTCTGCACCTCCCACAGACGCAGCTTGTCTTTAAAAGCTCTGACTGCAGTGTACAGGTCTGTGATCAAACGGTCCTGTCCGTGAAGCTGGAGGTTTCACGCATTGAGATGGTCTGATATCTCACAGAGAAACACCAATTCAAACAAAAACTTTTCATCTGTTACCTCTGCGGTGCCTTTCCCCTTGCTCTCCATAAATGTATATATTTCTTCACGCAAATCCAAAAATCTGTTGAGCACTTCCCGCGACTTAGCAAGCGCATCTCTGTGAGGTACAAGACTTAACAATTTTCAACACATACCACCTCAAAAAAAGCCTTAAACTGGCGCTGGTTTAAACCTCTGGCTCTTATAAAGTTAACTGTCTGTGTCTCTGTGTTCATCACATGCTCCATTTTTAGTGCTTTGCCACACAGTGTTTCTTGGTGTATGATCCAGGGGTGGACTGTAAGCTCACCTGCACAATTCTCATTCCGCATTTTCTCCTGCATCCTGCCCACTAATCCGGTCTTTTTCGCCGTACATTGCAGACATCTGTTGTCCGTCCCACCAGTTTGCTCCAAGGCAGCTTCATGTCATTCACACAATAAGACACTTGTTCAAATATGTCTTTCCCCGTGGTTGTGCCATTCATTGCTTTAATTCCTAAAGTTCCTCTGTGATGCATTTTTCAGAATTCACTTCGCGGATGAAGACAGACAGCTGAGCAGTATCCGTTATGTCACCACTTTCATCCACAGCAAGGGAAAAGGCAATGAAATATTTTCCCTTTTCCTTTAGCTGGTTTTGCAAGCTCACATGTCCGGTCAGCAATGATGATTCTGCTCAGGCTTATATTTGAAAATGCTTGCTTTTTGTTTGGACGACCTCACACACTTTAATTAATCATGCAGTCTTTGATGAACTCTCCCTCAGTAAATGGACGGACTGATTTAGTGATTTCTTGTGCCGCAATAAAACTTGCTTTAACAGCCGCCTCACTTTGAGATTTGGGTTTTCTAAATATTGTCTACTGTGACACCAGATTTCTTTTTATCTCTTCTACCTTGTTAAGCTTCTGCTGAGGTCATCCAGAGGTTTTAACTAGCTTTAGACGTATTTCTAGCTTCCCATTTCTCTGTAAGATTGAAAGTGGTTGCAAATTAATCACAGGACTTTCTTCGTAACAATGGGCTATTCAAAGTTTAGTCAAGTTTTAGAACGCATCATTGCACTGAGACTGCAATGGTCCCAGTTACAAACCACCATTTATTGATCGAATTATTGATTGATTAATCGAATCAGATTATCTCTGTACTTGTCCTTTTAGATTTCAGTGCTGCATTTGTTACCATTAGTCATGATATCTCATGAAAAAGACTATTTAATTGGTATTAGAGAAAACCTCATTGGAATGGTTCAAGTCCAATTTATTTGAAAGACCTCAATTTGTACACATAAATTAGGTGTCCTCCATGTGCACCAAACTTAGTTATTATATTCTACAAGGTTCTCTGACTAGATCAAACTGGTAATATTTTCCGGGAGCATGTAAGTGACATGGAAAGAATGTGCCTTTCATCATGCCACAATGACACTGAATGGTACCTGTCATTTAAGCCAGATAAAACCAGTTGGTTTATGAAACTTAAGGACAGAAAAAGCTGGATGACTATCAATTTTTTGCTGCTTAACTCAGACAAAATGAAAGTCATCATGCTGGGCTCTAAACATCTTTGGAACAGCTTATCTAATGATATACATACTATGGGTGGTGTCATATTGGTTTCAAGCACCACTTTAAAAGAGTCATCTTTAACCAGGATTTGTCATTTAGCTCTCACATAAAATATATATCAAGGACTGCCCACTGTCACTTGGATAATATTGCAAAAACCTGGCATATTCTGTTTCAAAATCCACCCATCCATTATCTACCGCTTATCCTGCACCCAGGGTTGCAGGGATGCCTAAGCCTATCCTGGCTGTAATTGGGCGAGAGGCAGGTTACACCCAAGATCGTTTTCAAGTTGATCGCAGGACCACATATAGAGATATAAATATAAAATATATAAGTTATAGAGAAATATAAATGTATTTTTGCAATATTTGAGCTATCATCCATGCAACTGTCCTCTCCATTGGTATTTGTAGGAACAGACCTATCTGCATTTGTGCCTGTCCTTCTCACACCCCCATAGTCCCCTCTGCCGCCCACATTGAGCCAAGATCTGTCTTAGGTTTCTGCCTGGTAAATGTTTTCCTGTCCGCTGTCGCCAAGTGCTTGTGGGGGAATGCTGGGTCTGCTAATAATCTCAGAGAACTCGGTCTAGACCTACTGTACACATGCAGTGTTATGAGACAGAATAGTCAAAAGTGAGCTTAAAAAGTAGTTGAGAACAGGACAGGATCAAGGAAAGCTGAAACTGCAACATGATTTAAATATGCTCTCATGATGATATAAAAACCCTTGTTCAAGTAGATGGAGGAGTCCAAAGCTCTCCTATTCACAGTGGCTATTCAAAATATACATAACAATTTATGGAAATATGGACTATCTGTTTGGATTTTGTTTGAGGAGATATCATCTGTCCATGGAAGCGCATGTCATGAAAATAGCACATTGTTTGTTTTTTGCTGTGTACACTCTGCTGGTTAATGCAATGTTAGGCGTGAGTAGGCTGCATGATTCAATCTGTAAACAGGACAGAATACCAGGTCATTTCATTATTGTGGCAGGGGACTTTGAACTCACAAACCTGACGTCACTGTGTTACCCAAATTCTATAAAAACATCCACATAGGAACATGGAATGGAAAAAAAGACCTGGACTAGGTTTACAGAGTGCCTTTGTTGCGAAAGTGGGAAATCAGAACCAGGTGTCACATCAGGCCCAGTGGTTAATTGACTCTTGATCATCAAAGCACATGACATGTCACAAAGAAATTCTCCAAGACTACAAATAATTTTCAGAAGTAATGTTAGTGAAACTTGGTGATGGAAGTGGGGTTGATGCCCTCGGACTCAGAAATGTAAAATTGAGAATGGCAGTCAAGGTCAGTGATTTGAAAAGAAAAATGTCAAAATGTATGACATACTGTATGTTCTCAACTTGTCTGAGTCTTTTTTTTCAGCTTTCAAAAAGTCTTTTTGCTACATCTGTGGCAAAGATAGAGATCTTTGCGGGATGGGGAAACAGAAGGCTTATGGCTTTAACAGGCAGTGTATGGACCTAATCAGTAATAGGAAGACGGGTGGGAACAGAGAGATAGGCAGCAGACTGGAGTAAGTGTGGAACTGGTACTTAGAGGAGAGTTGATTGCACTGATTAGTTGCAACTGTGTGTCAAGGTGGGGTGAATGAGCAGGGGTGCTGTGGCAGATGGCAGTCAAGGTGTAGTGGCTAACAGAAAGCAGGAGGGTGGCTCTGGCCTGGGCCCAGGTGTAGCAGCAACAGCGAATGAAGGCCTTGACCCTTTCAACTCCTGGGCCCGGAATAGATGGGACTGGTACCCATACGTGCATTAGAGTGCCAACAGGCCGGTGGAGGAACTGGTCAGGGTATGGTGGGCATAATCTACTCACAACAGCTGTTGTGACTAGGTCGAAGGGTGGCCGGATGCTGTGCACTGAAGTGCCACCTTTTTTTTCTTGATTCTTTCTTTCAGTCTGGCCATTGGATTGGGGATGAAAATCATATCACAGGCTGGCAAAAGCCCTGATGAGGGTGCAAATTCCTTTAAGAACACCAATGAGAACTGGGATCCCTGGTCAGACACCACATCAACAGGAAGGCCATGGAAGCGAAAGATGAGATGGAGGACAAGTTTTGCTGTCTCCTTTGCTGATGAGAATGAAGTCCGCCATCTTACAGAATCCATACACCACCGCCAGGATGGTAGTATGGATTCTGTAAGATGGCTGACTGAAGCTGAAAGAACTGACAAATCTGTCAGATCAAGTTCGCTTTTGTGCCAAGAAAGAATTCCCCTTCCGTAAAGCATGTGTGGATGGTAAGTTATCCAGAAAGCAGTACAAATTAAAACTGATTCATTGTGATATAATCCTTGTAACTTTCATCGATGAATTGTTTGATGTTCTCAGACATGAAATATCTGGGCTGCAGAGCTGGGAGGAGACCATGGCTAAAGAAGAAGAGATACCTTCCCTCTATCATTATTGGGAACGTAAGATCACTGGTGAATGAGATGGATGAGTTAACATCGCTCAAATGGTGCGAGGGGGGGGTGTTTCGTAAGAGCTCTGTCATGTGTTTCTTAGAGGCATGGCTGCATAACAACATAATGGACTGGACCATGAGTTTAGCCTGGGTTTCAGTTGGTGTGGGGACAGGAGTTGCAGCGACAGCGGCAAGAAAAAGGGAAATGGAGGTGCTGTCTAAGTTAACAACCCTGGACTGCATTATGATGAAAGAACTTGTGTGCTGACTGGGATGTTTTCTGTGATGAACATAGGGAGGACATATATGGACTGAGACTGCATAACTGAGTACAAGAATTTCTATACGGCTAATGTAATCCCCACAGAAACCATACACTGCTTCACCAATAATAAACCACTGATGACAAAGAACATAAAAGCAACACTGAACAGGGAAAAGGTGGTGTTCAGGAAAGTTGACAAAGAGAAATTTGAAGACGGTGCATATTTAACAAGGAGAACATCACAGTGGGAAGGGAGTCTTCCAGGAGGAAGTTGGAGGGTAAACTCGAACAACGCAACATGAGGGAGTTGTGTAGTGGCCGGAGGTCCATCGCAGGCCATTAGAAAAAGAGTGGCCATTGGATGGAAGGAGACCAACAGGAGGCCAATGAGTTAAACTTTTTCTTTAACAATTTTGATGATATGGCCTCTGCTGACCCTCTGCTCAACTCATGACTCCCCTCCCCCTGCACATTTGCCTCAAAGCACTCTGTCCGTCCTCCTCTTTTCACCTTTCTCTCAAAACCATTAACAGCCCTCTACCATTCACCTAATTTCCTCTTCTACCTTTCAGCTGCACCCTCATCACTCCATCTTTCCTCAACGACCCTGCTTTTTCCCCATCTTTTCACCTCAGACCAGCCTAGCCGGAGCTCTTTGATGACCCACCAGCCTCCCTCGTCTTCACTGCAGAGGATGTGAGAAGAGAAGTTTCACGTCTCGGTTGAGAGATGAAACATCTTCAAGGGAAGAAAACCAAGTCCAGTTGCTACAAGACGATTTTGACAAGGATTGACCATGACCTATGTGACTGAGAACCTACACAGACATGTGAGAAGACAGTTCCCTTGCTTTTGGAAATCTCATGCTTGGTCCTGGTGCCAAAGAAATAACACCCCAACTCACACAGTGACTACAGACCAGTGGTTTGATATCTTATGCCATGAAAAGGCTCATCCTGAGGGACCATCGTTCTATCATTAAACCAGCATTAGACCCCCTGCAGTTTGCATACCAGCCCCATATTTGAGTGAGGGTCATGTTCTTTGACTTTTCAAGTGCTTTTAATACCATTCAGCCTGACCTACTGAGGAATAAGCTACTGGACATAAAGGCGGATGCTCCACTTGTGGCCCGGATCACCAACGACCTCACAGGCCACTTACAGTATGTAAGGCAACAGAAGAACTGTTTTGAGCAGCCCAAGGACATCACAATGACTTGACAATGGCATGTGGGCTGTATTGGCCCAGGTGTCCTGCATCATCTGCTATGCTGTAAGTGTGGTTGGGCAGTAGGCTGAAGGCAACTGACGCTAACAGACTCAATAAGATCAGGAAGGCTGGTTTAGTTCTGGGGGTAGAACTGGAGACATCCGTGGAGGTGTTTTACAGGAGGATGCTAAAGAATCTGCTTAGTATCCAGGAAAACACCTCTCACCCCTTGCACACTATACTGAGTCCTACAAGAGCACTTTCAGCCACAGACTGAGACTACCAAGGAGCACCACAGAATGCCACTGGAGGTCTTCCTTACCTGTGGCCATCTAACTATATAATTCCTGCTCTTTCTGCAGGAAGGAAACCTGAGAAAACAACTTAAATTTAATGTTCAGTAGTGACTGTACTGTAATTTTGGAGCCTTCTGGCAAAATATATATTTTTTTGATTAATAAAGTTCTATTCCATTCCATCAGCAAGATGCGTAAAAATTGATTAAATCTCCAGAATTTCCGTAAGAGGATGACCGCATCCTCCTACCTGGCCTCACCTGTTTTTCATGTAACTGTTGGTCTGCTCCTTGACCCTAAGTATATTTTTGTTTGTTTTTTAACTCTGTGTTTTGATGTGGAGTCTTGTGTTGAAGCGTTGGTCCCATATTCAAAGACCTTTATTCCTCAACACCTTATCCAAACTGACAAAGGAACACCTTGTACTAGAAACCCCCGGGATGTGAACCACACCCCCAGCGAACAGACCTGTTGGTGAGAAGCACTGCCCCTAGTGTCTGCCACACAGCCACCTGCGAACACTCAGAAGGGAGGCCTGAAAACGAATTAATCTCTCACTGGAGGCTTTCACATACAACTACGTCGTCCACCAGCTGAGACAGAATGTTGCACTTGTGGCAGCACTGCCGCAATCCTGGAAGGAAAGCGACCCCCGATGGGGAACCTGGGCCAGAAAAAAAAACTTCATCTGCCACTCCGTGCGCTGATTTAAGTCTATATAGCATGACTCTCTCCCTACGCCCACCTATATCCAGCACAAAACCCTCAGGGCCTATCCCAAGAACCCCAAATTGGCCATTGTATGGGGGTTGGGGGGGCAGTGAGAATCATGTCACACAAAAACAAAACGAGCTGACATGAGATCTGCAGGCATGAAAGCCCGTGGAAAACAGCGATGAATAGGGCCTGGAACCCGAGTGTTGTTGGGCAAAAAATGAATAAACAACAAGACCGGGTGGGCGAACAGAGCTCTCAGACAAGAAAATTCCCAGCTCAGTGGGTGATGCATCGAGGTCCTTCTTTGGAACTGAACGCAACCCAAACACAACCCAAGGTAATGGTCCACCCATTTGCAAGTTACCAACTAGGTTGACATGCACATCGTAAAAATACCTGGCAGGAATTGGAAACGGTTCGACGGGTGACCAAGTTTGCTGGTGATTACTTTGTTGGCACGCTTGCATGCCACACATTCAGCCCCTTGATATCCTTGTGGAGGCCAGGACGGACTCACTTGGAACTAACCAGCTTCACTGATGCGTGAACTCCTGGGTGCAAGAAGGATTGAAATGAGCTGAAGATTCGACAGTGCCAAGCCAATAGAACCACAGTGCCAGGAAGGCCAGTGGAGATGCCCAACCCCGCCCGGCGGAAAGCCGGCTTTGGTGGTGCACAAGTATTACATTTGTCCGCGATCTGAGCAAGATGTATAGAGTTGACGAGGACCCGCTGGACTGTGACTATAACAAGCGCTGGAGAGGACAGCTATTCTACGGCAACGTGAAGATCGAACTTCCGCTGCCGTCCTAGGGGGAGGAAAAACAAAGTTTCCCCTGCTGGGCCAGACAATATGAAGTAGCGGTGATGGCGCTGGTTGGAAACACTGATGGCAAATTGGAATATGAATTGGCGAGGATTTACCGAAACGGCTGACCAAAGCGGCTTTCCTTCTATGGGATAACTTGCCAGCAGTCACTCGGGTGGAGTATGACCAGGTAAAAGAGAAGTTACTAGAGGCTTTTGGTCAAAAACAGTTCCTTGACTGTTTCAGAGCAAGCTTCTTCGCCCGTCCACGTGCTCCCGGAGAGAGCCTTGAACTATAGGCAGGTGAAATAAGCAAACTAGTCCAGGAGGCATTCCCTAGTTATGGGAGTATAGCGCAGAACAAGGAGAAATTTAAAGGCCTTAAAACTGGACTATGTCAGTGTACAGGTACGCTGGATTTCCTCATCTCTAACCATGCCCTCTTGGATTGCGCCCATGGCAAGCTGCATTTATGGTACACAGTACTTCCACGTTCCACCTCCTTGTGCCTACTGTGTCCCTGAATGAGTCGCTATCTAGCCAATGGCAGAAAGCGCGACTGACTGCATTGTTGGTGGAATATCAGGGGATATTCAGTGCATCAAAAGGAGGAATCGGCAAGTGCACCCTTATTCAACAACACATCAACACCGGGGGGCATCCTCCCCTACAGCAGTGCGCCTACCGAACCTCGTCTGAAAAGAGGGAGGAGATAGACAGACAGGTGGCCGCCTTATTGGCAGAGGGAGTGATTGAGGAAAGCTGCAGCCCCTGGGCCTCGCTGGTTGTCCTCGTAAGAAGAAGAACGGTGAGTGGAAGTTCTGCCTTGATTATCGTCGCCTGAACAGTATAACTGTGAAAGACTTGCGCCCCCTACCCAGACTTGATGAGACCCTGGATGCACTGGCAGGCTTCTTGTGGCTCAGCATGTTGGACTTCTCTAACGGCTACTGGCAGATCGAGGTTGCTGAAGAAAACTGCTTTCTCGATGGGCAGGGTCTCTGCCAGTGGCAGTCGATGCTGATGGGCCTCACTAATGCACCTGCAATGTCCCAGCGCATGATTGAGCAAGTGCTCAGAGGGCTTCCCTGGCAGGTGTGTATGGTGTACCTCAATTACGTTCTGACATCTAGCCCGACCTTTGAGGACCATCTCTCCAGCCAATGTGAGGTTTTCTTTAGGATCCAGGCAGCAGGTCTCAAGCTGAATGCTAAAAAGTGCCATTTGGCTCGAGATCATCTGGTGTTCCTAGGGCATGTTGTTTCTCGCCGTTGCTTACAGCCCGACCCCCGAAGCACAGACCAAGACAGAACATGGCACACTCCACAGAATCCAACCAAAGTAAGGTCATTTGTGGGCCTTTGCTCTTACTAATGACGCTTTGTTAAGGACTTTTCCCTGCATGTAGCTCCTCTGCACTGCCTCACCTGCAAGGACACACCCTTCAAATGGGCGACTGAATGTAACATGGCCTTCGAATACCTGAAAGAGGTGCTTTCATCTGCCCCAGTCATCACCATGCCGGACTTCAACATCCCCTCTGAGGTGTACACTAATGCTTCTATGGAAGCAGTTGGGGCTGTGTTGGCTCAGGACAGAGACGGACTACAGCGAGTGGTAGTACATGCTAGCCAATCCCTCAGTTCCCGAGTGAAACGTTGGTCCACCTTTGACAGAAAGCTGTGGGCTTTAGTGTGGGCTGTGCACTAATTCAGGCATTACTTTTGTTCAGCAGCCTTTGCCATCAGCATGAACCACAAGCCCCTTCTCAGCCTGTGCAGCATGTCTATTGACCAGGATCATATTGACCATCTCAATGCCTGTATAGTTTAAACTCAATAAACTCTAATAAAGTGGAGTCCTTCTGGAGGAAAAGCAGACACAGTCTCTGTCTCTGTTTTGTTCCGCTCCCTGTCGCTATGACCTAACCTCTGACACAATTGGGCTCATCCACCATCGGCTAGGAGATCTGGACCCTGGCCTTGGACTGAGAGGACGAGGAGGACCAACCAAGGTTCCTGGGGGTCACCAAAACTACCTTGCCTCAAGACTGTCTTTAACATGTAGGTGACAACTCAGAAGAAGAAAAAGAAGACAACAAAATCAATTACCATTAAACTGTTTTATATTGAGCATTTTTAGAGGCTAGAACTTAGATGTAATGGCCATAATGGAGGCTCTCCACTGTAAAGTTGTGCAGAATAGGAAATGGTGATACAGTTTTGTAAATTTAATAGATTTTTCAACTCAAACCTGTAACCAAAAGATGTCAGCTGCCAAGGTCAGTAACTTTTCTTGAAAATAAATGTCAGGCCGCATATATAATTTAACTGTGCTGTTTAAATTGTTTGTTCCATAAGACATATGGATTTTTATGATTTGATAAATTTACTTAAAACCTAATTCTTTTGAGACTTTGTTGCATAGTTGGTTTCCTTTACTATGCATGCTAATCTGATTCCACAAAATAAATGTTTACTGAGAACAGCTGAGAACAACTCCTTTCTTTAGAGGAATATGTTCCTGTTTATGGACTGATCATAAATGTTGCAAATAAATATCAGTCTGCAACTTGGTTTTACCTTTATTATGACCAAATTTTTAATTTAGTATTTATAGATCATTTTTAAATTCTTGATAATATTTAGATAAATCAACTAAATTCAGCCATCATATTTTACTAAACATATACTTCCATTAAGTTAATTATCAACATTATAATTTTGTTAATTACAATCAATAATACATTTGGCATATGCCTAGTCATGTCTAGTTGCACTTCCACTGACTGTCATGTAAAAAAGAGACATATACTTCCAAATTGCCTGTAATTTTACAAGTCTGTTTCTGTGATTTTATAGAACATCTGAGCCACAAGATACTCACATTATTAGTTCTCAGCTGGTCTTGAGGGTTAATCATCCTTTTCATAATTTAGTCAATTTATTTATATATTTATTTAGTCTGTTTTACCATTCCTGCTCCCTATGTGCAGGAGATCAGGGGTGTTCAACATCTACTACCATCTCAGCTGCCAAATGGAGCCTCTCAGAGTAGTATTTGAGAGGGTTATAAAAGAAATGGACTGGGGATAGCTAGTTTCCACTCTTGAAGCAGTGATAAAAGACATGACAGGGGCCATTCTTTACCCTATGTCAAATTTTCTACAGCTCAACACAACCACTATGCATTGTAGGCCACTGCCCCATCACTATATGCAGCAAGGTATTCTATTCAGTCGGAGAGGGGTATACATCCACAATCAGGTTAGTGGATCACCATATCCTTTCAGGTTTGGGGATAAGGCACAGATATAAAAGTGTTGTCCAATTCTCCATATCCCTGAATCAAATGGTTAATTCAGTACAGCTATACAGCCATCCTAAATTGATGTATGTTATATTGATGTAATAATATAAATAAATTATATCATATAAATATGTATTATTTATATTATTCATATTTAATATACATTTATATTAAATATAATATTAATAAACAGACCATCAAAGTCCTCAATATATATAAAAAATAGAATGAAAGGCATATGTTATGCAAAATTGACAAATTATAGTTTTGCTCAAGTGGCATTTGAATAGTCTTCAAATGTTTTCATACTAGAGATTCAATAGAATCTATTTTCATCTTAACAGGAGAAACAAATGGAAATTGTAATTCTAGATATATTTATAAAGTACTTTTCATCAAAGTGCTCTTCACATGAGAATAAGAAAGAATCTTTTCCTTTTGGCTTTTCCCTTCAGGGGTCACCAAAGCGAATCAACCTTCACAATCTAACTCTGTTCCCTCTATCCTCCTCTCTCATGCCAACTAACTTCATGTCCTCTCTCACTACGTCCATTAGTCTTCCCTTCGTTCTTCCTCTAGACCTCCTGCCTGGCATCTCCAATTCTAGCATCTGTCGACCAGCTACCAATCTGCCCTCCCATAAAAGTTCATGGTAAGTCACCTGGATGTCGTGGGGCTGTCCTGACAGACATGCCTCTACAGCATCGCCCGAAAGGCCCGAAAGCAGTGACGCTACATTGGTAGACTGGGGGGTGGCGACCCCCCTCTTTAAAAAGGGGGACCAGAGGGTGTGCTCCACTTAACGGGGATCACACTCCTCAGCCTCCCTGGAAAAGACTTGTCAGGGGTGCTTGAGAGGAGGGTGCGATGGGTTGCTGAACATTAGATCCAGGAGGACCAATGCGGTTATCGTCCTGGCCATGGAACAGTGGACCAGCACTATACCCTTGGCAAGGTCCTTGAAGGTGCATGGGATTTTGCCCAACCAGTCTACATTTGTTTTGTGGACCTGGAGAAGCCATTCAACCGTGTCCAGCAGGGAATCCTGTGTGGGTAGTCTATGTGGTACCGGCTTTTGAACACACCACGCACTGTGATTGATTTACTGCCTTTGCTGCATCTGTCATACTCTCAAACCATAGATTTCTGTCTTGGAAGTCTGTTTCTATACCAATGGCTTGAATTTTTGTGTAATTGGACCTGGCTTTCATTGCCTCCCCTTTTGTGTCAGTTGAGTTATTAACTACACGGATAATGAGCTGTCCCAACAGATCTTTCCCAAAGTGATATACTCCCAACAAGTAAATAGCATAATCCTTTGGATGAGGATTAAGAAGGGTAATCAGAACAGGATTACAATTTTTGTGAGAGCAGTCCTGGGGTGCATGCTTCCTCTCAATAGACAACCTCCCTTTTATCTGTGGGCAAATGTTAGCAGTGTCCACAGTTCTCCCATATATATTCCAATTGGCTCCTGTGTTAGCTTTGACAAACCTCCAAGTTTCACACCAGCATCTCATTTAGAAAATAGCGCTGGGCTTGCCGCACCCACCCATGGTTACAAAAATAAAGAGGGCCCAAGACCTACATTGCCCCATCCACCCAGGATGCTTGCACTCTACTATTGAACACAGGTCTATCTCTGCGGTGTTGGAGCGTTTCGGCCTAACCAGGATATCATGATCAGTGCGGGATCGTTTCACATGCGGGCGGATGGAGACGATGCTGGGAGGCAATGTACTATCTGGGGGTGGCAGGAATCATAGAATTGTCATTGGTCTTTCCGACAGGCAGAGTATTGTAAACACAATTGAGACTGAAAATATAGTAACGGCACTGAGAGTGCCTCTAAGACCACACAGTCATGGCATTCTGAATGGGTGCCAGGGTCTTGCTCCTTCATACTTGTTTCCTTCAAGTGATGGTGAAGCTTGTTGATCGATGGTCTGAAAGTTTCAGCTTCATTGGGACAGAGTGTTTCAATTCACCATTACATACAGGAGGAGAGCACTATTTCATCTCTTCGTCTGATCAGAGCGTCAGTCTCTTGCAAGGGCTGGTGTGGATCCAGGTGGCTCGTTCGACGACCTTTACAGCGGTGTGGGTGAAGAGGAGAATCTGGAATGGGCCTTGCTCGCGTTTGCACTTCCGGTCTTTCCTTCTGAAATCATTCACCAACATGTGGTCCCCAGACTGAGGATTATCAAGTGGACCTGAGGCGGGGGTTGGTTGGGCGGCCATCACCTGGCGCCCGATGTCTGCTAGTTGGAATGATAGGTTTGAACAATATGATAGCACAACATCCTCACATAGATGTGAGGATGGGAGTGAGGCCTTTGGGACTTCAACACCAACCTGTGGAGGAACAGTGAATAGGATTTCGAATGGGCTGAGGTTTGTGAGTGTTCGTTTTCTCATTCTCATGCACATCAGCACTATAGGTAGGGCTTTTGTCCATGATAACCCTGTGTCCGAGAAGGAGTCAGAGAAGGATATAGCCTCGGCGTCAGGGTCTGTGTATGATATAAGTTTACCGGTTTTCCTTATCTAATTCTACTGTTTGTTTGCGCAACATTTTGCTAGCTTTTCTTTTCAATTTCCATTTTCTCTTTCTAGCCTCTGCATCGCCTCTGCTCGCGGGGTGATAAGCGCAGCGCTTTCTCATATCTATGCCTAAATACTTACTTAATACGTCAAGGGCATCGTTAAAAAATGTCTCCCATTATCACTGGAGATTTTGGTGGGGATTCCCCATCTAGGTATAATTTCGGTTAGGAGTGCTTTAGTGACTACACTTGCCGTTTGTTTTGATGGTGGAAATGCTTCCACCCTTTTCAACCACGTCAACCATTACAAGGCAATACTTTTTCCCTTCTGATGGGGTAAGCTCAATAAAATCCATCATTAGGTGTTCAAATGGTCTAGTTGGTGATGGATCTGCTGCCATGGCTGTCACTTTTACGTGTCGGCCTGAATCTTGTTGTTTACAAATTCGTCAGCTTTCGCAATATTTTTTGTGCTGTTAGAGAGAAACTATTTATGAACCAGTGAGTTTTCATCTGGTCTAGCATCTCCCCTTTTGACACATGGTCTAACCCATGTGTCGACTTAGTGAAATGTGGGAAGAAATGTTTGGGCAGGCATGGATGGCTATTAGGTCCCCACCAGACCCTCGTGACCGGGTCATAGCAGGCCCTTGAGGATCTTGAGATTGATGTGTATGTGTCTGTGAGGGGTCGTAGAGAGGCGGCTTTGGTTGTTGTGTCAGCTGCAGCATTTTCCTTCAAAAAAGGGTCTGTGTGGTTTGTGTGGGCTGAGCACTTACAAACAGCAATAGCTGATTGTAAGAGAATGGCTTCAAGGAGTTCTGCAATCAGTTTATGATTCAGAACTGGCTTCTGATCAGATATCAGAAATTTTTTGCACTTCCCCTGTGCACTGAAATTATGGATGACACCAAATGTGTACCTATAGTCAATGTATACAGTAACTGTTTTAGGAGTAGTGGAAGGGCGGAGATCTCGAACATACACAACCATGGTCAGTGACAGCAGCAAAACCCACATTATTCTTCTCATCTTGACCACAGGAGGCAGGCCGGCGACATAAAGAATTATGTCGGTTGGTCAGTGGTGTGTCCTTTAAGTCAGGTCGAGGGGTGCAGGTTTGGTCGAGCTGTGCTATACAGTCGTGAGGGTTGTGGGACTCTCTGTTGTCAGGGAGTGGCATAAGTGTGGCTGGGTTGAGGATATTACAGCGCTTCACTTCTACATTCGGTATGTCGAGGAGACAGGTGTGATACCGAAGATAACAAGCACTGGATAAGTAGGAGATCTTTTGGTCGATCAGAATCATAAACACAGCATGCAGCACGAGGAGAGTTAGGTGTGCGTAGGCAACAACGCCTTGGGATGCCATGAGGGCTTTCTCGCATGCTGCTACAGCACGCAGACACTTGGGAAGACCTGCTGCGACAGGGTCAAGTTTGGAAGAGAAATAGGCCACTGGCCTAGGCTTGTCTCCGTAGTGTTGAAGGAGGACAGATGTCATGCAGCTGGACTTTTCGTTTTTCCACTTTTTCACTTTTTGTGGACAAACGGTTTGGAGGGTTCAGGAATACCTAATTTAGGCAGCGATTGGAGTGCCATTTTCATTTCATTGAATGCACAATCTGCTTCGTCAGTCCAGGTTAGAGCATCTAATGCACACAGACCAGGTTGATGGACCATGTTCCTTAATGGGAGTTTGATGGTAGAATAATTAGGAATGAAGCAACGACAGTACTCGCACATGCCCAGGAAGAACATCATCTGTTTCTTTATAATTGGTTTTGGCAATGACGTAATTACCCAGATTCATTTTGGAGATAAGATTTTGGAGTTTTGAGATATGTGACCTAGGAATGTCACTGTTGATTTTACGAATTGGAGTTTGGAGAGAATGGCTTTGTGCCCTTCTTTGTCGAGATGTTTTAAAAGGGTGACGGTGTAAACTTTGCACTGCTCACAAGTTTCAGAGGCTAAGATGACATCTACGTTCTGAACAATAGCAGTTACTGGGGATAGCTGTAGAGGGGCTAAACTGTCTCGAGTGCCATATTGTAAATTGTGGGTGGTTCACAGTAGCCCTTTTCTGCAGCTGTGGTTGATGACTCAGCTCCACCCTTCCGATCTGGGCCCCTTTGTCAGTCTGCTTGTTGCGTTCTGTCGGGCCATAAGTTGCCACAGCCTCTTCTTCTGGGTCCACCTCTCCCTTGGGGTTGTCTATGTGGGCAGTCTTTGATCCAGTGATCATATGACCCGCAGGTAAAACAGGCTCCGTCATTTTGTCCTTGCTGGGGACCATCTGGTCCTCTGTGACCCCTGTTGGGATCCGGTTGCTCATCAAGAAGCAGTCGTGCAGGAGGGTAAACTCCAACAGGTGTGCAGTGCCAATCATTTAGCCTCATCAAGCTGAGGATTAAGAGGAGCCTATTGCTAGCCTTTCAGTGCCAGATTGTTTGTCTACTATTCGTCTTTCCTCGCAAGTCCCTTGGTCCGGGTTCCATGTCTCACTCTTCCTCGCAGGTTCCAGAGACTCCTTTTCAAGAAATCCTTGGAAACGCCGTACCGCCTGAGTGTTCTTGCATTTGGGTCAGATACCCGCATTTAACATGACACATTCCCCTGATGTCTGGTATTGTGGGGAGCCAGTGATTGCTTGCATCATTGTCAGTGCAGCTTGGTGTTTGACGGTTTTCCGTCAGCTTTCCTCCTTTTTGGCTTGTTGTTGCTCTTCTACATGGATAGCATGCTGACAAACCTTTCTACAGGGTGCTTCATTGTAACATACACAGGACTTCTTTACTGCCGCAGCGAGGGGCTCGGACAATCCACCTAAGAAGGCCTGCTTTAGGTGACTGTCCCACAGCTTGCTGTCGTCTTTAGACTCTGGTATGCCACTGTTCTCGACAAACACTCTGTGCAGCCTGGTATAGTAATCTACCAGGATATTCTCCAGGGCGCTGTCTGCATGAGGTGATTTTGCTCATGTCCACTCTTCTTGGGAATGCGGTTCTTATGGCATCGCAAAGGGCAGTTAGATGGTCTTTGTACAGCTTGTTGTCATTGTGGTTCCAGTCCGGATTCTCTAGGCGAGTTGGGCCCCATAGCGTGCCTAGCAGCTGTTACAGTTCTGGGAATGTGGGGAACCCCTGCTGCTATCTCTAGAACATGGCTCGCGAGCCAGATGTGGCTCTTTTGATGACTGCATATGGCTCACAGATAAGTCTTAGCTTTTACATTGCACCTGTTCAGGGTTGCGGATGGCTGGAGCCAATCCCAGCTGTAATTCGGGGTAAAGGAGGGTCCGAATTCAAAACTCTTTTTATTGGATAATGCGGTTGCCTACACAAGTTGTTGTCAGGTTAAGAAGTAAACTTCCCTCCTTCTAATGAAATAGTCAGCAAGCTAATTTATGCAGAACCAACCCTTCTGACTATTAGGATGGCGAAAAAAAAAAAAGATGACAAGTACTGTACTGTTTCAACAGGAATGGACAGAGGAATTCGCCTTTGTAGAGAGAGCAGGTTCTGCGGCGTGTCTTATATGCGCTGATCGAATTTCATCGATGAAACGATCAAAAATAAAGCGGCACTTCGAGACACGCCATGCCACCTTTGCTTTGAAATATCCATCGGGGGATAGCAGGCAGAAAGTTTGCCAAGAGTGCAAGCCAGTCAGCAGCAACTCCGTGTATGGACCCGACAAGGTGACTGGAATTCAGCTAGCTTTACTGGTTCTTTAGCAATAGTGAGGAACGGAAAGCCATTCACAGATGAATGACTGAAGCTTAACATCACCATGTACCAACTAGACTACAAAGCCATCAGCAAAACTATGAGGCAGCAGAAGTTGCATTAATGGTAAGAAGTATTTCATTTATTAGTCAACTCCAGTATAACAACGTACTTAAAAACAATATATTAAGAGACATATTGTTCTTTGATATTGTTGGTCTTACTTGAAAATTCACACACTTAGTTGTATTTAGTGTTAAAAAATATTGTATGGCTCTAACAGAAATATATATTTTAAAATATGTTGCTTTCATGGCTGTCTTAGCCAGAATGGTTCCCGACCCCTGCTCTAGAACAGCTGTAGCTGCAATGGCTTCTGAGAGCCCGTAGGAAGCCACTAATTTATGTCATTTATTGTATCATTTTATCTAATGATGGTTATCTCCGGTTTGCATGAGACTATTGCCTTATTTCCTTTAGAAACAGACTTGCAATTTGTACTTTGTATTTTCATTAATATTCTTGTCCAGTCATTGTTCACCTCCATGTCTCCATGATGCTGCGCATATTGTTGGGGGATGGAAATGTAGAGGAATGGATAGTGTAATTCAGCGTTAACTGGCCTATCACTTCGTTCAAACTCGAAACCAGAGCCTCAGTGAACCCCATATCTATGGATCTCTGTACAAGAAACCTGCAGTAAAGAGTAACATATTCCCTGCGTGTAACTGAGAAAGCAAACAAACAAAAAAAATGCTCGTTAAAAGAGGCGGCATTGCATCATTGGAACACAGTGGTTAGCAAATAAAGCCAATGCTGATTGCTGATATACGTGTCGTGCCAATAATGGGATTACAGGCATGCAAATGACTAAACCTTGTAAAAAGAGTTTCTGTGGTCTCATCGCAACCTGCTAACAATCATGACTCACTCATGAAGGAATACAGTAACTGTTTTTAGGGAATTGGATATCTTCCAGGGGTGCACAAAATACAAGTTGATGAGAAGGTGGCTCCATTAGTTCATCCATGCAGAAAAATACCATTCCATGCTAAGAAAAAAACTCAGGAGTTAAATAGAATGGAGAAATTAGGGGGGTATAAAGAAAATAGATCAACCTACATCATGGATCAGCTCGCTGGTCGGCGTGGAAAAATCCAGTTGAAAACTGAGAACCTGTATGGCTCCGAGGGATCGAGAGAAAGTGATCCATTGAGAGCACTTTAAACTACCACCAAGGGAAGAGATCATGGTACGGTTTGCTGGAGCTTAGTGTTTCAGGAAACTGGATGCATCACCGGGGCTCTGGCAGATGAAACTAGACGAGGAGAGCTCAAAATGATCTTTCAACACACCGGAGGGAAGGTACAGCTTATTTCAATCAAATGGAAACCTATCAGCTCCATAAGTATGCCACAAGAGAATACACGATATTTCAAAACATTTCAGTCCAGCTGAGAGGAACATAATGAACGACTGAGAAAGGTGCTCGACCTAACATGGATAGTAAACTTACAGTTCAACAAAGACAAGTGCCTGTTTGGAGCAAAGTCATTGACATTTGTCTGGGATGTAGGCTCTGAGGAAGGGATTAGCCCACACCCAAAAAAACATATCAGCTATCCAGAACATGGAGCAACCCAAAAAATAAGGATGATGTCAGAAGGTTTCAAGGTCTGGATACTTAGCTTGCAAAGTACATACCTCAATTGTCAAAGTCAGCGCCACTTAGATGTCTCTCGAGGGAAAAAAAATGAAAGGACATGGTCACATGAACGGGAAGACTGTTTTATAAATCTCAAGAGAATACTCACCAAAAAGCCTGTACTCAAGGTCTACGACCCAGAAAAGAGCACTCGAATATCCGCCACAGCATCACAGTATGCACTAGGGGCAGTTTTGCTACAGCTGCATGATAAAGAATGGAAACCTGTCGCCTTTACATCCAGAGCATTCACATCAGTGGAGACAAAATACGATCAAATTGAAAAAAAATGCTCCTAGCCAGCACCTACAGATGCGTTAGATTCCATCAGTATGTATATGATTAAGCTTTTGAGGTCAAAACGGATCATACGCTCCTGGCGCTCATCGTGTCAAAGCCTCTCAACAACTGTCCTATGAGGATACAACGCATGACAAAAATATGTTAATCTTCACACCAGGCAAGTACATGTTCACTGCAGACGCTTTCATATGCAGTTGATGAAAAGGAAAGTGCAGACGAAACAAATAATGTTCAAACACGGGCTTATGCGGACATGATAGTGTCATCCCTTCCTGTTACAGAAGAGAGAACTGAAAAGATCAGAAAAGAGTCAGACACAAACCTGACCTGAGAACACTGAAAGAGAAAATACTAAGGAAATGGCCTGAACAAAGACAAACATGTCCAAGGCCAGCTCCAACTGCTGGATTTGTAGAACAGAACAAACTATTGTGAATGGCATCATGTTCAAAGGGAACAAGTTTGTCATTCCACCTGCAATGAGAAAGGAAATGTTACAAAAGATACACAAAGGACATTTGGGAGAAGAAAAATGCAAGCAGAGGGCACGCAAAGCCATGTATTGGTCTCGAATGAACAGACATCAGCCATACTACCGCTTCTTGTGAACTTTGTCTCATATACAGACTCACTGATTTCACATCCTGTGTCAAAATACCCATACCACAAAGTTGGAGTGTATTTGTTTGAATGGAATGGCAAAAATTACATTGTGGTTATAGACTACTACTCTAACTATCCAAGGGTTTTCGTACTTGGAAATTGATTTGCCCAATTTTCCAGTCAAGGACAAAAACATACGGAAAACGAAAAAAAATAATTGAGATGTCCTGGAAACGGTCATAATGCTGAAAAAAATATTTTGCATCTTTTTATTTTTCTCTGTCTTTTGAGTGAAAGAGAATGGGTGACAAGTTATGCATGCATGCATGTATGTTTGCTGTCATTGAGCAACATCGAGACACAGTGCTTTTCAAAGTCAAAGTCAGCTTTATTGTCAATTTCTCCACATGTACTTGACAAACAGAGGAATTGAGAAGACATTTTTCAGTATCCCATGATGACGTGAAATTAACAAAATAAAAATAAAGCGTACATTCAACAGTAAAGTACACAATAAACAATAAACAAACAAACTATAAAGTGCACGCAGATACAATTTAGTGGTACTGAGGTGAAAAGATGACTGTGATTTAATGTCATAAAAACTGAAATTTATGTATTTTGAATGAAGAGAATAGGTTGCTGTAGAGTTTAGCCCAAAACCATTCAGTATATAATACCATACAATAGCAGCATGGTGATAGCAGGTGAGAAAATGAAGTGGCTTGGCATAAAAAAAAATGAATTTATAGATATATAAAGATGTGTATTATCCATGTAGGGAGAATAGTGGCAGGGGTTTCTGTACAGTTAGTGCAAACCATCCATCCATTCATCCATCTTCCGCCACTTATTCATTATCAGGTCAGGGGACAGCAGCTGGAGCAGGGAGGCCCAGACTTCCCTCTCCCACATGGTCCAGCTCTTCTGGGGGGACCCAAAGGCACTCCCAGGCCAGCCTGGAGATATAGCCTCTCCAGCGTGTCCTGGGTCTTACCTGTAGCCTCCTCCCAGATAGACATTCCTGGAATACATCCCTCAGGAGGCGTCCAGGGTGCATCCTGACCAGATGCCTGAGCCACCTCATCTGACTCCTCTCTCTGCGGAGGAGCAGCGACTCTACTCCGAGTTCCTCGCGGATGGCCGATCTTCTGACTTTATGTCTCAGGGAGAGTCCGGCCACCCTATGGAGAAAACTCAATTCGGCCGCTTGTATTGGCGATCTCGTTCTTTCGGTCACAACCCAGAGCTCGTGACCATAGGTGAGGGTAGGAACGCAGATCAACTGGTAAATTGAAAGCTTTGCCTTCCGGCTCAGCTCCCTCTTCACCACGACAGACAGGTACAGAGTCTGCATCACTGCAGACACTGCACTGATCCGCCTGTAGATCTCCTGCTCCATCCTTCCCTTACTCGTGAACAAGACCCCGAGATGCTTGAAGTCCTCCACTTGGGGAAGGGCCTCTTCCCCGACCCAGAAGGGGCATTCCAACCGTTTCCGGTCGAGCACCATGGTCTCAGATTTGGAGGTGCGGATCCTCATCCCGGCCACTTCCACATCATCAAACCAGATCCCCCTCGATGCCCTGGCTGCACCTAGAAATTCTGTCCATAAAAGTTGTGAACAGAATCGTGACAAAGGGCAGCACTGGCAGAGTCCAACTTTCACCGGAAACGGGTTCGACCTACAAGCGGCAATGCTGACCAAGCTCCGACACTGGTCATACAGGGACCGAACAGTCCGTATAACAGGGGGTGGTACCCCATATTCCTGGAGCAACCTCCCCCGGACTGCCGGGACACTGTCGAATGCCTTCTTCAAATCCATAAAACACATGGATTACCCGGTTGGGCAAACTCCCATGCCCCCTGGAGAACCCTGCTGAGGGTATAGAGCTGGTCCACTGTTCCACAACCAGGACGAAAACCACACTGTTCCTCCTGAATCTGAGGTTCAGTGACCCGGCGGACCCTCCTCTCCAGCACCGCTGAATAGACATTACCAGGGAGGCTGAGGAGTGTGATCCCCCTGTAGTTGGAGCACACCCTCCGATCCCCATTTTTAAACAGTGGGATCACCACCCTTGTCTGCCAGTCCAGCGGCACTGTCCCTGACGCGCAAAGCTGCAGAGGCGTATCAGCCAGGACAGCTCTACAGCAACCAGAGCCTTGAGGAACCCAGGGCGGACCTCATCCAACCCTGTGGCCCCGCTACTGAAGAGCTTTTTGACTTCTTCAGCAACTTGACAGACCCCCTCCAGGGTCTACCGGCTCTGCTTCCTCATTGGAAGGTGTTTCGACGGGATTGAGAATGTCAGAGAAGTATTCCTGCCACCGATCTACAACGTCCGGCATTGAGGTCAGCAGCGGCCCGCTCCCACTGTACACATTGTTGACGGAACACTGCTCCCCCCCTCGAGACGCCGGATGGTGGACCAGAATCTCCTCGAAGCCCACCGGAAGTCATTCTCCATGGCCTCCCCGAACTCCTCCCATGTCTGAGTTTTTGCCTCTGCGACCACCGAATTTGCATGCTGCTTGGCCTTGGTACCTGTCAGCTGCCTCCGGAGTCCCGCAAGCCAAAAAGGCCCGATAGGACACCTTTTTTCAGCTTGACAACATCCCTCACTACTGGGGTCCACCAGCGGGTTCGAGGGTTGCCACCCCGACAGGCGCCATCCACCTTACGGCTGCAACTTCAGACTGCCGCCTCGACAATGGAAGCGTGGAGCATGGCCCATTCGGACTCAACGTCCCCCGCCTCCCTCGGGACGTGGTTGTAGCTTTGCCGGAGGTGGGAGTTGAAACTCCTGACAGGGGTCTCTTCAAGACGTCCCTAGCAGACCCTCACATTAAATTTGGGTCTGCCAGGTCTGACCGGCCTCCTCCCCCACCATTGGAGCCAGCTCACCACCAGGTGGTGATCCGTTGGCAGCTCCATCCCTCTCTTCACCCGATGAAGCCCATGTCCAGGACATGTGGCCGCAAGTCCAACGATGCGACCACAACGTCCATCAAAGTACTGCTGCCTAAGTTGCATTGGTGCCAAGTGCATATATACAAGGGTATACTGAACTGCTTTTGGGTGCATTGCCACAAACAACAGACAGAACCCGTCACCCCACCTGAAGGCGGAGGGAGGCTACTCTCTTGTCCACCGGGTTGAACCCCAATGTACACGCGCTGAGTCAGGGGGCAATCAATATGCCCACCCCTGCCCGGGGACTCTCACTGGTAGCAACTCCAGAGTAGAAAAGAGTCCAGCCCCTCTCGAGAGGCCTGGTTCCAGACCCCATACTGTGTGTTGAGGTGAGTCCAACTATATCTAGTCGGAATCTCTAGGCCTTGCGCACCAGCTCGGGCTCCTTACCTGCCAGAGAGGTGACATTCCATGTCCCTAGAGCCAGCTTCTGCAGCCGAGGGTCGGACCGCCAAGGTCCCCTGCTCCAGCCAACGCCAAGCACACACTGAACCTGACTCCCTTGGCCCCTCTTGTGGGTGATGAGCCCAGGGGAAAGGGGCTCACCAGTTAGTATATAATACAATAGCAGCATGATGAATTTTTCTGTAACTGTGCAGAAATAGCAGCAAAAACAGCAAAGAAATTGTAATATGGCAATATCTATTGTCAGAGTCCAGTGTTTTGGGGGTCTGGGGGAACAAGGAGGAGGGAAGGAGGGAGTATGAGAGTGGGGAGAGAGTTCGGCATCCTGGTGGGGGGAACTTCAGCATCCTGAGGGGGGCATCCTGGGGAGGGCATAGAGGAGGGAGTGGGAGAGTGGGTAGAGAGTTCAGCATCCTGACAGTTAGGTGTATGAAGCTGTTTGTGAAAAACATCAAGCAGTGAATGCCAGACAATATTGATAGGCTTCAGGGGTGAAACCACGGAGTGGAATAGCCTTATATACTAGTTAGGGGATCTCGTATGCTGGTGGAGATGGTGTCTCCCAACAGGTCCTTCTGTGTGGACGGCATCATCCCTACTGAAAAGTCACCATGTTTGCAATGTTAAATAATAAATCTATTTATCTATTCATAAAGCTGAGTATCTCACTGGTGGACAATAGTGGCCAGGCTATGATGCAGGTCCTGCCAACAAACCTCCAGATGCAGACAGAAATGTTCAATGGGCTGTGCTGCTTGACTGCTTTCCTTCACCACTCTGAGATGGACCCCAAAGTGACACCAGGGAAACCTCTAGCATTGATGCCTCTGCCAGTGCAGTTGTTCTGTCTCGTCTTAAGTATAGGGTGGCAATAACAGACCAATCGCTTTTGCATCTAGGGCCCTTACAGTAACAGAACAACACTACGAAATTGGTGAGCTTGAAGTGCTACACTCTGCGTGAGCATGTGAGCAACAGAACAGGTTCCTCTATGGTTAGCACTCGACAATCAGTTCTGATCATCAGGCCGTGAATACAGTGCTCTGTGCCTTTGGCAGAGGCCACCAGCTACTGCGACTCCATCGCTGGGGCTGACCGCCTTTCGTCAGTACAACTATGATCTTGTATTCACACCAGGGAGAGACAATGTGATGGCGGACCTTCTCTCGGACTTTATTGCAGCTCTAACCCCTTCTGTCCAACCAAATTCCTGTATTGTCAGAGAGTGATAGTGTCAAACACGATACACAGCTCTTCAAACTATTGTGATGTTTGAGGAACCACTGGCAGAATCAGACAAGGACCCAATACTGTCCAAGCCTTGTGCGTACATCAGGAATTGGTGGCCCTATGAAATTCCAAAAGACTTGGAACCATTTGCAGGGTGAGGGATGAGCTGTCCTTCTGGGTAGATATCTGTATCAAGGGGGCTCTACACAATCGTTCATGTGCTGACAATGGCACGTAAGGGGCACTGGGGAATCCTCAGCAAGCCCTCGCTTGTCCAGACACAGAACAATGTGGCTGCACGACTCACTCAGAGATTAAGATTCCAAGTGTTTCTTGTTATATGTAGTCTGAAAAGGGGTTTCCCTGTACAGTAAAATTCTAATTTTGCTGTCCACAGTGAAGCCAGATATACAGGTCTTAAAAAATTTGAATATGATTAAAACATTCAATAATATATATATATATATATATATATATATATATATATATATATATATATATATATGTTACTCATTTCTGAATGTGAACCCCATTGCACATAGAGTGAAATATTTAAAGCCTTCATTTCGTGAAATTTTGATGATTATGGCTTTCAGGTAATGAAAAACCAAGATTCAGTGTCTAAAAAAATTTATTTCACAAAATCAATAAATAGGATATTTTAAACAGAAATTCTAGCCTTTTGAGAAGAATGTTGATTTCTATGCACAATCGGTGGGCCTCTAAAAGCTCCCCCAAATTCTTAAATGGATTTTGTCTGACAATCCTTTCAAGGCTTCGGCAATGCCTTTTGCTGGTACACCTTTTTCCTTCCGCTCAGCTATCTATGAAATTGCTTGGATAAAGCACTTTTTGAACAACCTGCATCTAATGCAGCCTAATGACCCGGACTGAGAGACCAATTAAAAGCTCATGAAACGTTTGTAGGTGTTTTGAGTTGATTAGTTGTTTGGATTGTGACATGATGATTTTCCAATTTTGAACTTTTCCACAGTATTCAAATTTTCGGAGACACTGAATTTTGCGTTTGACTTTTTGTAAGCCATAATCATCAACATTTCAAGAAATAAACATTTAAATATTTTACTATATACAAAATGAATCTATATGAAATATGTGTTTCACCATTTAAAATGAGTGACAAAAAATATTGAACTTTTTCATGATATTCTAATTTTTTTGAGATGTACCTATAAGCACCTAAGGTGCCACATGCCAGGAGGGGTGCTGCTCTAAGAAGAAACATCCATCCATCCATCCATCCATCATCTGCCGCATATCCTGCACTCAGGGTTGCAGGGGATGCTGGAGCCTATGCCTTTCCTAAGCTGTAATCGGGCAAGAGGTGGGGTACACCCTGGACCGGTAGCCAGTCAATCACAGGGCCACATACACAAACAGCCATTCACTCACTCACTAATTCGGGACAATTTTCCCAAATACTTTCCAATTAACCTGCAGCATGCTTTTGGACTGTGGGAGGAAACTGGAGAACCCAAAGGAAACTCACGCAAACATGGGGAGAACTAAGAAGAAACGTGAAAAAGATAAACTAATCTAAAAAAAACCAATAGTAATAGTAACTCTCAGCCCAAATAGTCCTTGGGCTGAGGCTCAGTCAGAGTTTGCTTTTGGTTAATGACCACTCTGGGTGAGTTTTTGGGTGCAGATGGATCTGAAAGTGTATGCGTGTTGATCTGTCATGGGACACATCTCAGCACAGCATTGTATGTGGGAGAATTGTCCTTTCAAAGGCCCTCTACTCAGTGACAAAGATAGCCTCTTTGACTCCTTTCTCAAACCAGCAGTCTTCCATTGCCAGATTGCAGACATCTCCATCTTCAAAGGAGTGGCCCCTGTCCTTGAGGTTTAAACAGCGCTCGGAGTCCTGACCAAAGTGGTGGCTCTCCTGTGTTTGGGCATCGGTTTGTGCAGAGGTTTTTTTCTCACCAATGAGAGGTCATTGCATTCCTCTCCAACCCCAGTGATTATATACTGATTGAAGCTTCTTGGACAAGGCAAAATGTCTTTAAGGAGAGATGCTAGTTGCCGCAATAAGATTTGAAAGCAATTGACAGTGAGATGGCTGAGTGAGAACCATCATAGACACATGAATGCTGTTTAACTTCAGATTTTTGCTACCAAAGTTAAACATGAAGTTAAAGTTGACTAATAAAGCTACTATGTACAAAGTTGCCATGATAGCAGTCAGCAATTAATACAAGGTTAACAGTGGCTGAGCTGGTATTGATCTGGTCTACTACTGGTCCCATAGTGCTTTTCCTCCAGCTTAACCTGAAAATCAATGACAAATTGGGACTACTGTATAACTAATGTGTTGAGATGTGTACAATTTTGAACTTTTATATTATATTGCACAATTCTGTTCTGTTTGAACAACGGACCTTTGTAATTCACATTCTTGGAGATGTCAGGACTTGCACAGAACTTACCATAATTTCCAAACTATGGGCTGCTACTTTTTTCACATGCTAGGGGCTACAGAAAGTAATGAAATTACATCTCATTCTTTTCATTGTTAAATTGAGAAGTGGGCAGCCCAGTGGCGCCGTGGTTACCGCTTCAGTCTCACAGCATGAAGGACTCTGGGTCAATTCCAACAAGGGGTTTGCATGCCCTTCCACTGACTGTGGGGGTTTCCACCAGGTTCTCTGCCCCCCCCACAGTCCAAAAACATACAGCAGGTGAATTGGGAGATTTAACCCCAAAATTAGTGAGTGAATGGTTGTTTTTTCTCTGTCGCCCTGCGGTTGACTGGCGACTGGTGTACCCCCCCTCTTGCTGGATAACAGCTGTGATTGGCTCATCTTTTTCATTTATTAATTGTTATAGATATGTTATTTTCTGTTTCTATCTAAAAATAAAGTAGAGAAACTTTTTTTTGTAATTTATTGCTTATATAAACACTAAAGAACTTTTGGTAAAAAATAAAATCTATCATAATAATCATAAATAAAATCATCACAATGGCTCTTACATGAAATATTGCACAACTATAAACTTTAAGAATCACAAAAAAAAACACAGAAGTGTTGCTCAGATTGTGTATATGAGGAATTGTCGAGGTCCATGGGCAGTATGCTGCTGCAGAGAATCTAACCTTCAGCTGTCCCAGCTGCATCTAGTCCAGGTCTCTAGCTTGTGTTCTTTAACAAAGTGTTACTCTGCCATGCAATCTATAAACAGTCATGAAATTATATTTTAACTGGCTCTGTTACATGTCAGGTGCTTCAACACAAAGGGGTTGAGAGGAGTAAATGTGGGTCCCAAAACACCACAAAAAAGGTTTGTGCCAAAAGTGGCAGATTTGATAATGCTTTACACCATTTCATAACAAAATTTGAACAACAGAATCAGGTTGGATCTCATCTCCAACACAGTTGCTCTCTGTTTGCTCAAATCCTGTGCGCCTGCCTTGTTGGGAGCCATAGAAAGTCCAAAGAGATGAATCATCCAAAGCCTCTAGAGTGTGTAAGTGTGCATTATCAGATGTTGTCAACTTCTGCGCAGAGTTCAGAACACAATTCCTTGAGCAACATTTCCATCAACACCTAGAAAAGAGAACAGGGCATACATATATATTGTGTTTCAGCTGTAAACAAATGGAAAATCCCACAAATTGTAAAAATTATTCTCACATATAGAAGGTGTTTATTGGCACTGGCCTCTTGCAGGGCATTGAAGATCTTGATTATTCCAAAACGAGCATTCTGCTGGCCTACCAGATTTGCTAGTGCATCTGAAATAAATTGAAACCAGAGGAGAAGCATAAGCGCACAAAGGTGCAAAGGTCTCACTTTGGAAATTTAAGAGATCCAGGTCATGTTTCTGTTGCTACCTGGGATATTGTCTAAGAGTTTCTGTTGAGCTCGATCTTTAGTTTCACTGCGTTCGGCATCTGTTCGGACCTTGACATGAGGAGCCAAAGTCCCATTGGGCCAGAAATTGTCCCTGAAGACATTAATGTAACATACTAACATCTGTTCCGAGAAGATCCAGTTTACTGTGTCCCGGATCTGTCTAGAATGAAACACAGAATATATAGTTGTTATATCCATTCAGTGAGAGAAAAACAGTTGCAACCAAAACCAAAATTTTCCAAATGACCATAATCACCCATGACAATGTATCGAAATAATAAATACCAGATGATCACCTGTTTTGTGCAGCTGGTCATGTGTTTCTTTTTTAAAAATGTAAGCCCCAAAAGTATCATAACCCTGGTTACTAATCTGGGGTGTCATATCCGAAAAAATATTCTAAAGAGTTACAAGTGTGCATTACCATAAGATGAAAGTCACAATCAAATCTTATCACAACAACTGGACTTAGTTTCTCTCCTAAGAGAAAAAAAAAATTCAGTAGCTTGTTTTACAAGTATTTTTCTGATTTTCAGGTTATTTGCTTATTATTATTTTGGGGAGTGGTTTTTCAAAGTTCTATGATAATATTTATCTATTTGTTTTTCAAGGCAACTAACAACAATTTACTGTCGGCATTTTCTTTATTTCATGACATAAATCATGTGCAACTAAAAGGCAACTATTATCTTAATCCATCAAAAATGTTTGCAAAAAAGGAAAGTACAGTCATATCTTTTTTGTCTGAAAGAAACAATAAAATTGACAATTATTAGCTAATTCTTATTATTATTAGTCATATTTTTATATAAAAGTAGACTAACATATGTTACCATGGACACTCAGTATGGACTGAATAAAATAATATTTCCATAAAAAAATAGCAATGCATGGCAGGAATGTCACAGTCAGTTTGACATTAAAATAGATCGTGACTATTTAAACAATCCTTCAGTAAAAATAATTTTTTGAAAAAAAAAAATCAGTGTAAAAAGCAGTGTTAGTATCTTAGTAGATATTATCTTATTAACTTCAAGAAGTTTATGAAGAGTTACTTTTCAAACTTGCTCATATTTTTTCTCAGGGCATTCCAAGATGGCAACGACTACACAAGCTACCAGCAACGACTTACTTGTTGATAGTTCGTCCAAATGTTACCTGGACTAGTGCAATTAGTGTCTTCCTCACCCACTTAAACACTAAGCAAGACAAACCGAGAAGAACATTGAGAACATCATCTTATACATTTATAGACACTCTGAATTTACGGCTTGATTAAAATGCGATATGAGTAACAAAATAATTAACAACAATGATACATAGTAGATAGAAGAAATAGATAGATGAAAAATCAGCTGCAGTGTTGAATTCTGATAGTCAACATCAGTTCTCACTTCCTCTGAGTTCAAAGATCTCCCCAATCAGCATAAAGCATGGCTCAGCAAGGGCATCTCTCCTGCCATCTGGCTCATCACAGTAGTCTGACAGGTCACTGTCATCATCTGCCTCCTCCTGAAAACAAACAAAAAAGTGAGGTCTAAGACAGACTGAGTGTTAAAGTTACTGCTGATTTATCAGTTAGTACCTCTGCATGGGAGAAAAAGTCACCTGGCAGCCTCTCCAGGAAGGAGGCCAGAGAGAAGGAGGATTTCTTCTGAATTGACATCACCTTTACAAAAGATACATTCATTAGAAAAACTTGCTACATGAATGGAGTTCAACCAGTTACGTTGAGAACTTCAGGTATTCAAGTGAAATAAAAGGATGGGTACCAAAAAATGGAGTATGTATAACAATGATTAAAAGCAAAAATCTGACGACAGGGAAAGCAAAGACTACATTTATTTATACACTGCAGATGCCCATGCCAATCAAAGATTGGATGAGTAATTAAGTCAAGATGAGCCAAAATTTGGTTTGAATAATTGCAGAGAACAATTTATGGAAAATATTAGGTATCATCTTGATACTGTCAACAAGCATGGAAATCCACCTGCTGTCTGTCAAGTTATGGTTTCTTGTAGTGATTAGTGTCTGAATGACTGATATTAAAAAACTAAACTACAGATGTTAAAGTCTCTTATTTTCCCCAAAACAAAAAGAGATGTGTAGCAGTATTAACAGAGGAGTTCTCAAAATGATAAAAATTACAGTTCCCATGCATTTAACGAGATCATATTTGAAGATATTAAGTGGACAATGACCAGACAATCCAATTGTATGGCTAAAATGAATATTGTTCTATATTCTAAAACAGTATTGGTGTGTACTTTCAATCATTTTAGTATTTTCTTTTTGGCTTCCATTTGGTCTCCAGATAACAGTTGTACATAATAATCATGTAATTTCATGTTTATTTTCAATTTGTTGTTTATCACTATGCAATATATGTTCAAGTTCATTTCATACACCTGAAATCTGATAAAATGATATACAAATAAATACATTTCAAAAACATCACTTTTCATACAACTTAAAGTTAGGCTTTAAAAACCTTGGACTTTTTCTCTCTGAGGTCACCCTTATATTTAATATAAACTGAAAATTCTGTTTAAGGTGTTATAAGACAAAGCAGCAAGCTGAATTGGAAGATTTCAAATGCAGCAACCGTAATTATTGGACAAAATTCCATAGTACATAAATTCAGTTTAACCTATAGTAAGACAAATTCAGAAATGTTTATTAGTTTGTCAGATCTGATAGAGCATTGACTTTTTTGCAAAGTTTAGAGTTTGGAACATAAAAAGGATTTGAAGACACATTGTTAACATATGTCGCAGTTTGTGAGGGCATATTTTAAAGTCATAGCTCTTTGAATTGATTTGAATGAACAAAAGATATGACAGCAATCTCATAAATACAGGAAAAATATATGATTCAAATTTTTCATTAAAACATTGCAGGTATCTATATTTGATAGCATTAAGGAGGACCAAGGTTTGTTGGAGAATACACTCGGTTAGTAACAATATTTGAGTTGTGACAAAAGCCTTACCTTTAGGTGCTCTGGGGACGGGCTAAGGAATGCATACAGAGCCTCAGATTGGCACAGTCTTTCATCAGTCAGCACCCGCTACAGATTTAAATGCACACACACACAATACTTAAGGGCTTTGGGTTCTTTCAACTTTCCTTATTGATTATCTTTTCTCATTAGGAATTAATGCTTTGTCATTTGAAATTTCAATATAATTAGGATTTCTTTGAAGAAAATAAATCCTAATTATATTCAAATCAGAATAGACAGGAAAGATGTGTTACACGCTTATGTTTTCCAACATGTCATGGATTCTGGGTTACCTGTAGGAACTCATTGAGCTGCGTTTTGCTTTTGTCAAGGAACTTCTGGTCAATTGATTTGAAAGGAAGTTTACTGAGTGATGGCAATTGCAGTTTCTTCAGTGACGGGAAACACTGACAGAGAGACTAAAATGAGTTTAAGTAATCAAACAAAACTTGTTACATTTCCACAATGCGAGGTAATGCAATAAAATGCAAATACTTAACAATAAGAACACTTCTGTGAACCTCTCACTGCTACTGGCAGTAATATGTGGAAGTAGTTCTAATAGATTTTGAGATGCATTTTATTGTTAACTGGCACTGAATCTGCTCTTATTAAGAGAAGTGATTGGTATGACCATAAAAACACCGATCAAAATCTTACGACACCGGATCTAGCTTACGACAGAAAACAATGTTTCAATTGTACAAATATATTTTGCAATACCTCAGTCAGTTTGCGGTGCAAAGTTTGAAATTCAGTAAGTTTCCTCTGGACACTCCAGTAACTCTTGGCAGTGTCCTCCTCTTCCATCAAGCTGACACACACGCTATAACATGCAACAGTCTCACCACCTTCATCTGCTGTCTGAATTACAGATTGTCAAGTTATGACATAATTATGAATATCCTTCATACATAAAGTGACCCTTGTACCAGCTTGCATTGACTAAAGGAGTATTACAAAATTTTCTGGTATTTCGTTGTGTTTTTACATGTGTATCTGATCAAGGGGTCGGCAACCCGTGGCTCCGGGGCCACATGTGGCTCTTTGATCCCTCTGATGCGGCTCCCTGTGGCTTTCGAAAATAATTAACAAGTATTTAATTAAAGTATTTTAGTTAATTCATTTTTAAAATTGAATTTAAATTTTCTAACCTTTATTTAACCAGGAAAAGCCTCATTGAGATTAAGAATCTCTTTTTCAAGGGTTAACATCATGCATGCCTAACAGATGACAGCTTACAATCCTGTGTGAAGATGAAGGTGACGGCATACAGCCCTGATATGCAGACGCTGTGCGCTGAGGTTCAGGAGCAGAATTCACATTAACCAGAAATAATAAATATTTTAATTGGCAATTATTTAGCGTATATCCATATTTTTCAATTGTTCAGTGAAACAGACCTTTTATTATTTGGGTTGACAGTTGACAATACGTGCCAGTAAAAGGATGACAGCACACAGAGAGGACAGCATTTTTGGTTTGCTGCCGGTGGATAATTCAAGTTCGTTTTTTTTTTCCATAAATACAAGAAGGACTCAAAGAGACAATGACTATTTTGCTTAAAGGTAACCTTCAACCCAACATTTTTTTCAATGTTCAAATGTTTTGTTGCATGCAGAAATGTAATTTTGTTTTCTCTGCAGTTGTTCATTTGTTTTAAAAAATGCAACACATATTTTGTTTATGCATAGCATAAAGGCAAAAAAACCCAACAACATGTTATACGCCGTGTTAATTCATTCTAAATTTCAAAAGGCTTGTGTGGCTCCTGGTGTTTCTTTACTGTGGGGAAACGGGTCCAAATGGGTCTTTGAGTGGTAAAGGTTGCCGACCCCTGATCTAATCAATTCCTGTGAATATCAAAAATGATTGAATTTTCTTTAACATATAGTTAGGTTCAGATATCAAATGTATTGGTTAATGGTATTATACTCTACAAATCATGTTGTAATAGACTGGAAAACTGGTTCATGTGATCTAGTCTTTGGTCATAGATGTTTCATGGGAAAATCAGCTTGTTATTTATAGCATGCAAGTTTCTTTCACATATTTACGTCTTTGGACAGTTTGCTGCTTTAATTAAAAAAGTAGTTAACATTAAAAGGAAAACATCACCTCAGCAGCAGTGATAGTAGCCCTCCAGCAGCCCAGTTTTTCACACCACCAGTCAGTCCTTGTGATATGTTGCTGCAATTCATTGTGTTCCCTCTCCATAGCTCCTATTTCTTCCTTTAGTTTGCTCACTATCTAAAATTACACAAGACATAATGAGATTGAAATTCATTATTGAAGCAAACCAGTTACAATTACAGGTTATCAGTAATCAGATTAATGTAGTCAGCTTTCCATTTTATTTCTTTTTTCCCGGCAAATGATATGACTTTTATGCAGGAGGAGCACTGTAAAGAATTTGTATATAAGGCAAAAGACAAATGTAGAGGGGTAGAAAGAATATATACAAAAAATTATAAAAATAACCACCTATCTACATTACCCTCTCAAGTTCCTTTAATAAGGCTAACTTGAAAAGGGTCATTTCTGCAAAAAAAAGGGCCAAAAAAAGCTACCTATCTAAAACCAGAAGAGTTACAATTATTTTCTTCGATTATCAATATTTTCATATTTCTATTTTGCAAATGCGTAACAGTGGAACAGACTAAATGTTAATATAAACGGATGACAAGATTGTATTTCCTTACCTTTCGATCTGGTTTAGGTGCATTCTGAATAGAGCATAGAGCCTGCCGCTTGTATTCTAGTTTATCATAGAGTTGACGGAGTTTAGTGACAGCGTAACTCGCCTGTTCATTTATTCCTTTTGTGCCTTCATCACAGACCTCCTGTCCTGCATCTAGACCCTGACACTACATATTGGGATGGTTGAAAATGAATGAAAACATGCAAATTACCATGTGTACAAAGAACAATAAAATAAGACATTTATATATTAAGATTCAGAAATGTGTAAATTGTATGCTATTTATTTTTGAGTACAGATGTGTAAGTGTGTGTCTCTCTTACCCCTTCTTCCTTTTCTTCAATGCTACACTGTGATTGGCTGTACTGTTCATCTCTTCTCATTAGCCTGTCATAGAGATCAGAAACCAGGAAAGAGGGGTAGTAACGCTCTTTCATCGTTTCAGCCACCTAGAAAAAGTGTAGTAGTGACAAGTTTAACAGTAGTAAGGCTGATGAAGTTAAGATTTTTAACGATAAAGGAATAATTTAGGGGGAAGTTTGTACACTCTCATTACGTTTGCAATGAATGGGAAATTAAATCATTTTTGAAAATAAAATGGATATAATTATTAACTAATATTTGAGGACTATCCACTCACAACCAGGACATGAACAGATTGAACTCTGAGCTGAGGGTTGTTCAATATTCAGAATAACAAAAGAAAGCTTATATGAAGCAATATAAAGATAGTTACTTCATTATCTAGTGGGATCTCACTTGCAATTTTGTTGCTTTTCAGGAAAGCTGGGTTAGGATGCATAATATGAAAAATGTTGTCACAGTTATAAGAAATCATTTTAGATAAAATACATGTCACAAGAAGTAGTCAAGTATCAACAATCTTGTGAAACAGAGTGCACTTAAACTGAATACAATTAAATTCCACATCTAAATGCTTTAGGGGAAAATATAAGTAAATAAACAAATTACAAATTTCAGCATAACAATTTTACATAGGTCACAAAAAGAGAAAATTGTCAAATTACAATAAAAGCAATTGGAGTTTTTCAATTTGTAAAAAATACCTGGTCCTGTAGTCTCACAAAGACTTGGATTCCTCTGTTCCCCACCAGACTCTGCTGAATCTCTTTAAGTAGAAACCTCTCGACTGGAATCTCTCTGCTCTCTACAAAGAACTTCTGGTAGATTTCCCCGACAATTTGGGGCACTTCATTCTGTTAAACATACATACACAGCGACACACTCGTTCGATCGTACATTATTTTCCGCAATAATGAACTACAATACAACCAAGTTCAGTGCTGATTGAATGGTAATCACTGTGCAAACTATTGGACATATAAATACTGTAAATAAGAATGGGGCACCTTGTTGGCAGTTTTCAGTGTTTCCACCAGTTCCCAGAAGCTAATCAAAGCTCTTTTATCAACTCTCTCCATGTAAACTCTGAAATTCTTCCTGTATCCTGGATTATACAATATATCGTCAAACTGCAGAATCTGCATGTGAGAGGGGCAAAAAAATAGCCAACTAAAGATTGTTTCAAAGAATATCTTGAAAAAAAAAAAAAAAAGCTTGTGTGAGCATTTGAAACTGACACTTCATTCATTGTGATAAAAATGTAGAAGAATTTAAATAACACTGAAAGCACATCACTATTTGCCAAGTCCATTTTCACCTCCATTAACAGTGGTGGCTTCTGAATTAAAAGCCGCCAGTCATATCACATGATAAACATGAAAGCAGACATTTTGCTGCACATATAGTTTACAGAATGCTACTGCAACAAATTGCATTAAAAAAAAGCATCAATGTCCCTAAAAATGGACCTTGAAAATTGCATTAAATTTGAAACATCCATTTAAAAATTTTAACCAATCGCTCTGAAACCTTGTATTTACCCGGATATTCTTTTAAGATCTTTATCCCTTGTGCAATATCACCAAAGAGACAGGGTAGGTTTAATTGTTACGTATCTAACAATTTACCTTAAAAGGAGGCTCAATAGACTAGCTCATTAGTGAATTGTTTCTATGACTTGTCAAATGAGGTGGTTAAATTTAACCTTTTTTGCCCGATATAAAAAAAAAGAAGAAAAAAAGACAGGCACTACCAAGGAAACTTAGTACATGTGTCTTTCACATGCAATATGAATCTGACCTTCTGACTCTGAGGCTCGTCATTGTCATCAATAGCTCCATCCTCATTATTCTCATAATTTGGTCCACCAAGAAGGCGTATCCTTTTCTCACACTGTTTCTTGGCAACAGTCAGCTGATTAATGTATCGTTTCATGTCTCGGGCCCTCAGGAGGTCTGCCTTCATGGCTGCTGACTCTTTACCTTTTCGCTCTGAAAGAGAAAGTTGTTGCAAACAAACTACTAAGGGAAGTTGGAACCAAAGCTAGGAAAAAAAACCCAACTTAAAATGAATTTAAAAATAAATAAATAATAATAATAATAATAAAAAAAAATAATAAAATAAAATTAAAAAAAAAAAAAAAAATCACTCGACTAGCTGATATGGTCATTGAATCGCTATAATTAGTCAGCAAACCAAGTCGTGAATACAATGTAAGCAAAATGTAGTAATGATTTGAATTTTAGCAAATAACACTGCCCACATTAAGAAAAACTAAATAACCTTGTGACAAAAAAAAAGAGAAATCTAAGTTATAAAAAAAAAATAAAAAATACAAATTTAAAAATATCTGTGTACCTTTTTGCTTCTTGAGCTGAGGCAGGCTGCTGATGGTAGTAGCATGAATGATCTCTACCACAATCTGATACCTACCATGAAAGACAGGACCACTCAGTCAAATAACCTTTGACATTGCATTTTTGATTGTTTAACTTCTGAAAAAAAAAAAGGTGCAAATGGACAATATGCAAACCAACAGAGTATATTCTGAACTAACCACATTCAATAGCAACAGCATACCAGTGGATTTAGGTCAGATACTACATGTTTGTGTGGGGGTACCACAGCAGCAAATAAGTGTTTAACAGTCTCATAAAGTACTTGTATACACTATACAGTATGGTTAATATAAGAACCTATTTCATCATCTAATAAGGTAGTGTATGCATAGATAGTTCATCTCTGTAAGTGTATGAGCTTTTTAAGTTTTGGTGCCTGAGTTGTTTGAGGAAGTTGACATCTGTCGAAGTTGTTATCAGTTTTATAAAATCTTCGTAGGACGCAGCATAGGTGTAAGCTTTCTTCTGCTGCTCAGCCTGCTGCTCCCTCTGCTCCAGCTGAGACAACAGCATCCTGTTAATGGAGTCCGGATCGCTTAGGACCTCTACTAAAGGCTTCAACACTGCAATACATAAATATCAAATAAATTAATTGGGTCAAAAAAAAAAAAAAAAAAAAAACTTTTGTGAAATTAAATAATAAAATAAAAAAAAAACCAAAACA
>CAAKHD010013534.1:66734-84406 GCA_901007705.1 Fistularia tabacaria
CGAGGTGGAGCGATCGTCTTTGGAACCGAACCTCCCTGGTTCAATTCCCCGCTCCTCCTAGTGTGTCGAAGTGTTGTTGAGCAAGACACTGAACCCCTAACTGCTTCCCTGGCGCTGGCAGACGGCAGCCAACTACTAATGGTTCATCCCTGATGGGTTAAATGCAGAGAACGAATTTCCCCACGAGGGATTAATAAAGTATACATTATTATTATCTCAAATGACATGAATAATCTTTAGTTAATCATGATGCCAATGGCTCTGCCAAGTTCTACTGACTATTGTCTTCTTAAGCCATCAGAACAGTGCCCAGGTATGCTTGCCCATTCCCATACACATTCCTTTCGGCGACATGTGTACACTATTGCTCCAAGCCAAGTTGATAAACAACACAGTTATTCCTGTGTGAAGATAAATTTCTACTTGTGGTGCATTATGTGTTTTATCTCAGTATTTTATGAAGATTTTGTGAGTTCTTATCTTTAGTTTTATTTCTATTTTAAACCTTTTTCTTTTCATGCTGAAAGAATTTATTTGATTGCGACAATCTGACATATTCATTTGTATTAAATCTGAGCTTCTGGGAAAATGACCTATGTTCAACTGAATATCCCCCATGGGGGATCAATAAAGTGTTATCTTATGTTTCCCCTGCTCCGACTTTTTTCATACTTACAACAACGTGACCTCGCCAGTGACCTTTTGGGTCACTGGCGAGATGATTATGATAGTCTTTCCGCTAAGATTATTCTGCTGTGCATAGACCTGACCTAGACGGACAGCCTCACATACGTTTGATTATATATTGTGTCTGTCAACATGACCCAGTATTGGGTCATAGGTGAGATGATTATGACTGTCCATCAATGATGAAAGCAATGCAGTCTCAAATTTTGAGGTTTTTTTTTATTGTATAATTTAAATCAAGCAGCTTTGGAGTGTTAGCACCACTTGCATGTCCACTTGACCTGATAAGATAAAATAAGACAGATATGCTGAAACAAGTATGTTATGCAATCAATATCTGAGAAAAATCTTGATATCTCAGAAATTCCAGATAGTTATGATTGGTTGGCATCTTCCGATGAGTCGGTGCTTTTTTGTTTTTTCTCCTCAGGGTGTTGAAATGACTGAAAGCAACACATAAAATAGATATTAATAAGAAATAATTTTCGCTGGTCTGTATCTTTAGTTACAAGTAAAAAATACTTAATGTCCACCCATTTAAAATGAAAAATCATAAATGAAAAGGGTTGAATCTTTATACTGATCAGTTTCTTGATTCACCAATTTAAAACTGAGTTGCCTCAGTTCAGTCATACATGCTTTTCTGTCGGAAATGTAGCAGGAAAACAGCATGAACGTTAATGTGACCTTCAGACCTAATTCAGACATTTTCTGACAAACATGAGTGTATCCTCTTCTTCACACAGTATTATTGGGCTTTCCTGGACAGAGGAAAAAATATAAAATTGAGAAGAGCAGGTAGCTCTGAGTTGAGCTCCTTTAATACCTTTGTACACGACAATACAGCTGTTGATAAATTAAGTAACACATTTCGAGAACTGAATCATGGTCTGATATTTAGCCATCATAACAATGATAATAATTTAGAAAAAAAAAAATGCAACCATCAATATCCCTCAATTCTGTCTGCTGTGAGCTGCCAGGGTCATCTGGTTGAGCATCATCAGACTTCTTGCAGAAATACTGTCATTTGGCCTAAACCTCTGAATGAACAGATGCATGCGTCAAAATCATTTTTTGTGGTACAGTCCATTCATAATCAACACACACACACACCACACACACACACACACTCACACACACACATACACACACACACAGAGACACAAACACACACACACACACACACACACACACACACACACACAAAGTGCACACAAACTAAGACATGTTGAGAGATTATATTATTGTTTTTATGTAGCTGGTAGAAATATTGATAAAATAGTACGATAACATCTTGGTAACCGGGGATCCCTTTAAGATGGGGAGATCATGACCGAAAGGCCTATCCCCTTTATAACCCACTCTAACCAGCAATTAATGTTTTACACTGTCTGCTTGTTACAGATTTGAACAAAACAAATATCTCTATTTGGGTAGTAAAAGATAAACAGATCTGATCTACAAGCCTAATGATACAATTTATGACCACACAACCTTGTTGGGAAATGTGAGGCTAAAAGAATCACAGGAAGTCCAACAGTGAAGATATGTACACCCCACAGCCAAGGTCTCTGATGGGCAGCCAAGAGGGGACGCTCCATGAGACAATACTGAAATGAAGATACATTTTTAAAAAAGCACACAAACGAGTAGCTTGAAACACATACGGAATATATACAGACATTACAAAAACCTTTATAAGACTTTTTTAGGATTTTGAAATTAAATGACCATGTTGTAAAATTCAGTTAACACCAGTCGACTGAATTGATGTTAATGTTTACACATGCTGCTTACGTCATGAGGTTGGTGTAAGGTATATTGGACGTGATGTTCTAGGCAGGAGTTCCGAAAGTTCCCTCAGGAATAAAACAGTGAATCGTGAAGCTCCGAGTCATCATTCTGAGCATATCTTATGAGTACAACCCATAGATATCACACATGTCAGTATTTTTTCCTTTTCTAATAAGAGATCTTTGTCGACATGTATTAGCTGAATTCCTAGATTTGTGAGTTGACAATACTTGCTTCATAAATTGTGATTTAAAACAGTTACTGATTCAGTCCCAAGGTTACATGCACTGCAGTGGACACTGGTATAGGACTGGTTACTTACATTTCTGCAATAAACACAAATACATCCTCACATGTGCTTCCACAAATCTCCCTTAACAGAAAAATTCAACAGTTAACATAATAGACATAAAAGGTGCTCAAAGACTATAGATAGGACAAGCTGAAAATGCTGAGAGAAAAACCACCTCTTCTATTGCAAATTGTTTGTCTAGATTGAGAGAGGGCAAACTGAAAAAAGGAACATAAAAAGAATGCAAAAAAGGAGTACACGGACAAACATCTGTAAATTAAAGGGGAGTTAGTTGAATAAACAAAAAAAGAGCCTTATTTACAGTATCAGACAGTGTGTGTCTACCTTTGTTAACAATGTGATTCCTTTCTGTCTGTGACGGTCGTGGACGGACCGCACATGTTCCCTACCTTTGCCAGACCGGAGCAGCCCTTGACCAAGTTCGCCGGTGAGGGATGGAGGGCGGGGGGGCATCTTGTCTGCATTCCATCCAGGAGAGTGTGGAGCTGTCAACTTCTCCAAGTTTGTTTCCATCTTTGACAAATGCTCATTCAGTCTACGACAGAGTTCGTCTATCATTTGAGTCTGAGTGTGACCAACTCTGCCCATCTCTCCAACTTGGACTGGCAGCTTATCAAATCCTGCCAGCTTCTTCCATATTTTGCGATAGAACAAGCTCCAAACAGCAGCATACCCGTTATCATACGTCCAATGATGAAAATATCTTCAGCGTCCTCCACGGAAAGGATCGACAGGCAGAAAATCCTCCTCTTCCCCCAGGAGTCCATCATGTATCCGGCAATAAAAGTTCCGTCAGGGCATGAGGGCTCACCTCTTCCCTGTCTTCTTGTCGAAAAAATTTGATCAATGACATTGAGCAACCAGCTATTAAGTTTCATTTTAGGTTTTAGGTTTTCGGATGAAGTGCAAAAGAGAGGCTCCGATAGTTCAGACAGAAGGCCTTGAAAGTAGCCACTGTCTCCCATCCCCATTTTTATCTGTGTCCACACCTGTTTTGTGGGCTACATCATACTTCTCAATGCTGTATTGTTTAACTTTTGTATAGAAATGACTCACTATAACAAATGAAGCGGAGTCCTTCTGGAGGATAAGCAGACACAGTCTGTCTCTGTTTCTCTCCGCTCCTTGTATACGACTAACCTCAGATACAATAGTGCTCATCCACCATCGGCTAGGAGATCTGGACCCTGGCCTTGGTCTGAGAGAACGAGGAGGACCAACCGAGGTTCCCGGGGGTCACTACAACTACCTTACCTCAAGGTTGTCCTTAACACATTACAGATTTGTATACTGCTGTTATTAATTTTGTGACCAAAGTTTACTGATCGTTCAAATCAGGCATCATCCATTTTTTATCCTCGCATGTTTTGGCATTAGGATGCTATGTGCAAAATGTGATACTATATTCCTGCCTCCACTAGTCCCACTATTAGTAGCATAGTCAGACATTTACCAAGACATCAATACAATCTCTGCGTTGCGGTTGAGAAGCAATGATACAGAATTCGACTCTGGTATCGGGCTGGTGGATGAGTTTGTCTTCTGGGTCTTAATGGTTGAGGTGTTTCTTTGGTATCTTGGTTGTTAGTTGGCTTGGACGGTGTCGGGGTTAATGGTCTGGACGGCTCCTTGGTCCTTGCCTCTAGGCTGGGTTTCACTCTTGTGGCATGTATCCATTGGAGTTGAACATCTGCGAGAACACTCATTCTGGTAATGGCGATTACCTGCTGGGGTTCTGAATAGGCTGGTTCACCAACTTTCCTTTGATCCTGTTGTTTGATTAGGACTCAGTCCCCTGTCGAGAATGGATGGGTTGGTTCTGTAGAGGATAAAGCTCAAAAGAGAGACACTTTGGGAGAAATGTGGTTCAGAATTTTTAACTGATTATTTACATAGCTGAGTTGCGCTTCTCAAATCCCCTTTTATTAATGGAGCCCCTCTTGACCTTGACCATGGCGTCAGGAACGGTTTTCTCATGATTATCTTGAATGGTGATAATTGGTTATTGGAAGAGGGAGTCATTCTTATTTCTCCGAACACTCATGGTAATAATTCAGTCCATTTTTGTCCACTGCTCACAACAGCTTTTTTTACATATCTGCTGAGTTACTTGTGATACAAATGCTGGTCCCCTATCACTATTGATACTGGCCGGTATTCCAAACCTAGGAATGAATTCCTTGCACATAATTTTACAGAATGTTTTAGCATTTTCCTTTGTGGTAGGATAAGCTTCTGCCCATCTACTGAATTGACACACTATGAACAGTAAATACTTTACCCTTCCTTGTGCTGGCATGTGAGAGAAGTCTATTTGTAACATCTGGAATGGTTCAGGTGTTTGTGGAAACTGGTCATGAACTGTTTTCGGTTTTGTGATTTGTTCTTGCACATGTCACACATCTCGATATGTACTTTTACACATGGGCTGTTAATCCTGAAACACAAAATTGAGCCTGAACTACACCCCTGTGTCTGATATACAGTAGTATACATTATGGTATTATTATTATTATTATTATTATTATTATTATTATTATTATTATTATTATTATTATTATTATTATTATTATTATTATTATTATTATTATTATTATTATTATTGTTATATGAGAAGTACCATGAAAAGAATTTGAAGTATAGAGGATGGAAGACACGGTTGATCCTGATCATCTTTAACTATATCCCTATAGTCCAGAATAGCTCCATTACTTTGCCAGTGTTGTTTGTCGTGGTCAAATGCATGCTTTTTCATGTAAACTAAGTTGATGTTATGTGGTAAATATGCTGGATGCATCACCATGGTTAGATAGGTGGAAGTCAGATTTAGGTCTGGTGGATTAGTAAGGTTCCCAGCTGCGTACTTGGCTACTGAGTCAGCAAAATGATTTCCTAAAGCTTCTCTGGATTTTCCGAGAGTCCCTTAATATTGGCTATAGCTAATGCTACAGGTTTTGTTATTGAGTCCAGAAGGTGTAGTATTTGATGTTTTTAATATATTGTTTTACCATCTGCTGAGATAAAACCTTGTTGCTGCCATATTTTACCAAAGTCATGTGCTACACCGAAAACATAGCGACTGTCAGTATAGATTGTTACTTCCTGGTTCTTGTATAGATCACATGCATGTTTGAGGGTGTATATATCGCATTATTGAGCTGACATGAATGGCAGTGAATACGCTTCCTGCATTTTATCACTATAGCATAGCCACTTAGGTGGTTACCGTCAGGGGGTCTAGAGCATGAACTGTCCACAAATATTTTATCCGATTCAGGAATAGGTGTCAAAGGTCTAATCTGCATGAGGATTCGTCATGCATAATATTCAAACAGTTGTTTTCATAATCAACAGTTTGATGATATCATTTGGTATAATAAGAGAGCTGGGTTTGTGGAGGATGTGGCATACTTGATTCTCAGATTCTCAGATTCTGAGATTATTCAGTATCCTAATTACCTGATGTTTGGTGTATAGGGTCAAACTATGTGATAAAACTATTTTCTGCGCATCTTCTGTCATACTTGCAGCTGCAGCTACAGCACGTAAGCAGGCAGGCATACCATGAACCACGACTGGTAAGGTCTAGGAGTAAAATATAACAGGCTGCTGTTGTGAGTCAATTTTCTCATTTTCTCATCAGGAAGGCCAGCTCTGTCCTCGGAATTGAACTGGACTCGTTAGTGGAGGTGTCTGAAAGGAGAATGCTGAGGAAGCTGCTCAGTATCAAGGACAATGCCTCCCACCCCTTGCATGCTGTACTGAAGTCCTACCAGAGCACCTTCAGCCGTAGTCTGAGACCACCAAGGAACACCACAGAATGCCACAGGAGGTCTTTCTTACATGTGGCCATCAAACTATATAACTCCTCCCCTTTCTGCAAGAAGGAATCTGATTAACAGAAATAAATCAATATTAATATCATGTTTTGAGTGAATGCATGTAATGTTGGAGCCTTCCGGCAAAAGAATTTTCTTCGGAATTAATAAAGTTCTGTTCTATTCTATTCTATTCTATTCTATTCTATTCTATTCTATTCTATTCTAGAATAGAATAGCCGTACAGCAGGAATGGCAGTTCATTTTCTGTTAGACCCAGTGTTGGAGCTTCAGTGAGGGCTTGCTTCAGAGCTCGGAAAGCTTTTGTCCTGCTGTCAGTCCAGTTGATTGTGTTTTCATTGCAGGCAGGTCATAGAATGCTGTCATAATATGAGCAGTCCGGTATCCATTGGCAGCAGTAGTTGACCATACCCAGGAAAAACATTATTCATTTCCCTGTTTCAATCTTTTGGCATGACATAATAGCTGTTACATGCTCAGGTTGCAGAGTTTTGGCGCCATGTGACAGTACGAATCCCACATACTTCGCTTCTGACTGACACCATTTTACCTTGCCCAGGCTAGCCCCAAGTCCTACATCTGCTCAGTGGTGTAGGAGAGCAGTTGATGCTCCTTCACATAAACGTTTAGAGTCTGTTGCTAACAGAAGATCGTCAACATAATGTATAAGTGTGGCTCCCTCTGGTGGTTCATAATCAGATCATACCTATTGTACCACCATCCTAAATGCTGCAGGGCTATCAATGAAGCCTTGTGGAAGTATAGTCCATGTATATTGTTGATTCTTCAATGTGAATGCAAATATAGGTTGCGTGTCTGGACTGTGAAACGTGTTGCCAATGCTGCAATTGCAGTGAGAATTGACTGCACATCTGGCACCACTAGTGGTAAGGGAATTATTGTTTTTTACACAAGACCAAATATACACAACAATGAATTTATACTGTGTAAATCTCCAGACTCCTAGTTTACGGGGTTTGGGAACTGGGTTTACCAGATTATTGTAAGGAGATGTGGTAGGAACAATAATGCCTTGTTCTAATAGGTCATTAATGATTAGTTGCAATCCTTCTTCCTTGTCCTGCGTCAGAGGATATTATTTTATGTATGTCAGATTGAAGGATTTAATTGTTGCCTGATATGGAGTATGGTCTATTTTTACGGTGTCATTTCCTGATGTTGCCCAAACCTTGTCAGCTATTTTATTTTCATTTTCTGCATCAGATCTCTTCCTAGCAAGTTTACTGGAAGTTTGGCAAAACTATGAATTTATGTTTGTCCTTTCCTTCACTTGACCACGTGATGTCCAACCGTGGAGTATAATAACATTTTATTGGTGTCCTATTTATCCCAACAGTGTGAACGTAAGCTGATGAAACTTTGCCTCTATAGATTTTAGCTGATATGGATGATTGGGTAACTCCTGAATCCACTAAGAATTTTATACTACAACTGTATATTGGGTTGTGTTTGTCTACTCTGGTCATTTCACCTGGGTGCCGCCCGGAGGGAGATCGTGTTTATTAGTGCTGTGGCTGAGGCCGCATCATTGGTCTTCCTCTCCAGTCCATCACTGAAGTACTTCCGGTTTGGCAACACGATACCACGGCATTTTTGGATAAATTAACTTCCGACAGTATATGTACTGAAGCACACTTGCTCGTGGAGCAAAAAAATGGCGATGAGGACAATTCACCTGGGGGCTCGTAAGAACGCTTGGATCGTGAAGAATCTGTGCTAGTTGGCGGCGGCTAATATTAGCATTGCGAGTGGCTGTGCCGGCCTGTTGACGGTTAGCCGGGTAGATGGCAGGGATCGTCGGTCATGTCGGGATTTTTGATGAAGCAACAGGTTCGCGGTCGACATACGTGGAGAGATGTGAACACTTTGTGCTGGAAAATGGCTTAGAGCAGGGGTGTCAAACTCATTTTCACCGAGGACCACATCAGCTGAATGTTTGTCCTCAAAGGGCCACATGTAACAGTAACAGTAAAAATGAAACCAAATGTAATGTAAAATATATGTAACCAAATGTAATGTAAAATAAATGTAACACTCCCTAATGTTAAATAACAGATTTCATTACTTATTCAAATCCAAAATGTTACATATGCTTATGCATTGATGTAACAAAAGTTATGTTTACCAGTTGCTCTGATACAACATAAATCCTTTTATATTTTCAGGTTAAGAAACCCACATTACTCCAATCATCAATGATCACACTATCCAAGTGAATAAGAAAAATAGCCATTTGCATCAGCCTTTCTCTTCCAGGACATTTAGGGATAATTTGTATTTCTCAATTCCACTTGTTGAAAATCGCATTGATGTGAATACACTGCAACCTAACGGCATACCGCCGTTACTTCGCGGGGAACATGATTGGCATGAATTGTGGGAAATGTATTTTGTGGTCAATGCACGTGTTTGACTTATTTATTTAAAGAAAACCAGACCTTTTAAGACATTTTTCGCGGGCCACATAAAACGACGTGGCGGGCCACATTTGGCCCGCAGGCCTTGAGTTTGACACATTTGGCTAGTGCTAATAACGTATGGATTTTTGCGCACCTTGATTGCCCTAGAGAAACCAGGGGAGGGAAACTTTTGATTTGGTTGTGGAAGTCCTGCATGCCCATTTCTCCCCCGAAACCATTGTGATTGCTGAAAGATATCACTTCCATAAACATCATCAAGCAGAGGGTCAGTCAATTGCACAATTCATTGCGGATTTAAAGAAATTGTCTGAACATTGTGAATTTGGGGCTCATCTGCAAGATGCAGTTAGGGACAGGTTGGTCTGCGGCCTCAGTAGCGAGTCAATACAGAAGACGCTGACCTCACCTATCAGAAAGCAGTGGAAATCGCCATATCTATGGAGACAGTGGCAAGGGAGTCCCAGCAGCTTAGACGCTCCCTGAAGGTGAATGCAGTTTCCTTCTCATCCATGCTGGGGAGGTACTGCACCGTATGTGGTAGGACAAACTATTCTGAAAGTGACTGCTGTTACAATGACCAGAGATGCCACCACTGTGGTAAGAAAGGCCACATCTCACGCACATGCAAAGGGAGCAGGCCAAGAAATAAAGCTAGAACCACAATGTGGGAGAGGAAAGGCAACAAATGGAGGGAAAATTCAAAGAGACATGTAAATAAGCTTGCCACCAATGGTAAGCCGAGTGACAAAGATACCACTAAATCCGATGCAGATGTCGCCCTGCACATGGTAGATGTAGTCAATAGGAGAACACAGATCGAACGTTGCACAGTAGGATAACATAGTCTCTGTAGTAATATGGGTCAGGCCAAGAGTTGAGGGACAAACAACCAAGATGGAACAAGACGCGGGTGCAGCAGTGTCCATTATCTCAGAGAAGCTGTATAGTACACAATTCAGCCACATTCGTCAGCGCCACATCCACATCCTGCTGAAAACATACTCTGGCCAAATCATCGCCCTAGTAGGGGTGATGAAAATTAGGGTGCAGATGAATAAACAAAGCGCACGGCTCCCCTTATATGTACTCAAAGGTAATGTACCCTCCCATTTGGCTGTGAGTGGCTAAGAAGTGTGAGACTAAACTGGAGAGCAGTAGCATCAACCAAATCTATTCATCACATGCGGAAAGATGACACCTTGAGAACAGGTCTACAGTCATGTGAAAAAATTAGGACACCCAATTCAATAATCGGCGCTTCATTAAGAAGTGTTCACATGTCAATGTCCAATCATGTTTATATGCATTTCTAGAAAAGAAAGTGATCTAATTGCAGTGAAACAACAAGTATTAACATTGTTTTACACATAAAAAAAAAAAAATGTGTATTTTAAAAGTTAGGACACCCTACCCCCTAATAACCACTGTTTCCCCCTTTGGCTGATATAACTTCAGTGAGACGCTCTTTGTAGCCTCTTACCAGTCTCTGACATCGATCAGAAGAAAGTCTGCACCAATCCTGAATGCAGAATTTTTTCAGCTGTGATATGTTTGAGGGGTTTCTTGCATGTACAGCCCGTTTCAAGTCACCCCACAGCATCTCAATGGAATTAAGATCAGTGCTTTGACTTGGCCATTCCAGGACTCTCCACTTCTTAGTTTTTAGCCAGTTCTTGGTGGATTTGCTGGTATGCTTTGGGTCATTGTCATGTTGCAATGTCCAGTTCCGCTTCAGCTTTAAATTTTTTACAGATGGTTTCAGATGTTCTTCAAGCACCCTCTAATACACAGGAGAATTCATGATGGATTCTATGATGGTGAGCTGGCCAGGTCCTGCTGCTGCAAAGCATCCCCCAACCAAGATACTGCCACCTCCATACTTCACAGTTGGTATGAGGTTCTTTTCTTGGAAGGCTGTCGATGGTTTACGCCAAACACGTCTTCTGTTCTGGTGTCCAAATAATTCAATTTTAGACTCATCTGTCCAAAGAACATTATTCCAGAAGTCACGGTCTTTGTCTTTGTTCTCTCTGGAAAAATTCAATCTGGCATTAATGTTTTTCTTGGAGAGCAAAGATTTCTTCCTTGCACACCTCCCATGAAAGTCAAACTTGTGTAGTCTCTTTCTGATAGTAGAGTCATGCGCTTTCACATCCACCGTAGCCAGAGCCTGCTGTAGTTCCCATGATGACACTTTAGTGTTTTTGATGACTTCTTTGAGCATCTTCAGTCTGCTCTGGGGTTGAATTTGCTTGGACAGCAAGACTTTGGCATGGTGGCAGTTGTTTTGAATATCCTAGACTTGTAAACAATTTCCTGGATGGTGGAATGACTGATGTCAAGTTCTTTTGAGATCTTCTTAAATCCCTTACCAGATTCATAAGTGGCCACAATCTTCTTTCTGAGGGAATCAGACAGCTCTTTAGATCTCAGCATGGCTCTCACTTCAACACTTCAACAGTCAGGGGCACAGCAAACTAAATCTGAGGTTTACATAGGGCAAGGCTTCTTTAACATGTTGGATAGCAACGTTCTGATCATGTGCAACTGACATGATATACCTGTGTGTGATGTTAACCATTTTAAGTGGGATAATTTGTGGGGGTGTCCTAATTTATACCTCAGCAGAAATTGCATTGTTTTTTTAATTACTTTTCTTATTTTTGTATTGTTTAGTTATGTTACTTGGATGTCTCAGGATAATTAAAATTGATATTAAATATCCATCCCTCCCTGAGCTGCCACCTTATCGTGGTGGAGGGGTTTGCGTGTCCCGATGATCCTGGGAGCTATGTTGTCGGGGGCTTCATGCCCCCAGAAGGATCACCCAAGGCAAACAGGTCCCAGGTGAGGGGCCAGACAAAGCGTGGCTCAAAAGGCTTCCATGGGGAGAGACAACTTGGGACCTACTTTTTCCCCCAGCCCGGACGGAGGTCACCGGGGCCCCCCCTGGACCCAGGCCCGGGGCTGGGGTTCGATGGCGAGCGCCTGGTGGCCGGGCCTGCACCCATGGGGCTCGGCCGGGCACAGCCCGAAGGGACAACATGGGACCCCCTTCCCCTGGGCTCACCACCTACAGGAAGGGCCAAGGGAGTCGGGTGCCCTGTGAGTTGGGCGGTGGCCGGAGGGGGGGGACCTTGGCGGTCTGACCCTCGGCTACAGAAGCTCGTTCTAGGGACATGGAATGTCACCTCTCTGATGGGGAAAGAACCCGAGCTGGTGCAGGAGGTTGAGAGATTCCGACTAGATATAGTTGGACTCACCTCGACGCACAGCGTGGGGTCCGGAACCAGGCCTCTCGAGAGGGGCTGGACTCTTTGCTATTCTGAAGTTGCTCCCGGTGAGAGACGCCGAGCAGGAGTAGGCATATTGATTGCCCCCCGACTCGGCGCCTGCATGTTGGGGTTCAATCCGGTGGATGAGAAGGTAGCCTCCCTCCGCCTTCGGGTAGGGGGACGGGTTTTGACTGTTGTTTGTGGCTATGCACCCAACAGCAGTTCAGCATACCCACCCTTCTTGGAGTCCTTAGAGGGGCTGCTAGAGAGCGCTCCCTCTGGGGACTCCCTCGTTCTGCTGGGGGACTTCAACGCTCACGTGGGCAACGACAGTGCGACCTGGAAGGGCCTGATTGGGAGGAACGGCCCCCCTGATTTTAATCCGAGTGGTGTTTTGTTATTGTACTTCTGTGCTCGTTACGGATTGTCCATAACGAACACCATGTTCAGGCATAAAGGTGTCCATATGTGCACTTGGTGCCAACGCATCTTAGGCTACAGTTCTTTGATCGACCTTGTGGTCGTATCGTCGGATTTACGCCCACATGTCCTGGACACTCAAGTGAAGAGAGGGACGGAGCTGTGAACTGATCACCACTGGTGGTGAGTTGGCTCCCACCTCCAGCAGAGCTACAACCACATCCCGAGGGAGGCGGGGGACATTGAGTCCGAATGGGCCATATTCCGCGCTTCAATTGTTGAGGCAGTAGCTCAGAGTTGCGGCTGTAAGGTATCCGGTGCCAGTCGGGGCGGCAACCCTCGAACCCGCTGGTGGACCCCAGCAGTGAGGGATGCTGTCAAGCTGAAGAAGGAGTCCTATCAGGCCCTTTTGGCCTGCAGAACTCCGGAGGCAGCAGACAGGTACCGGCAGGCCAAGCGGCATGCGGCTACAGCGGTCGCTGAAGCAAAAACTCGGGTGTGGGAGGAGAGGCCATGGAGAACGACTTCCGGTGGGCCTCGAGGAGATTATGGTCCACCATCCGGCGTCTCGGGGGGAGAAGCAGTGCTCCGCCAACACTTTGTACAGTGGTAGCGGGGCGCTGCTGATCTCAACGCCGGACGTCGTAGATCGGTGGCAGGACTACTTCTCAGGCCCTCTCAATCCCGTCGAAACACCTTCCAATGAAGAGGCAGAGTCGGGAGACCCTGGGGGGAGTCCTCCTATCTCTGGGGCTGAAGTTGCTGGAATAATTAAAAAGCTCTTCAGTAGCGGGGCCCCGGGGGTGGATGAGGTCCGCCCTGGGTTCCTCAAGGCTCTGGATGCTGTAGGGCTGTCCTGTTTGACACGCCTCTGGAGCATTGCTTGGACGTCAGGGACAGTGCCGCTGGACTGGCAGACTGGGGTGGTGATCCCCCTTTTTAAAAAGGGGGATCGGAGGATGTGCTCCAACTGTAGGGGGATCACACTCCTCAGCCTCCCTGGCAAAGTCTATTCAGCGGTGCTGGAGAGGAGGGTCCACCGGGTCGTTGAATCTCGGATTCAGGAGAGGCAGTGCGGTTTTCGTCCTGGTCATGGAACAGTGGACCAGCTCTATACCCTCAGCAGGGTTCTCGAGGGGGCATGGGAGTTTGCCCAACCGGTCTACATGTGTTTTGTGGACTTGGAGAAGGCATTCAACCGTGTCCCGCGGGCAGTCCTGTGGGGGGTGCTCCGGGAATATGGGGTACCGACCCCCGTTATATGGGCTGTTCGATCCCTGTATGCCAGGAGTCAGAGCTTGGTCCGCATCACCGGTTGTAAGTCAGACCCGTTTCCGGTGGGAGTTGGACTCCGCCAGGGCTGCCCTTTGTCACCGATTCTGTTCATAATTTTTATGGACAGAATTTTTAGGGCGCAGCCAAGGCGTTGAGGGGATCCGGTTTGGAGCACAGGATCAGGTCTCTGCTTTTTGCAGACGATCTGGTCCTGTTGGCTCCATCAGGCCATGATCTTCAGCTCTCGCTGGAGCGGCTCGCAGCCGAATGTGAAGCGGCCGTGATGAGGATCAGCACCTCCAAATCCGAGACCATGGTGCTCGATCAGAAACGGGTGGAGTGCACACTCCGGGTCGGGGAAGAGGTCCTGCCCCAAGTGGAGGAGTTCAAATATCTCGGGGTCTTGTTCACGAGTGAGAGAAGGATGTAGCGGGAGATCAACAGGCGGATCGATGCAGCGTCTGCAGTGGTGCGGTCTCTGTACCAGTCTGGGAACTGAGCTGTAAGGCGAAGCTCTCAATTTACCAGTCGATCTACGTTCCTACCCTTACCTATGGTCACAAACTATGGGTAGTGACCGAAAGAACGAGATCGAAATGAGTTTTCTCCGCAGGGTGGCTGGACTCTCCCTTAGAGATAGGGTGAGAAGTTCAGCCATCCGGGAGGAACTCGGAATAGAGCTGCTGCTCCCCCGCATAGAGAGGAGTCAGATGAGGTGGCTCGGGCATCTGGTCAGGATGCCTCCTGGACGCCTCCCGGGGGAGGTATTCCGGCATGTCCATCTGGGAAGAGACCACGGGGAAGACCCAGGACACGCTGGCCTGGGAACGCCTTGGGGTCCCTCCAGAAGAGCTTGACCATGTGGCTGGGGAGAGGGAAGTCTGGGCCTCCCTGCTCCGGTCGCTGCCCCCGCGACCCGACCAAGGACAAAGCGGATGAAGATGGATGGATGGATGGATGGATGGATGGATGGATGGATGGATGGATGGATGGATGGATGGATGGATGGATGGATGGATGGATGGATTAAATATCCATATGTCCAAATATATTCTAAATTATACAGACTTTCATCGGATGTCCTAATTTTTCACATGGCTGTTGACAGCCACACTTAGGGGACTTCAAAGTCACCATCAACCCCGCACTCTGTGCAGATCATATCCCCAGGATAGAAGATCTGTTTGCCTCGCTAGCTTGGGGGCAGCGCCTCAGCAAACTGGATCTATTGCATGTGTACTTGCAAGTGCCAGTTCAGGAGAGATCAAGCAAATACCTCACCATCACAACACAAAAAGGACTGTTCTGAAATAACCTACTGCCTTTTGGCATTACATCAGCATCCACCATCTTCCAGCAAGTCATGGATCAGGCATTTTACGGGCTCCACAATGTACACTGTTTTCTAGATGACATCCTGATAATTTGGAGTCAGTACTGAGCCGCTTGGAAAAACGTGGCCTCCGTGTGCAGCGAGAAAAATGCATGTTTTTCAGAGACTCTCTGGAATACTTGGGGCATGCAATCAATGCCACAGACCTCCACAAATCCCCAGAAAAGCTCTGTGCTATCGCAGAGGCCCCAGCCCCAACCAATGTAGGCCAGCTACGCTCTTTCCTGGGTCTAATAAACTACTATGGTAGGTTTGTCCCAAACATGGCAACCGCACTCAGTCCCCTGCATGCATTATTCCTCAAGGGTGTACAATGGAAATGGACCCAGGAGCGTGTAAAAGCATTCAGCACAGCAAAAGAACAGCTCCTCTCAGATAGAGTGCTCACTCATTATGACCCCAAACTGCCACTCAGGTTGGCATGCGATGCCTCGTCAAACAGAGTGGGTGCAGTGATTTCCCATGTTATGCCTGGTGGTCAAGAAAGGCCAATATTGTTCACATCCAGAACCTTAAGCAAAGCGGAACAAAAATACGCTCAGATTGAATGGCCGCCATTTCACCCTGCAGGCTACTGACAACTATATTAAGCCCCAGCAAAGCTACTCAATCTATGGCAGCTGCCAGGCCTCAGCAGTGGGCCCCCATACTTACAGCCCACCATTACACAATTCAGTATAGGAGTGCAGCTGAACATGGAAATGCAGATGGCTTTTCTCACCTGCCCCCACAGTTGGTTCACAAGGAAAAGCTGGGTTCAGTGGATAGGGTGTTGATACATCACCTGGTCATGCTGCCGGTGTGCAGCATGGACGTTCGCAAAGACACAAGTTTTTTGTTTTCTTTTTTCACTTTATTTGATCAAGGACAATACACAACTGAGATTGGAATATGACAAGAAAAGATGCCATGTGCCAGGTTATAGTATTGCTAATTTCTACCCGTAGTTTCTGGACAGGTTGATGTTATGCTTACAATAAGTACAGGTTTGTTGTGACAATAACCATTTTTTAGTCTGGCGTTTAAACACACTATGATTTGTACGTGACATTATTTCAATTGGTAGAGTGTTCCAAAGGCCCATGGCTATATAAGAAAATGATTGTTGCCAAAACGTGGTTCTACATCTTGGAACCCTGCACTCTCCTATGGAGGTTGACCGTGTGGATCGAAAAACTCTCTCTGAACTCAGAGTGACAAAGTTTCTCAATGGGGGAGCAGCTGAGTTGTGAATTATTTTGAACAGAGTAGAAATTTGATGTAGGTGTAGGTTTTCAGAATTTCAAGATTTATATTTGGCAAGTATATTACAATGATGGTATTGGCGAGGTTTTTAATCATGATTTTTTAGGGCTCCTTTAAACAATGATTCAAGTGGTTTTAAAGAAGTTTTACATGCCTGGGACAAACTGGACATGCATTACAAAAGATGTGGGACAATCATTGTGTTTAGAAATGTATGTGAGGCTTCTGTTGTTGATGAATTTCTGATGTGCTTATAGTTCATCAGATTAGATGTCAGTTTGTTACCAAGTTATTGATATGACTGTTAAAACAGAGGTTAGAGTCAAGTAGTAGCCTGAGATCTTCTTCTTCTTTTCCTTTCAGCTGTTCCCTTTCAGGGGTTGCCACAGCGAATCAACCTTCTCCATCCTTTTTGCAAAGTCTTCCACCATTTGTCCCTCTACGCTCCTATCCTGAATACCAAACCTGCCCATTACTTCATCATCACCTCTGTTGCCTGCACCAACATGTCTATTGAAGTTTGCCCCAATTACTACTCTCTCATTTCTAGGGATATTCTGCCTCAATTCATCTAACTCATTCCAGAACTTCTCCTTCTCCTCTAACTCACACCCTATCTGTGGCGCATAGCCACTAACAACATTGAGCATCACAATGCACAATGCTTCAATTTGTAGTTTCAGGTTCATACGTCTATCTGACATTCTTTTCACCTCTAGAACATTCCTAACAAACTCTTCCTTCAAGATCACTCCTACTCCATTTCTCTTCCTGTCAGTAACATGATAGCACAATTTAAAACCTGCTCCCAGGCTTCTAGCCTCACTCGCTTTCCATCTGGTCTCCTGGACACACGGTATATCCACCTTCCTTCTCTGCATCATGTCAACCAACTCTCTACCTTTTCCTGTCATCATCCCAATATTCAAAGTCCCTACTCTCAGTTCCAGACTCTTGCCTTTCCTCTTCTCTCTCTGCTTCTGAACA
>CAAKHD010013535.1:0-60900 GCA_901007705.1 Fistularia tabacaria
CCTGGCTGCTTCACATTTGGCTGCGAACCGCTCCAGTGAGAGCTCGAGATCATGGGCCGAACCACATCATCTGCAAATAGCAGAGACTCGATCCTGTGGCTACCAAACCAGATTCCCTCAACGCCTTGGCTGTGCCTCGAAATTTCATGAAAGTTATGAACAGAATTGATGACAAAGGGAAGCCCTGGCAGAGTCCAACTCTCACTGGAAATGAATACAACTTACAACTGGCCATGTGGACCAAGCTCCAACATCAGTAATACAGGGGCCGAACAGCCCATATGACGGGGCTCAGTACCCCCTGTTTCCGGAGTACCCCCCACAGGATTGCCCATTTGACATGGTCAAATGCCTTCTAAGGGTCCACAAAACACATGTAGATTGGTTGGGAAAACTCCCATGCCCCCTTGAGGACCCTGCTGAGCGTATAGAGCTGTTCCACTATTCCACGACCAGGACGAAAACCACACTGCTCCTCCAGAATCCGAGGTTCAACAATCCAACAATCCTTACCAGGTTGTAATATCAAAAAATTTCATCCGCCTGTGCTGATGATGTAGTTTTAATTAAAGATCAGAAACACATCAACACATCAGCAAAACTAACAGCAAACTTTTGCTTTTACATCCTCTGCCAAAGTAAATATGGAAAAAAGACTCCCTATTGGGTCTCCCCTGGGACCATGGAAGCGAGACACAATAAAATACCTTTGTGTGTTTCTGGGAGGTGATAATGTTTTGTGGAAGAATTGGGAAGGCCCTGCAGAGAGAATAGATGACAATTTGGCAAAGTGGAACTGGTTACACTTGCAGAAGTCATATAGAGGTAGAATCCATCCATCCATCCATCCATCCATCTTCTACCTTTTATCCATTATCGGGTTGCGGGGGCAGCAGCTGGAGCAGGGAGGCCCAGACTTCCCTCTCCCCTGCCAGATGATCCAGCTCTTTTGGGGGGACCCCAAGGCCAGCCTGGACACATAGTCCATAGTCTTCCCTGAGGCCTCCTCCCAGATGGAGATCCAGGAAGCATCCTGGCCAGATGCCCTAGCCACCTCATCACTCATGGTCGTATCGTTGGACTTGTGACCGCATATCCTGGACACTCAGGTGAAGAGAGGGGCAGAGCTGTCAACTGATGACCACCTGGTGGTGAGCTGGCTCCGATGAAGTGAAATGTTCATACAAACAAAGTATTTGGTCTAAAATTGCACTTTCTGTACACATCTCAAACCACATGGCTCCTGATCAATCCAGTAATCCTTTTATTTTTATACTTTGATGTTAAGACCGAATCAGCAATATAAATTGAGAAAATATTTGAGAATAATTTGTTCAATTTTCTTTAATTCATTATTTATTATTATTTTTTTTTTGTTTTTACTAACGACAAAGATAAATCCTCCAAAAATATAAGACATAGTCTTTCCAATAAACCATTCCATTGAGCTTCTTGCATGGCATTATGTGCCCTAGCCTTTCCATTATGTGCTTCGGTACATATATGGTTGGGATTTAAGTCATCCAAGAATAACGGGGGCCAAGCCGCATCACTGTATTGCCAAACCGGAAGCACTTGATGAACGCACTGGAGCGAAAGGCGAACAATGCCCAGAGCACTTGTAAACACTATCGCCCCCTGCTGGCACCCAGGGGAAATAACCAGATTAGACAAACACAAACCAACACATCACACACGGTATTTCGTTTTATTTTTTTAATGTATTTATTCACCTTTTTTAATGTTTGGTTTATGGTGACATGCAATATATTACAATAAATAAAATGCATGAAATTAACATTTTTAAAACAATTAATAAGGAAAATATGTCTGTAGGCACTTACAGAGGCAATACTAACAGACTCATCATACAGCAGATGCACCCCAAAGTGAGTGGAGACATGATCCGTCTCTCCCTAGACACACTCCTCAAAAGTCCACCATCTGGCTGACACAACAGGTGGAAGTCAAAATGTCTCAACCATTTCTTTAATTTCCCAATCCATCCAATACTCCTGTGCCACTGTCTTCTGCTCAGTCTCTTTCACTAAACCAGTTTTTTTGTTGCTTAATAGGGGCCGAATAAAATAGTAACAGTGCATTTTGTGGCTAATGAAAATTTCTAGGAAATTCATTAGACAATTTTTAAATTTAAATCAGGCAAATTAAGCACATTATCATTGTTTAATGTTATTGTTGATAATCTTGAACTGTAACTGAATATGTTACTATTATAACATTCAGTCTCTTATTTGCAATTATATTTGGTTTGAAGTGGAGCCCACAAAAGTAAAAATATGCCAGAAAGTCTTGTACAATTGTTTAACAATTTGCTGTGATTCTTTAAAACATTGAATGAGTAATTTTTTTTAATCTGTTCCGAAAATGGTTTTGATAGTGGAGTGGAAAACTGAGTTGAGGCAAAGAAGAGGAGGATGTAATGGATGTAGGGTCACCAGCGATTTAGTCTTTGTGCATGATGGTAAAGGGTTACCTCTGCCAGAGGGATTGTCTGAGATCAGCTTAATATCAAGTACCTCAGGGGTGGGCAAACTACGGCCCGCGGGCCACATCTGGCCCGTTGGTCTTTTTAATCCAGCCCGCCAAAGATTATATAGAATATATATAGATTATATAGAATAAGGAATGGACATCAAAATACTTTCGGTCAAAGGCCGTAAGTCTAATTTGCCAAGAAACAATTGCAGTTTTAACGGAACACAACATTAGTTGTCACTTTCCCACCAAGCATGCGAATAATGCCAACAACCTGTCACTGCAAGAACAGACGGCTATCGCTCATAGGTTGGTAGCTAGCTTATAGGCTCAGCAAAACACCTTTATCTGAACAACTTACATCCAAGAATAAAGCACGAAGACAAGTTATCTACTGGCATTCAAATTAGCAAAAGCCAGTAGGCCTTTCACTGAAGGTGGGTTTTTCAAAGAGTGCCTGGTAGAGACAGCAAGTATCTTATGTCCAAAGAGCAAGAACAAATTTGAATGAATTAGTATATCACGCAGGACAGTGACGCGCCGTGTTGAAGTAATTGACTAACACTTAAGTAGCAAGCTCAACAAAAAAAGTAGAATAATTTACATTATATTCTTTGGAACTAGACGAAAGCAATATCATAAAGGACACCGCACTATAATCAGGGGGATTAATGAAAATTTTGAGATAACGGAGGAGTTTGTGGCTATGCAATCCCCAAAAAGAAAAACATGGAAATCGTCGTACTTGCAGATGCATGTCCTGGATACTTGGGGGAAGAGAGGGGTGGAGCTGTCAACTGATCATCACCTGGTGGTGAGTTGGCTCCGATGGTGGGGGAGGATGCCGGTCAGACCTGGCACACCCAAATGTAATGTGAGGGTCTGCTGGGAAGGTCTGACAGAGTCCCCTGTCAGAGGGAGCTTCAACACCCACCTCCGGTAGTGCTCCAACTAAGTCCCGAGGGAGGTGGGGGACATTGACTCCGAAGGCGATCGGCGCCTGTTCGAACGACAACCCAAGAACCCGCTGGTGGACCCCAGTGGTGAGGGATGCTGGTGGTGGATGAGCCCTATTGTATCAGAGGTTAGTTCGTATACGGGGAGCGGAGAGAAACATAGACAGAGACTGTGTCTGCTTTTCCTCCAGAAGGACTCCTCTTTATTGGTTATAGTGAGTCTTTCTTATACAAAGTTTAAACAATACAGGCATTGAGAAGTATGATGTAGCCCACAAAACAGGTGTGGACGAAGATACAAATAGGATGGGAGGTAGTGGCTATCTTCAAGGTTGTTACTGTGAGAGCATCAGTGGGATTGTGTCTCACATGAAAGAAATGAAAAAGTACAGAAAAGGGGAGTTTGTATCAAAGCAAAGTGGAAAAGTACAGGGAATCTCAGAAAATATAATGCTAACAGAAAATTGTCTAACAGTTGGCCCCTTTTGTCATTCTTTTGACAACCTTCTAACTCGCTGGTGGACCCCAGCGGGAAGGGGTGCTGTCAAGCTGAAGAAGGAGTCCTATCGGGCCTTTTTGGCCTGCGGTACTCCAGAGAGAGCTGACAGGTACCGGCAGGCCAAGCGGCATGCAGCTTTGGCAGTCGCCGAGGCAAAAACTTGGGTGTGGGAGGAGTTTGGGGAGGCCATGGAGAATGAATTCCGGTGGGGTTCGACGAGATTCTGGTTCACCATGAGGCGGCTCAGGAGGGGGAAGCAGTACTCTGTCAACACTGTGTACAGTGGGAGCAGGGCACTGCTGACTTCAACTCGAGACGTTGTAGATCGGTGGAAGGAATACTTCTGAGACCTCTTCGATCCCATCGAAACGTCTTCCAATGTGGAAGCAGTACTGGGGGACTTGGAGCGGACCCACCTTTTTCCGGGAATGAAGTTGCTTAAGCAGTGAAAAAATCTGGTGGGTAGATGAGGTCTGCCCTGGGTTCCTCAAGGCTCTGGATTTTGTAGGGCTGTCCTGGCTGACACACCTCTGCAGCATTGCATGGATGTCGGGGACAGAGCCAATGGACTGGGCAGACTGGGGTGGTGATCCCCTTTTTTAAAAAGGGGGATTGAAGGGTGTACTCCATCTTAAGGGGATCACACCCTTCAGCCTCCATGGTAAGGGTTTTTCATCGGTGCTGGAGAGGAGGGTCTGCTGAACCTCAGATCCTGGATCGTTGAACCTCGGATTCTGGAGGAGCAGTGTGGTTTTCGTCCTGGTCGTTGAATAGTGGAACAGCTCTATACGCTCAGCAGGGTCCTCAAGGGGGCATGGGAGTTTTCCAAACGAATCTACATGTGTTTTGTGGACCCTGAGAAGGCATTTGACCATGTCCCACAGGAAATCCTGTGGGGGGTGGTCCAATAGTATGGGTTACCAAGCCCTGTCATATGGGCTGTTCAGCCCCTGTATGACTGGTGTCGGAGCTTGGTCCACATGGCCAGCTGTAAGTTGTATTCATTTCCAGTGAGAATTGAACTCCGCCAGGGCTGCCCTTTGTCATCAATTCTGTTCATAACTTTCATATAATTTCGAGGTGCAGCCAAGGCGTTGAGGGAATCTGGTTTGGTGGCCACAGGATCGAGTCTCTGCTCTTTACAGATGATGTGGTTCGGCCCATGATCTCGAGCTCTCACTGGAGCGGTTCGCAGCCAAATGTGAAGCAGCCAGGATGAGGATCATAACCTCCAAATCTGAGACCATGGTACTCAATCAGAAACAGGTGGAGTTCCCACTCTGGGTTAGGGAAGAGGTCTTACCCCAAGTGGAGGAGTTCAAGTATATTTCGGTCTTGTTCACAAGAGAGGGAAGGATGGAGTGGGAGATCGACAGGCAGATCAGTGCAGCGTCTACAGTGATGCAGACTCTATACCAGTGTTTCATGGTGAAGGGGGAGCTTAGCCAGAAGGCAAGGCTCTCAATTTACCGGTTGATCTACATTCCTACCCTCACCTGTGGTCACGAGCTGTGGCTAGTGACCGAAAGAACGAGATTGAGGATACAAGTGGCCAAAATGAATTTTCTCCGCAGGGTGGCCGGACTCTCCCTTCGAGATAAGGTGAGAAGTTCGCCCATCCGGGAAGAACTTGGAGTAGAGCTGCTGCTCCTCCACAGAAAGAGGAGTTAGATGAGGTGGCTAGGGCATCTGGTAAGGATGCCTCCTAGATGCCTCCCAGGGAGGTATTCTGGGCATGTCCATGTGGGAGGAGGCCACAGGGAAGACCCAGGATACGCTGGAGAGACTATGTCTCTAGGCTGGCCTGGGAATGCCTTTGGATCCCCCCAGAAGAGCTAGACCACGTGGCTGGAGAGAGGGAAGTCTGGGCCTCTCTGAGCCCGAAGTCTGGTCCCTCCGCGAGCCCCTGAAAACACTGTGCAATAAAAAGTATAAAAGGGGTGATTTAATTTCCCAGATTAAAAGTTATCCATCATTACTCACTGCAACGCAGGAAGAAACAGAAATGTCCTCTGGAAAAGACGATGACTTGTTCACAAGGAATGCATTGTCTGCAAGTCTGCCTGTTAGTGCTGACATTCAGGTATATTGACTTGATTTTACCTTGTAAAATTTCACCCCCATTTTGTGTTAGCTTTTCATTACCATTTTTTGTTGTTTTTTTGTTTGTTTTGTTTCGTTTTTGTTTTTTCTTTTGTAACAGATCAGGGAAACCTCTGAAGTGTTATAATTAAAATCCACAGTTCCTGGCATGTGGTTCACTTGAGATTCACCTTTCTTGACCTTAGACTTCACTTGGGACATGAGTGTGATGGCAGGAGTTTTACTTGGGACCCGCCAAAACAATTACCTAATCCCACATCAGCTGTGATGCTGCTTCAGTTAAGTCACTGGCTGTGCAAGAGCCACCTCCACTGATGTATATGATTTTCCAGTATATAGGGTAGAGAGGGAAATTACAGAAGCTGCATCTTAAATCTGTGCTGGACAGATTCTTCTTTATCATCCTACTTCCCCATTTCAAACCAAAATGGACAGTCTTGATTAATTATATTTTGTTCCGGCTGCTGTACATGAGGCCATGTTATTTACTCCCAAAAAATTCCAATTATCTTACTCATCTAAGATAAGATAAGATCACACACTGACGCAGACAAGCAAAACAACCCAGGACACAAAAGTTCAAAGTAAGCTATGAGACTCCTGCCTCTAAATCTAAATCTCCCCACCTTGAGTGAACAGAAACGCCAATCCAGTGCAATTACAGACAATGCAGCCTGGTCTAAACAAAAACATACAATATTAATCAAATTTCTATGTAAATATTTCTATATGCATGGATATTAAACATGCATTTTTTGGAATGAAGACATGCATCATGAAGTGTCAAGCATGGAATGTAAAACAGTGCACCAGCTGTAAGAATTTGAGAATATGAGATTCCCTGCTATTTTCAACCGAGCATTCCCATTAATTACTTAACAATTGCATGTGTGGACGCATTATCGCAGATATCCCAACACCCATGGGACAATACAGAGACAACTATTTTCAAATGCAACCTAATGTACAGTTGTTTTGTTTGTAAAGGTGGTCAAAAATGTTTTTTCTTGCAAGCAGAAAGGTATCCTATACGAGCTCCTCTATAACAAGAGGAACATAGAAATATATGTATGCCATATGCATGCTCCAGAGGTTAGGGTAATGATCCAAAATATGTACAACAATTTTTGCAATCTACGGGTTCTGTGACATGCTGTGTTTACAGTGATTTCCACCTGAGAAGGACTGGAACCTGAAAGAGAAAGAAAATAGTTGCCTGCACATTGTGAGTTGCTTATCGTAAGCACTCAGCAGTGTCATCCTCTAAAATTAGCTTGTGCTGGCTGAGCACTATCTGATGAAGATTAAATAAGGTGGGGGGGGTGACTGTTATGCTGAAATATTACTCTTGAGATGTTGAAGAGAAGAATACAGAGAAGGGCTGAATGCATTTTACAAGGAAAAGCTCCATGAAAAAAAAGCTAAATGGGGTTGCCGCTTTCACCTGGCAGAGCTGTAGATTTAGGGTGGATGAGAGACTCCCAGCAGCTTGAAGTAAAGAAAGTCGAAGAGATAACTGTCCCCTGGAGACTAGTAAGTATTACTGCAGCCAGAGACACACATATGTACACTGGTGCTCTCGCTGATGCACAGTCAAAGGGAGCAGCAGAAAAATGACTTGCACTGGAACTATTTTCTGCCCCAACAGATATTTTGGATGGCCCCAGTGCACTCAGTCTCACCTCTTACTCAAATGTCTGACAAATTTTACTCCCACATTCTTTGGTTACATATTCAATTACATCACAGCAGAAATGTATTGATTTTGTTTTGTCTTTTTCTCTTGTGCAATAAAAACTTGTTACAGACAGAGAGACACGCAGCCAGGCAGGTAGGTGGCCAGGCAAGCGAGCAGATAGATAGATAGATAGATAGATAGATAGATAGATAGATAGATAGATAGATAGATAGATAGATAGATAGATAGATAGATAGATAGATAGATAGATAGATAGATAGATAGATAGATAGATAGAGCATTCCAATTTTATTGTGTTTCTGAAATGCAATGACAATAAAGGTTACTCTATTCTATTTTATTCTCTTCTAAACATACACACATACATATACTGTTTGGTCTTAGGAGCTGGGAGCCTGTTATACAAGGCTTCCATATCAGATGATATATCTGTCAGTCAGCTAATGCCTACTTATCTGTGAGAACCTGCCTTTAAATGAGGATGACTCAGTAGCATTTGCCATGTGGTCAGGGTAAAATTAGATGCACAGGCTTGGGGGACAAGATATGCAAAACAGCAAGCATTTATAAATAAATCTGTTTTTGTGCTACTTTGAAGTGCCTACATTTGCATATTTACCATTTGCGGCAATGGTATGATGCTTACAAGTCAAAATGACATTTTCACCAGTGAGCCATGTATGGAAATGTCAATAGAGAAAACAAGGAGTCCATGAGTGACCTCATGCATCTGGGCAGGGTAGGAAAAAAAAATGCCAGCATAGCATTTCATTCGCACTGATGAAAATCCCGCTGTGAGCCAGCAGGGTGGCTCAGAACAGGAGAGGGTTTTCAAGATAAAGCTGTCATAAAAAATGAATTACTATTTGCAACAAACATTGTGGGCCCTAAATCATTCATGTATTGTGTAATGGAAAAGTATGGAGGGTTGAATGACAGAGACAAGCCGTCTCTCAGAAAAAAAACAAAACTTTCATGGTACAATAAAATTTAAGGGTCAGATGTAACTGAATGACAGCAAAATGATAGATGATAAAAACAATTGTCCCCAGGTTTTCTGCATGTTTTGTATGTGTGTGTGTGTTTGTGCGAGGATGCATGCACATTTTATCAACAAATTACTTGGCTCTACAAGCCACAGTAGCTAATAAAATGACCATGGTGGTGACATCCTGCATTACTGGTGTGTTAAATAATGTGGTTTTCACTGATACAAAAAGGTTTTCAATTCAATAATTGGTACAAATCATGATTGATAGATCAGAAATGATTTTTTTTTATGTCTTACTCGACAATTTAATTATCTGTGAGTGTATTCTTTTTCCAGATACTAATAGAACAGGATAATCTGAGATTGTTAAAAGATTTGGCAATTTGTAAGATAAAGGATTGTGGGTGTAGTAATATGAATATGAAATATCTAAAATGAGGCTCTCTCATCTGGAATTTCTGGGCATATCTGTTTGAAACTGGTTTGGGGAAACAAGTTTCTGGTTTGGGTTGCGGGAAAAAAATATAGAAATAAAGAACAGTTGTAAAATGTGACATGCTGATACATTAATCAAATGGAAAGATAAAGATAGAGGGTAACATGACTGCATGAGAATATAACTCAGAAGACGCTTGACATATATTGAAATGTAATGTTAAAAGATTGAGTGTATTTAGTGGGATCTAAAATCATTTTCCATAGCCCCATGCTTTTCCATGTGTCAACTTGATACCAGTATGTTTATGTACTCCTCAGGGTCTTTTGATCCATCCATCAACTAGCACCTATCCTGCACTCAGGTCCCCTAGTCAGAGTGCGAACTCTAACCACTGCGCCACCGTGCCTGATCCTGTCATATTTGAAGTAATGTTCTAATTTTGATGATTATATTACATATCAATCTATGATGCCAGTGTTATTAATCCAATTGCAGTAACTCCAAACAAAATATCACCATGCTAGATATTTTTCCATAGAGGTCATCAAAGGAACCTAAGAATCTTTAACTGTTTTACTCCAACTTGCTTTTTGTGTGCCTTAGACATACTGAGTTGATCTCCTTTGACCAAAATATGAAAAGCCACTCTTGGCTTGTCTTTTATGTTCCATTGTGGTCCAATTTTATGAATGTAGCTATAACTTAACTTTGTTTTAAATGTATTAATCATTTAATCATTTTACCCATACATTTTCACTTCTTTCAAAGTAATCAAAATGTATTTGAAGAGAAAGTGGAAAAAAATGAAATAAAGGCAATTTGGTCAATAAAGATAACCTTCTGCCCCTAACTTTCTTCAGTACGGGTCATTGAAATGATTCATTCCAGAGAATTCATCCAAAGAGAAATTGCTTTCATGTTCAGACAGCCAAAGCATATAGTTTAAAGCCTAAATGCATGGCCTACAGATCCTGCTTGTGAAGACATGGAGACCTCAGTGCCAATGTCTATGACAAAGAAAAGCTTGAGATCAGTTTCAATCTCTTCTCTCTCACTTCGATTGTACTGGGGTATTACGAAAATAGGCACCAAGGTCCTTCAGTGATAGAGTTGTCAGGATAAGAATTGCCACAGTCATCAGTGAATATCAGTTGAATTTTTGGGAAATTATCAAATTTGTGATTGTACAAGTAGCTTATTTGAACAACTTATTTGCAGGTGCTATTAAGTAAAAACACATTGTTATCTTGCCTGCATACATGATGAGACAGCGGATTATTCCAAACTAAACACAAAGATACCTGTATATTAAGCCAGTTCCAATCAGCAGTTGTTTGAATAGCATAACTTCAGAGCTAAACAGCATATTTTTCATTTTGTGGAGTCATATTGTACTGTCCTACTTTCAAAATTTACATGCCTTTGATCAAGCACACTGGCTATCTATCAATTCACATGTCATTGTAATCGAACAGCATGGTGCTAAGGCACTTGTTGTGCATACGCCAGTATGCACAACAAATAACCAACAAATAACCAAATGCCCTACACATCCTAGCTATATATTCCTGTTTCATGCTCCATTAGAGTAATCATTATGTATCATCATGGATATTACTCAAACTATATTAGAGATAGTATAGTAATGTCAAGCTGTGCATAGTACTGCCTTAATGTCACACCAAGCACAGTTAAAGAGCTTTAAAATGCAGGCTATGTTTGAATAAGGTGTAGCAAAGCTTTTGAATACGTTTAATAAAGTATCCCAAATATGTCCTTCACTGCCACTGTCTTTCAAAAAGCTGATAGGCTGAATGACATCAGCCAGCTGTTTAGAACCAATACTATTTCAAAGAACAAGATATTACCTTCACATTGACACTGGAGCTTGTTTAAAAATTTGAACAGTAATTTCCACCCCATCTCCCCTGATGTCTGAGTTCCTTTTAGCATACCAGTAATTAAACTTAATATAACATTTGAACATCTACTACTCCAACAAGCCACTCAGTTTCAGTGAAAGTTGAAGTGTACAAATAAACCATACTTCATGGGTGTATGTGGGTGTATGGGTGCACGCATGCATGCATGAATGTGTGCATCAGTGTATGAGAACATGTGAAGTCCTCTCACTCTTCTCACTTCTTTCTTTTTTTCATTTTCCCCCTCTTGCCTCCGTCCTCCATTCTGTGACCCAGCAATCAATCCTAGCACATAATTTTGAAGGATGTCTCAATTTCTAAAATGCATCTGGAGGAGTCAGGTTTTACAGGTCTATCCTTTACTGAAGTCTTTTCATCACCCCTGATGTATTAATTAGGTGTGAAACGCAATTATAGTTTGGCACCAAATTGATTTTAGCAATTAAATACCTGAATTGAGGGTTAAATTGTTTTTTTTCTATTTGCCCACCCATTCCCAGGATAGATGGGAAAATACCTTAATTATTCATGATGAAGAAAAATAATTGGAACCAGAAATGATAGTCACTGGAGTTTTCTGGAAATGGTTTGTTTTGGTTTTCTCATATTAACCACATTGCTCTCTCCTTCAACATTTGTCGATGTTTCTGCCAAATAATAGCACAGCAGAAGGGGGAAAGTGCACAGCTGAATGGGGTCTTCTGTCAATTCAACTGTTAAAATTCTGACATGATATTTATGGGAGCAAACAGCTCCTTACAAAATCATTACATCAACTAGATCCCAAATCTAATTCCCACTTCTTGTTGTGTTGTGTTGTGTTGTGTTGTGTTGTGTTGTGTTGTGTTGTGTTGTGTTGTGTTGTGTTGTGTTGTGTTGTGTTGTGTTGTGTTGTGTTGTGTTGTGTTGTGTTGTGTTGTGTTGTGTTGTGTTTTTGACATGTCAGTTGTCTTTTATGTAGTCTGCCAATGTCATTCCAAAACGAAAATTCTGTTGCGACAGTTGCAATTTGGGATCTGACAGTGACTGGACAATACAGTGGTAAGCTTTAAGGACAGAATAGGAGGAGTTGCAGCTGCACCATGCGTCAAATTTAGTTGATGTCTCTTTACAATGACGGCCTTCAAGCACAGATGTCTCACTTTGTTAAATGCCTGTTACCATGACTCCTTCTTCTACTTGTCTCCACCTTGCCTCTCCTACTCACATCTTATATGAGAGAGACTAGGAATTTGGATATTAATTTAGGTGACTGAAGGAATCACCAACATCCAAAATATCCCTATAACCCTTTAACATCTATTTTTGTAGTTTTCAGGTCATATATATCATTAAATATATTATCTGCGAATAGAATAAAATGTTTTTTTCATTATTTCTTATTTAAAAGTAAAACAAATTATAATAATATGATAATAGAAATTAAGTGAGTGAAGAAAGAATGTCAATTCATTTACATATATTCCCCCCTTTACTGAGATAATTTAAAGGCACCAATAAATGTTTTTAAATAGGCTTCAAACAACTGGAATCAACAAACAGGAGTGTTTAATTCAAGCTTTTAAAGTAATACATATTTATGCTTAATATACTCAGGTGGCAGGAGTAATTGCAACAACAGCATTGTATTGGGAATCAGATGACAAAAAGTGGATCAGAAATGGATCTGTGGAACTAGTTTGGAAAGGTGGATTGAATGGTGGACTATTACAAAGGCGACCATTATTAGATCTCCATCATCGACCCTCGGTCAAGGTTACTCTTATGACAAAAGATTTTCTTGTTATTTCACTTTATTCATTTAATTGTTTTTTTAATAATCCAAATCTTGACATCTCTCACCCCAACAAAGTTCCCAACCAAAGTGTTGACACATCGTTATCTTCAGATTTGATCTCTCTCATACTGACAGCACCCCTGCCTTGGATATTCACTGAAGAAAAGCAATTATCTTATCAAAAATAGGATATATTTTTAGTTGTGTCATTTTCATAGAATAAAATATAATATATGATTTTTTATATTAAACTTATGACACACATTTTTCTTGAGACATATATAAACTGAAATAGATGACTCTATGGCCTGGCTTCCCATACAAGGATTAAGGCTCTCGTTCTGGACCAAATCATATTTTAAACTGTCCTGGGTAAGACATTTTGGGGGATTTTTTTTTTTTTCAGAATGCAAGGGTGTTAGGTCCAGTTCCATCACCACATAAGCTTTGAGTGCTGAAAAGCTGATGACAATTCAATTTGAAAGCTGACAGCTTTAAACTTAAGTGAAAAATATTTCCTTGCCTATGTCTTAACCGTCATGGCAAGCCAAACAGCTGGTGTTATTGCCCCTTCTGCAAAAGACAGTAGGGTTCTCGCTAATCAAGTCAGTTTAGAGAAGATACAGACTGGCGTAGGTTAATCTCGTAAGAAGAAATGAGGCTAAAATCACAAGTATGTTTTCTAAGCTTTTGATGCAAATTATGTATGTGTAGATAGATTTGCATAGATAGTTCCCAGGTAGAGCTTGAGCACCAGCAGGATCACTACAAGACAAATGCAATTTGTTAGAGATTTATTTTTTTAAGTAAAGATACATTTTTATTTTTTCCCATGTAATACAAAAATGGTGAAACCTAAGCATCTATAGTGTCTGCATAGACACATTTTGTAGACCCTTGGACCTGTTGAGTATTTAACATTTCCAGTGAGTGTTTGGATATTGAAAAAAATACATAATTAAGTGAGTAATGATTGATCATTCTGAGGTTTTTTACAAGAGACATAGCCTTCCTTCCCCACAATACTTCACTTTCAGAATCCCTGAGTCTGCCAAAGGGAGGATGAATCCATCAACAAGTCAGATGAGCAACTGCTGTTTTTCAAAATCACTGAAATGCATGTTTATTTCTGAAGACTTCTGATGCTTTTTGCTTCTGACTATATAAGATCTAGATATACAGGTATATAGAGAGATATAGGAGTGAGAATTCTTGGATTTTTTTATATCTCATTTCAAAACAAAGTGGCTTTTTCCTTTTAGCAACAGAATGACAAAATCAATAGGCAGAATAATGATTCTGTTGTCCCGACTGCTTCCACAACTTCACATTCACTGTCATCAATTTACTGCACAACCTCTAGACCTCAGCCTTTTATTTATCTGGTCTCTTATTTATTTTTTTTCCAGCTGAGAGCACAGCGGTCAGAAGAACACATGGGAGTTGTGTGTCCGTACTGTGTAATGCGGATATGAGGAAATTGTACGAACATGAAACTAATAGAAACAGGAGAGAGAGGGGAGAGAATTATGGGGGAGGTTTCTGATAGATCTGTTTTAGCACACTACCACGACAAACCCACAGTGAAACGTAGAATGTGAATAGGGGTTGTCCTGCTCACCAGCCTGCATAATGAAAGAAAAAAGGAAATGTTCTTACTCTTAATCGGAGATAAAATTGATTTGTAAGGGTATGTAAGTACAGAGAAGAGGAGTTTAGAAAGCAATCAATAATTAATTTACTTTCAACAGTCAAGGGCAATTAACACATTTTTTTTACCCATTACCTGCCTTAAAGGACTAACGCTTTAGCTCGAGCTCCTAATTCACTGACCATTGTCGCAATCGAGGATTACACAGCTAACAAATTGATGCACACATACACAGACATACAGGAAACACATACTCCCATACACACTGGAGACTTGGATTAGAGAATGTTTTGTATGAATACAAATGTCGAACATGCAGGATTTTGCAGCATTAACCTCCATGCCTAAAATAAATGTGACTGGGGGATTCACTGTTTGTTGTACAAACAATTTGGTACCTCAGTTGTACCTTAAACAAAACAGGCATTCGCCTTCACATGGAATGACACTTAGGACATTTAGGAGTAGATGTAAAATATTCAACCTACATCAAGCCTGAATAATTAAAGCAAAATGATGTGCGTGTGGGTGACTCACTGTATCGTCTTCTTGATACATTACTGACAATGGTTGTAGTGATTTCAAAGTTAGGCTGTTTGTATAATTGCCAAAAACTTTTCTTTCTAACAAATCTATGGCATCCAAATAATTCCAATCAACTTTTAATGTCAAACAGCTCAACGTCTTCTTTTTGAATAGCTCAAATAATTTGGTAAATTTGACATGAAAAGAGAATGAGCTCATTTTTCCTCAATTGTCCACCTGTAGTTGTCATTTTAAAATGATTGATTTAAAAAAATTCTCGATAGCATCTAAGTTTTATACAAGCAGGCAAGTCATTCAGAACCCTTTCTCATTTATAGTTGAAAAAGGAAAAAATGGATAGCATCAAACAGCCGATTCAAAAATTAAGATACACCATCAGTATGACACACCACACCAAACCACAGTACGATTTACAGTCTCACAGTAGGAGCTAAATGTGAGATTTTGTGTAACATAATATGCTGTATCCATTAAGCAACTGCTAACAGCAGGCATATAAGCAAATACACAAGGGTAAGGGGTTGCTGCCCCATTAATGGGTATTTTTGTGGGTTCTTCCTCAATCAGGTGTGATATGACCACCTGCTCTGCTGAAAGAACCAGCTCTTCGGCTATTTAGATTTTGCAACATACACTCAATGGACTGCAAAACAAAGGAATTTTGCAATTAACTGAGATTAGCCATTTCAAAACTCTATCGACAATAGGCACTATATGGAAATCATGCTAAGTTACACAATGATCTAAACATATAGTTTCCTTTTGCCATCATTTTTTCAAAATATAAAATTTTGACAAAATATTCAAGAAATGGTCACCAGCTGCAGTTATTGAAAAATAAATGTAAATGAAAAAATGTTTACATGTTTCATACAAAACCAGCAAAAAGTCTGTTTTCTCTGCTATTATGGCTCTAGGTTTTTAGGTTGTTTTTTCCCCTGTAGTTTTAATTTGAAGAAATAGAATGTTTTCAGCTCTCTAGCATAGCAATTTGCCCAATCATTTTAGATAGCATTTTATTGTATTTCAACATAGTTTAATATACATTTTGTATGCATATGTGGGAATGAATACAAACTATTCAATGAGCTGGACAAAAAAAGGGGGTCCAATGTGCGATCCTGCATACATTTATGCCCTTTCAAGGTCAGTGTGGCAGTTTCAGTTGACTGTTACAGAAATGACAGCCATGTTGCCTCATGCAAAAGACTAGCATATTTCAGCTTATGTAATTTAGAAAATGCCATGATAAGCATGGTAACTTAAAATTTGGCCCAAATAACTAATGTGCCTGAGAGCAGGCTCAAAAGCTACAAACATGGCTTAAGATTATAGGTCCTCTTTTGGGACCCTGGCATGAACATGGCTTTTGCCTCCTCTCTGTTCAACAAGGGTCAAATGTTTGATCTCACTTGTAACTGTCCAGTCTTTTCAAGTCACAGAACCTATTTCTGTTTTCATAGTATTTTAAATGATAACTACAGAAGCAAAGTGAAGAAAAAAGAACCCTCCCTTGAGTTTTTATTTGTCTGTTTGTTCAATATTTATTCTAAACTTTTTTCTACACATTTAGTATGCTGATTAACACTAAAAAATCCAACCGGTGCCAGTGAACACTGAACATTGCTACTCTCACCTTGTCAGAGGTTGTTTCATCTTCCAGTCTTGGGCGTATGAAATTCAATGGATTAATCAGTATTTCTCATTACAATGTGTTGCCAAGGAAACAGCACTTACTTGTTATGAGCTGACCACAAAGTTGTTATCAAATTCTAAAGAACAAACACGGCTCGTTGCATCCAAGTATACTTGGTGTGAATCTGTTGCAGGCTTTTTGTTTTGTTTTGTTCTTTTAAGAAGGTCAGAAAACCTGACTTGTATGTAGAAGCAGGCTCAGAGATAGATGATACCCAATGCAATAGGGAATAGATTTAACAGAGTCCTGATTTTGAGCACCAATATAAGACATTGCTGCTGAAGTGAAAGGAGGGATAGCTAATTTAACCAAGAAATAACCAAAGTATCTTTTTTTTTTCTCTGCACTTACTTAACATATTCACTAAAACCTTTGAGGAGTTAATTGTTTTAAAGCAAACTAGTCATAATTTTAGACACATACACATTATGATTAAAAAGCTTGCCACTACTGGGCTTAGACTGCAAGGATCAGTGTCAGCTTAACAGTCTTTAATAAAAAGGTGCAAAGAAAAACAGAAACCAAAATTCCCAAACCAACAGACCTGGCTCTGACAAGAAAATGAGAACAAGAAGACCAATACCAATAGATACTGACTAAGGTATACATCCATCCATCCATTATCTACTGTTTATCCTACTCGTCTGCCGCTTATCCTGCACTCAGTGTCGCGGGGGATGTTGGAGCCTCTACCAGCTGCCATCGGGCGAGAATTGGGGTACACCCTGGACTGGTGGCCAGTCAATTGCAGGGCCACACATATAGAGACAGACAACCATTCACTCTCTCGTTTACACATCTGGGCAATTTTCTCTACTTTTTGTGGGAGGAAACCGGAGTACCCCCAGAAAACCCACGCAAACACACAGAGGCATAGGAGAACATGCAAACTCCACACAGAAAGGTCCTCTGACAGAATCTACCCAGGGTCCTTCGTGCTGTGAGGCAGAAGTGCTAACCTCTGTGCCACCGTGCCAACCACTAAGGGATGCACTGACCATTTATTACTCAATTCTGTTCCCCAATCTTCCGATGACCCAAATGCTATAAGTTCCCTCCCAGGACTCCGGATTCCTGCGCCCACTGACAGTGGCCCACAGCCAAACTAGACCTTCCAGGTTATTCCCCTATGCCTCTTTAGAACACGAATCTGTTCAGCCAAGGGACTGAATGTGAAATGTATTTTGAACTGTATCCATTTGCTTTTTCCTAAACCAGAGTGATCTTTATGGTTTCCGAACTTCCAAGGGGGTCATGGGTATAGTCTGAGCTTGGATTTACAAATGTTTTCATGGAGGCGCTGAGGAGGACTTTTGATCCTACCTGCCAGACCGAGAGAAAACTTGAGTTATTACAGTTACTTAATTTGCCTCTGGATATGGATGAATTGATAGTCCTGGTCATAATTGCAGACTACCACTTTAATAATGGCAGATGTGACGTAATCCTTTAATCCTTGTGGCCTCCTCATCTGCCCACCCTCGGTGCCTCATGTCCAGGCTGCAAAATTCCCTACCAACAGTTTGCTAAGGAAAGACCAATCAGAGGAGGCCTATCAGAGCCAAATTGTCTGCAAAGAGGCATCGCTGCCGCCTGCAGGAGCTTCTACTGCAGGCAGCAAGCAATTCTCCTGGCATGTGTATGGAAGAAAAACAGATACCAAACAAAATAATAATCCCAAAACCAAAAGACCTGTCTCTGGCAAGAAACTGAGAAAAAAGAAACAAGTCATCCAGTGAACAATAAACAAGTACCAACCAACAGTAGGGAATACACAGAACATATACCTTTTATACTCAACACTGGAATGGGGAACAGGTGGAGACAAATAACGCAATAAACTTTCATTACATAGCTGCCAGCAGCAAGTAGTTCATTGCCCTGCTTAAGGACAAATAAACATGAATAGAGACATTCCTTGTTATGTGGATGCCTCTCGTATGATCAAGGCCAAAGAATGTTGTTGTTTTTCTATTTTAGTATGCTCTATGCATTTTTGTAGTCTCATCTGTTGTGATATGGGTATATCAGACTTTGTTGCATGTTGTTACTGTTGTACTGAAAGATTGTAGTGACACTTTCAGCAGGCATGAATAAATTATGGCCAGTCTCATTTCAGATAGTCCATAACCATGTAGTAAAAAAAAGGACAGAAGGCAAAAGCTGACAAAAAAAGACACAAATACAATTTTGATTTGTAAGCAAAACTAATCAAAAGAAAATAAATTAATAGAAGGAGTCCTCATACTTTTATAATGTAAAGGAAGGGTTAAAAAAAACATTTGGAACAAAACCACAAAAGCTGATCTTTCAGATTACAAATGAAGACATGCCAAGTCAAAGATTTTTGGTATTCTATTTCATTTTAGTATTTTTTACCTTGGACCATGATGTTTTCGTCACTTGTTGAATGTTTCAACAAACATGTTTTGTTTTTGTTTCTTTTGGTTTTGTAAAATGACTTTCACCATAGAAAACTATATCGTACACTATTTGTATTAAATATCATGAATACACTGCATTATCTTGAGTATCTAATTTTATTTTTAAAGTTGAAGTAAGAAAACATTGAGGACATTTCCAGTTTCATCACTGAGAATGGCACTATTTTATTTATTTTTCACTTTCCTGAATTCTATAATTTTACATACATGTATAAGATATAGACAGTTATGTAGTGGGCAGTCATCTCTCGGTCACTACCGGTAGTGTTGAATTGTAGACTTTGCATTCAGCGTTTTAGAATAAGTTCACCAAGAAGTTTGAGAATGCAGAATGCACACACTTCTGTGTATTTTTGTAACAATAACTTGTTTATCTATTTCTGGCTGTGACGAATATAGTATTGTTCAAAGGTGAAACTACCAATAAAACAATAAAGCAATAAAAACAGTGGCTCCTTGTCTTTGTCATGATAAATGTATAAAATTGAAATTAGTAAAAATCCTAAGAATATTGTTGATGTTGAAAGCGCCGCAAAATGAGTGAAGCTTATAAATTTATTTAAACTGTAATCTGATGTCATACCATGGAATTAAAATGTAACCACAGGGAAATATATATCCATCGTCCTGTTTCTCTGTTTTTGAGATAAACCATAGGTTCTGAATGACATCAGGTTAATGCCCCCAAGAAAGCTGCTTGCTTGTTAAGTCAATTTACTGTATATACATTATGAGATTAAATGCCCCCAAGAGACAGTTCACACACCCCCATGGGTAAAGGCATCTCCTCGGGAAACCCTGACAGAATAACCACACAGACAAACTTTCATCCCTTTGGCAAAAAGCAACTGACAAATTTTGAACTTCAGTTTGTTTTCTGATATCTCTGGTGAAGAAAATGTTTTAGAACTGCCACTTGTATCACCCAGTAAGTTAAGATAATTGATATTGACCCAATAAGAATTTAAGTGAAGTTGCAGTGACTTTTGAGCAAACAAAAATGCAAGGATCCATATAATCTTATTCAGAGATCATGGTAAAAATATAGAAACTGAAAGACTGAGCTCAGTCTTTAATAGCACATGCCTAATACATGCTGTGTGAGCACTGGAATCTGCATGTGTGAATCATTTGATATGAAGCCCGGTATGCGACTTGTCAAATGAGAGGATTACACTCACTGGTTCACAGAGAAAGATTAAAAGATTATTATTGTCTCCCGGATTCTGCCAGTAGCCATGTACAATAACCAATCCACTGAGCAATGCTCAAGAGTCCTCAGAGGCAGTTGCTGGTGAGATATTGCAATAGGTGGCATGTATGTCATGAAACACAGAGGGAATCAGCACCTCCTGTGGATGCAAGAATTATCTGCAACCTTTTATGCCGTAGCCTCATTCACGATGGCGTTGTGTCACTTGGTTTATATCTCATCCACTTGTGCATTGGAAGTGGTATAAAAACATCAGTCAAGTCAAAAGGGTTCATGGCTTGATTCTCCCTGCCCCCCTTTGTGTGCTGTTCAGGGGCTGGTGAGCAGGAAGTTGACCGTTGCCCCAAACGATTTGGGGAAATTGTAATGTGGAGTTTTTATTTTTTATTAGGGGGTTTAAATAAATGATATACCAGCAGCCATTTACAGATATCCCCTTTCCCTAGTGTTTGCAACAGAGATGATTTGTGGAATCCCAATCATTATGAGTGCTAAGTCACGAGAGTTACACTACTGCCTCCCAGTGGAAAGACAATGAAACAAAACAAACAAACAAAAAAACTCCGTCAGTGTCACTCTATTTAGAATTTCATTTTTTCTTTTATTCATCGCTATCCATACGGATAAGTAGGTTGAGTTACAAAAGTAGATGGAATTACACTAACCTGGACTGTTGTCATAATGAGGTAGGGGGCACCCTTAATATAATTGCCCTGGGTTTTCCCTGTTTGTGGTTGTTGAATTAAAATCGCCCTCTAAAGAGCATTATCCTATGAGCGATACATCCTTGACTCTGTTTGTTACTTTGCAAAATCCCAGCTGGCCACATTGGTGTGAGAAGTGGGATCGCAAAATGACAACTACAATGGCCCGAGGATGAACGATGGCAGCCAGGATCAGGGGCAGCGCCAGGATCGGCGGCAGCAACTCAAGGATCAACGGCAGGGGGAGGATTGACGGCAGGCTGAGGATCGACGGCAGGCCAAGGATTGGTGGTGGCCCAAGGATCAGCAGCGAATCGGAAGATGACGACGACCCGAGGATTGGCGGCGGCCCAAGGATCAGTGGCGAATCGGAGGATTGCGATGACCCGAGGATCGGCAACGGTGCAAGGAGCAGCAGCGCAAGGAGCAGTGGCGGCGCGAGGAGCAGCAACCCTCTCCTTGAGGATGGCAGGAACTGAAGCCCCCAGAGAGTGTATAGTCACCACAGGGTCAGTTTTCCAATAATGCCAGGAAAATGCTCCACCAGCTCTCCAGCGCCTATGGCTGAAAACGTGACCTTGGCAGGAAATATGTCATCAGTCCCACTAATGCCAATCACCCCCCAGCAAAGGTGTGATGAAGCTGCCACGCTACAACATAGAGGAGCCCCAACAGACGTACCTCATCCAGGTGCAGATGGTGGCACGATTCAAGAAGTGGTCCTCTGAGGAAACAGTGGCCCAGGCTTCCCTGGGCCTGGAAGGTAAGGCCTGCCAAATCTTTACTGACCTCCAGCCCCAGGAATGTTTCAGTTTCCAGGGCATTGAAAGGGCCCTGCCCCAACGGTTTGGTCGCTGTCTCTTCTCTGGAGCTGCTGGGAACTAGCTCTCCACCTGTCATAGGAAAAGGGGGGAGAACGTGTGGGCTTGTGCAGCGGGTATAAGGACTTAAGCCCGGCAAGGATTCCCTACGTTTGACGCCATTGGGCCGGACGAGCTTGCCCTCGAGGCTTTTATCAGGGGGGTTCAACCTCCTCGGCTTCAGGAGTACCTCTCCTTTTTTGCCCCCACGACCTTGGGGAAGTGGAACAGGTGGAGAACATTCTGGAAAATAGGGAACTGACCTTCGGTATGAGCAGTGTTAGACCAACTGCCCACCGGATTGAGAATGAAGCAACCAGCAATGAAGGAGGCCAGGCCCCAGGTGCAGCTCCGCGACCCCTGCAACAGAGAGTGAGGACAGCCGTCCAACGCCTCACAGAGAGGTGTTTTCGGTGTGGGGAGCCAGGCCATGTTGCATGTTTCTGCCCGGCGCCAGCCCCAGAATCCAACTCCACTGGCTGGCACAAAGGTAGGATTGCCACCTGAGTCCACAATCCAACCATCCAGGAGGTCACGACCACAGCTTGGTTGTATTGGCCGAGCACAAGGACTATTCCTATTGCCGGGCTCTGGTGGACACGGGGTCAAAAGGATCATTCCAGTGTCTGTTGCCTCCCACCAGATAGATCTCAAATTCTGCCTTGCAGGGATTCAGGAAACCCTGCACCATCGGCTTGGACTTGCTAAAGGACTTGAGAACTGTGGTTGATGTTTCTGGGAAAACCCTCTACCTGTGTTCTGGAGCTGAAGGAAGGACAGAAGTACACCTCAACTCAGGTAATAGGATCCTTGCGTGAAGCCCCGGCTGAGGATGACCCTTCAGGCAGCAGTGTTGGTGATCCCCATGCCCCATCCATAATCCCCAACCTGGAGAGCATTGATCCCAAACAGTTTCGGCAGGAACGATCCAGCTCTCTCCCATGTATGGAGATGGGTGGAAGCTGGTCAGTGACCCGCATGGTCAAGGGTTGCAATGCTGGACACGAAGACTAAGGCCCTCTACTTGCAGTGGACTAACATTGTGACTTGCGAGGGCCTCCTCAATCCCCATGGGAAGACCACTGCAGGCAACAGGAATCACCTCCAGCTCCTGGTACCCTGCAAGCTATGACCCCATATACTTCAACTGGTTCATGGCTCGTTTGGGGCAGGTTACACCGTGGCAACCAGGACCCTCCAAAGGTTTCGAACCCAGTTCTTATGGCCAGGATGGCGTTGTGACGTTGAGCTCTTTGTCCACTGCTGCAACACCAACACCAGCCGGAAAGGACCAAACCGACATCTGCACGCCCCCATGGAATGTGAGGCCACAAACATTCCAGGTCATGGAGAGGATCTGGGTCTGGGGGCGTAGGTGTGGGATGACAGCCCAGAAAGGAAAGAAAGTCTTCTGCCCAAACAGATGCGCCACTGAGTTGAGTTGGTACCGTCCCAGGGAAACTGGGGGATGTTGCGTACAGAGTCTGACTCGTGAAAAAGGGTTGCAAGGTGGCCCTGCACAGAGACAGACCGGCCCACTTACCAACCCCAACCAGAGAGTGCGACTGGATACTGGACTGGATACTGGTCACCAGAAGCCGTCCCCCCATTCCGATCCTCCTCGGGGGTCACTTAATTGACCTTGCTGACACAGTAGGATCCCACCCCGCTTTAAGGACTTTGTTATGGATACTAAGGTTGCTTAGGACAGCGAACCGGCTTGGTCGGGGCTATATAGTGTGTGGTGGGGGGACTGGCCGGCCGAACCCCAAAATCTTTTGCGGCTACGTCCTTGACTCCATTTGTCACTTTGCAAAATTCCAGCTCGCCACATTATTGATAGACAGCTGGATGGATAGCTTGATGAATGAATACTTGTGTGCTTGACAAAAAAAACCAAAAAACAAACAGACAGCCCTGTCCTACTAACACCTAACGCCATAATCTGAGCAAAAAAATGTCAATATAACATGTATATTAACAAGTTGGATAGAGATACAAATCTAAATGAGTGTTGCTGCACAAGTACCACATGTGTAGACTGAATAGGGTACTATTTGCCAAGTGGAAATTATAGGTTAACAATATGTTCCACCCATATGATCCACCAAAATCCACCATTAGCTATTGGATTTAAATGGGGCAGCATAGCACAGGAGGTAGAGCGATCGTCTTTGGAAGTGTTGTTGAGCAAGACACTGTCCCCCCACTGAACTGCTCCCCTGGCGCTGGCAGACGGCAGCCAATTGCTCATGGTTCAGCCATGATGGGTTAAACGCAGAGAACAAATTTTCCCACGAGGGATTAATAAAGTATACATTATAAATGTGTGCTTGAATAAACTGGAATTCGAGCTAGTTGCTTCTGGTTGAGTTGAATGCAAGAGAAGCACATCTTGATGCATCTGTCAGTGAAATATGTCAGTTCCTTCAATCTGTTATATCGGATTTATCAAGTGACTCAAACACCTCAGGTGTCAGCTGTTATCACAAGAGGAAGCTAGTCAGAAAAATAAAAATAGTGTGGGAGTTGCATAAATCAATACTGTAGTTTGCTTTTAATGGATTGTCGGCAGCCATCATTATGGTCTTATTCAAGAATCATCTCCTGTATAACAGACTGTAGCAAAAGGGAATTGTCAGTGCTGCAAGGCCATCATGCAAACCCCAATTTCAATGAAGTTGGGACATTTTGTAACACTTGAATAAAACAGAATAAAATGATTTGCAAATCATTTTCAACCAATATTCAGTTGAATACACTACAAAGACAAGATATTTAATGTTCAAACTGATAAACTTAAATGTTTTTTGCAAATATCATCCATGAGTATAAATTCTCATTTCGAATTTGATGCCTTCAACAGATTCCAAAAAAAGCTGGGGCAGGGGCATTTTTACCAGTGTGTTACATCACCTTTCCTTTTAAAAACACTCAATTATTGAGTTTTGGAACTGAGGACACTGATTGCTTAAGCTTTGTAAGTGACATTCTTTCCGATTCTTGCTTTATGTACAACTTCAGTTGTTCAACAGTCTGGAGTCTCCGTTGCACTTTTTTGTGTTTCATAATGCGCCACACATTTTCAAAAGGAGACAAGTCTGGACTGCAGGCAGGCCAGTCAAGTACTCACACTCTTTTACTTCGAAGCCATGCTGTTGTAATATGATCAGAATGTGGCTTGGCATGTCTTGCTGAAATAAGAAGGGACCGCCCTGAAAAAGATGCCATTTGGATGGCAGCAGATATTCTTCCAAAACCTGTATGTATCTTTCAGCATTAATGGTGCCTTCACAGATGTGCAAATTCCTCATGCCATGGGTACAAACACACCCTCATACCATTAAAGACGCTAGCATTTGAACTATGCACTGATAACAATCCCGATGGTCCTTTTCCTCTTTTGCCCGGAGGACATGACATCCATTATTTCCAAAAACAACTTGAAGTGTGAACTCATCAGACAACCGCACACTTTTCCACTTAGCATCAGTCTATTTCAAATGAGCTCAGGCCCAGATAAGCCTGTGAAAGTGATTTGCAAATCATTGTATTCTGTTTTTATTTACGTTTTACACAACGTTCCAACATCATTGGAATTGGGGGTTGTAGGAGGATTAGTGTATCCTTAAAAACATCCATTGACATGGAGCTATAGTTTAAAAGAAAATCACTATATGAATGATTAAATCTGGAACATAAAACTGGCCTTTTTCTTTAGTCGTCCCTGTCCCATTTGCTCAATACGGTACCAGAATAAACTTCATTGGTTTTGTTTTGAAGGCAGACTTTGACCTTAATGCCAGTGTGTGCCAACACACCTTCACTGTAATGTGCTGGAGATCAAGTGTCAATGAGAGATTTGTGGATAGCCATTATCCAAACATAAGAGATTTGCATCAAGTTAAAAAGGATGACTGATACCAAATATAGATGTTTTGAAGTTACATGTAGGTCTAGGTGTTTATTTAATAAGGCTAAATACGAAGTCATGTGTTTTTTTGTGGAGTACAGGGGGCTGTGTTTAAGGATTATATCTTGAATCACCACAATGGGGCTAAACACTCAAAGAAATACTGGAAGTTGGCCCTGATGGGACGTGGATATCAGACACTTTGCGAGCTAAGCTGCAAAACTCTTAAATGTTTCTCGGACAAAACACTTGCAAGTTGAAGTAGCTAGAATATGTCCTGAACATATGTTATTTTTCTGTTTGTTTTTCAATGATATACATCAGTGTTTATGTTTGTGTCACTGCTGAAACCTAACCATATTGAAGTTGCAGCTATGGCTGCTATTTTTTTTTTTCTTTAGGGCAACGAGCCACAAAGTTGAAGGCAGTTGTGGTAGCATGAGAATCAACATTTTGACATAGACTTCCAACCAACTGCCTGTGACTGCACAAATGACTGAACTCATTGCTGCATGCAGGTACCTTTTATCGTTCATGAAAGGCTCAGCTTGGTGAAGGGTTTCATGAGGAAATTTTGTTTCCTTTCAGGTCTGAGGACATTTGTTAAATAGTAAAGGGTCAAATACAAGTCGATTACCAAAGCAGATACTCATTCAGATGATGAGTACTGTACAGTTTTCTAGCTGATTTTAAAACATCAAAACAGTTGAAAGAGACTTTCTTTCAAGATTTGAGGTGGCACTCAGAGATCTACAGATTTAGATGGAGATAAAGTTCAGCGTATCCAAAGAAAGAAAAACTAATGATCATGCGTCAGCTGTCCCTCGCACATTCAATCAGACCAGTAGACTTGCCAAACCTCAGAAATACTAGGTGTTTCACTGAATTGGAAACATTTTTAACCTCCACTTTTTCAGACCCTTATTTTTTTCCTTTCAGTCAAACCAATTGACTCCATTTATAAAGCAATTCGACTAACAAACGTAATCACTGATTCGGATCTCCTACACAATCAACTGTTTATTGTAATCAATTACATTTTAGTTGTTATGAGGCATGAATATGACCTCAGTTATGTACTTAACCTTTTCCAGCTTGAAAAATGTATCTTAACCTCTATCAACTGTTCAATTTTTTAAATGACTCGTGTAGTCATGTGAAACATCACTTGTGCAATGTCTATTCTATTCTGTTTGCAATAGTAATTATAACAATAATGAGCGTTCTTATCTTGTTCTACTGTCCCTTTAACTCCTTTGTTGATTTCTCTAAACTTCGATTAAATTCTAGCTATCTCATTGCCATTTTTGCACTCACACAGTATACTTTGCCTCGGTGTGACAAATAAAGTTATGTTTAATCTCTTCATATTTCTTTTAGCTATGCAATATTTTCAGAAAATGAAACATTTGCAGATGCCATATTAAGTTTTTTAAAAAGTCAAAAGAAGTTGAAATCTTTATCATACTGGGGCAGATAGAACAAAATGTGTGCCTGCTTTTTACTGGTAAAGTTTCTGGCCCATTAAATGTTTAACAGCCTTTAAAGTTTGTCATGTCTTGCAAAGCATTGCGAATTAGCTCATTGGAGTCTGATGTCTTTTCTACATACGTGCCTCAACTGTCTTCAGTTTAATGGACATAACTGTACAAACCTAATAGGATGATCACATGCAAAAAAAAAAAAAAATTGTAGTTCATTTTAACTATAGCAACTATCTCTATACATAATTTTAAGTTTGTTTATCAGTGAGGGAATTCTTTAATTGAGTGATTTGAGGAGAATGAAAATGAGGGAAATGTCTGTTTTAGAATTGCATGTTAAGAATGCATTAAAATAGGCACCAAGTGAAGTTCCTCTTGAGGACACTTGCAGAAGACGTCTAATTCACACCATAGTTGGTACAACATTTTTAGAAACTATACATTTATTTATGTCTTTTGAATGGATACTGTTCAGAGTATTAAAATAAAAGGTAGATATAACCCTTATAAAATTAGTGGACAATCACAACTCAACCAGAAACAACAGCTTTATAACTGAACGACCACCAAAATTGGAATAGGTGTTTAGTCAAAAAGACATTTAAACTATACATATATACAGGTAAACAGAAATGTTTTTGTGCTCTGAAATTTAACATTGCATAGCTACAACCTGTAAAATTGGCCCACCTTATACATCAAGGAATAACAGATTAAGCAATAGCTCTTGCTCAGTTTTGGCAAAAAAGATGGAACTTCAAAAAGATGCCAATACTTTTAACCATATGAAATAATAGACATGGAAATATTTCTCTCTACACAATAGAAGTCTCCTTCCTCTACTCCTTAAATGTTGCAAGGCTGCTAGACCAGAATTTAAATCTCAGATGTCCATCATACGCAGGAAAAAAAATGTATGGAAGGAAAACTAATCACCACATTTTTCAGTCAACCACTGAAAAAACATTTACAAACCATAGTGGTACTCTTGAACTGCACATTAATCTTTGGCAGCAAATTGGCTAACAGAAGAAGCGATACAATTTTACTTCAGACGTCTGTAGTTAATGAACACAAGTTAGTGTGGAAAAAGCCCTTGAAATCAGTGTTGAGAAAAAAAATGCATTGAGATTTTTGGAGCAATGGATCTTCAGGCCACAAACTTGATCTTAGTCGTGGAGCCACTTTTTGTTGCTGTGTCTGCATGTGACTGGTATCCGATGATCACCTTTGATGGAACACCTAATTTCTCTTTATACACACGACTGAAAAATAAAGATACGTAATACATTAGAAGACACAGATCCATGTGTCTTAAATGAGGCAAATTAGAGAATGAATGTTGGGAATTTAGGGAAACATTTTTTTTCTACAGAGTCTGTCTCTCTATGTATTGATTTTTTTAAATTAAACAACATATCCCCAGCTTACCCTATGTGCGTGATGGCATCTTTGTTTTCATAGTTTGTGGTCCATATTGCTATTTTATCTCCTTTGGCTCGGACATTGATGACAGCCCCACAGACATCGTCGCTGTAGTTATCAAATGCTTCACCCACAAGACACAAGAGCTGCGAAGAAAAAGGTTAAATTTATGGGTGAAATGTATCAGTCAATAACTATAAAAGGTAACTGCATACTGATGACAAGAATTAACAAAACATAGCATACTGTCTCCAACCAGAAACGATCCAGGTCAGACTTGCGCTGCTGCTTGGACAAAGTTATTAGCCAGCGGCCACCACTTCGGTTTTGTTCATCCTCCCACATCGGCTCAATCCCATCCTGAAAAAGTGGAAAGATGAATTTAAACAAAACCAAAACAGTATGACAACATCGTCAATGTATCCATAAAACAAAAAGTACCTTTCATCATGATATCCTTTGAAGTCAGCAAAGATGATTAAAAAAAACAAAAAAAACATATCAAAACAAGAAAGCCAACTTTGTCCACATTCAAGAGCACATTATGGACACAAGTCTTAATGCCAATGGGAACATTTAGCCTTAAAAAGCTAATTGAAACCAACAGACAAGATGAATTGCATTGCAGTGCAGTAGAGCGCAGCGCGTTTTTCATCAGGCACTTGAATAAATTACATTTTAATTTTCTCTCACAGTTATTTGTAACACTGATAGTGCCGGTTGACGGTCACTAAAACTAACACTGCAGGTTTAATTTGTAATGGGGTTCATTCTAATGGACCAGAACAGCCATACTCTGAAAATAAAGAATTACTTTGGTATAAAAAGAATGCAGCCTCAGGGCGGCACAGGCCAGTGTCTCCTGGAGCCAGACTTGGGGGGGCACAGGCCATTACCTCCCTGAGTCCCATGCCCGGATACACACAGAGGGCTGCGTCAGGAAGGGCATCCGGCGTAAAACTTTTGCCAAAACCAAATATGCGAATCAAACCTGAAAAATTTCATACCGGAACGGTCGAGGCCCGGGTTAACAACGACCGGCATTGGTGCCGATAACCTACAGGGTGCCAGTGGAAATTGGGCTACTGTTGGTCGAAGAAGGAGAGGAGGAAGGCATGTTCAGAAGCAGCGAGAGAGGAGGAAAGGGAGGAGTCTGGGACTGAGAGTAGGGAGTTTGAATATTGGGATGATGACAGGAAAAGGTAGATAGTTGGTTGACATGATGCAAAGGAAGGTTGATATACTGTGTGTCCAGGAGACCAGATGGAAAGGTAGTAAAGCTAGAAGCTTGGGAGCAGGTTTTAAGTTGTACTAACAGGAAGAGAAATGGAATAGGAATTATCTTGAAAGAGGAATTTGTTAGGAATGGTCTGGAGGTGAAAAGAATGTCAGATAGACTTATGAGCCTGAAACTAGAAATTGAAGGCGTGATGCTCAATGTTGTTAGTGGATATGCCCCACAGGTAGGATGTGAGTTAGAGAAGAAGTAGTTCTGGAATGAGTTAGATGAACGGATGCAGAATATCCCCAGAAATGAGAGAGTGGCAATTGGGGCAGACTTCAATGGACATGTTGGTGCAGGCAATAGAAGTGATGGGCAGGTTTGGTATCCAGGATAGGAATGTAGAGGGACAGATGGTGGTAGACTTTGCAAACAGGATTGAAATGGCTGTAGTAAATACTTTTTTCTAGTAAAGTCAGGAACATAGAGTAACTTATAAGAGCGGAGGTAGGAGCACGCAGGTAGACTAAATCTTTTATAGACAAGGTAATCTGAAAGACATCAGTGACTGCAAAGTAGTGGTGGGTGAGAGTGTAGCCAGACAGCATATGATGGTGGTTTATAGAATGACTCTGGTCACAAGAGGACAAAGGCGGAGCAAAGGACAAAGTGGTGCAAGCTGAAAGGGGAGGAGTGTTGTATGGTTTTCAGGGAGGAGATGAGAAAGGCTCTTGGTGGTCAGGGAGAGCTTAGTTAGAAAGATAGAGGTAGCAAAGCCAAAACAAAGGGCATACATTACTTGTATGCTCGGTTGGGCAGTAAGGAGGGAGAGACTGATTTATACAGGTTGCCAAAACAGAGAGATAGAGATGGAAAGGATGTAGAGCAGGTCCGTGCGATTAAGGATAGAGAGAGAAATGTATTGGCAGATGCTAGAAGAGGGAAGGGAAGATGGAAAGAGTACTTTGAAGAGCTGATGAATGAGGAAAATGAAAAAGAGGGAAGGGTAGAAGAGCTGACTATTGTTGACAACAAAGTAGCAGAGATTAGTAAAAGTGAAGTGAGGAGGGCATTGAAGAGGATGAAGAATGGAAAGGCTGTTGATCAAAGGATATACCTGTGGAGGTATGGAAGTGTCTAGGATAGGCAGCGATAAGAGTTTATGGCTAGATTATTCAACAGGATCTTAGAGAGAGGGAAAATGTCTGAGGACTGGAGAAGTGTGACGGTGCCCATTTTTTTAAGAACAAGGGAGATGTGCAGAATTGCAGTAACTATAGAGGGATACAGTTGATGAGCCATACAATGAAGTTATGAGACAGAGTAGTGGAAACTAGACTGAGAGCAGAAGTCAGTATTTGTGAGCAGCAGTATGGCTTCATGCCGAGAAAGAGTACTACAGATGCAGTATTCGCTTTGACAATACTAATAGAGAAGTACAGAGGGAGCTGCATTGCGCTTTTGTAGACTTAGAAAAAGCATATGACAGGGTGCGCAGAAGAACTCTGGTTTTGTATGAGGAAGTCTGGAGTAGCAGAGAAGTATGTTAGACTGGTCCAGGACATGTATGCTGGTTGTGAGACAGTGATGAAGTGTGCTTTAGGTGTAACAGAGAAGTTCAAGGTGGGACTTTATTAGGGATCAGGTCTGAGCCCCTTCTTATTTGCAGTGGTGATGGACAGGCTGACAGATGAGGTTAGACAGGAATCTCCATGGACCATGATGTTTGCAGATGACATTTTGATCTGTAGTGAGAACAGGGAACAGGTTGAGGAAAATCTTGAGAGGTGGAAGTATGCTCTGGAAAGGAGAGGAATGAAGGTTAGTCGCAGAAAGACAGAATGTGTGTGTGTGAATGAGAGGGTCAACAGTCCAGAGCAATGGAGAGTGTGGAAAAGAGATAAAGAAAAGGGTTCAAGCACGTTGGAATGGGTGGAGAAAAGTTTCAGCGGTTCTATGTGTGCAGAATCAGCCAGAATGAAAGGAAAGGTGTACAAAACAGTGGTGAGAACAGCGATGCTGTATAGTTTGGAGACAGTGCCACTGAACAAAAGACAGGAGGCAGAGCTGGAGGGAGCAGAGATGAAGATGTTGAAGTTCTCTTTAGGAGTGAGTAGGACTGTTGCTGCTGCAACACCTGAATTTCTCCTATGGGGATCAATAAAGTCTTATCTATCTAAATGCCATCTAGTCCAAGGGAAGCCAGAAATTCTAATCCCTGGATCCAAAAACTAAAACTTTTCAACCATCTTAATGATACAAAGCCATAAAGAAAAAAAAGGGAAAAAGATAATTTTGAGAACAGTTTGAACCATCCGTTTGAGTGGTCAACTTTTGACTAATGTGGGTCAATGTGGACTGGGTCCCAACACTCATATCCACCTCTTTCTATATCACAACCTCTCTCTTTCTTTTAGCCAAACTGGTCATGACAGAAGGCCACCAACACTGAGTTCAGATCTGTCCAAGGTTTTTGCCAATGTTACCATGTGCTTGCTTATCAGTGAATGTTTGGTTTCTGGAAATCAATCAACCACTTGATCATCCAAAGTTCTGGGACGAAGCAGAATTCTCTTACCTTGAACAGCGAATAGTCACAGCCAGACATCAAGTTGCTTGATAACTGAATGTGATTATATAATCTGTTGAGAAATAATTTAACGTTAAATGCTATATAGCCAGGAGAAAAAAAATGCATTGTAAATTCTAAACTCAAATTATCAATAACAGAACGGAGTGCAGATTTTTTCCCCAGAGATTATCCATGCATCCATCATCTGCTGCTTATCCCGCACTCAGGGTGGGTGGATGCTGGAGCCTATTCCAAGAGGCGCGGTACACCCTGGACTGGTCGCCAGTCAATCGCATGGACATATACAGACAAACGACAATTCACTCACTTATTTGGAGCAACTTTCCCCAATTAACCAGCTGCATGTTTTTGGACTGTGGGAGGAAACTAAAGAACCCGGAGGAAACCCACACGGGGAGAACATGCAAACTCAACACAGAAAGGTCCCCTTGTGGGAATCGAACAAGGGTCCTTCGTGCTGTGAGGCCGAAGCCTAAAAACTGCACCACCATGCCGCCCTCCTCAGGGTTCTTTCATATTTAAAGTAATGTTCTGATTTTGATGATTACATTAAATATCACTGTGATGCCATTGTTATTAATCCAATTGCATTAACTCCCTACTTGTCAGTCCAACATAATATTTGGAGGTGATAAAAAAGTTAGGTATGTAATTAGTAAAAACATCAATAATTGATACTCGAAACGATGCATAACAACTATGCCACTATGGTTGAAAGGGATATTTCAAAAGAGAGGACAGAAATTAAATGATTAAGCAAAAAAAAAAAGTCACTCGGCTAGATATTTTTCCATAGATGTCAACAAAGGAACTGAGGAAACTTCAACTTTTTACTTCAACTTGCCTTTTACATACTGAATTGATCTCTTTTGACCAAACTTAGTATTGCTGTGACAGAATAAAATATGACTAGCCCCTCTTGGCTAGTCTTTTGTGTATCATTGTGGTCCATTTTTATGGATGTAGCTATAACTCAATTGTTTTAAATGTATCGACATTTAATCATTTTTCCCCATACATTTTCTCTTCTTTCAAAGCAATCAAAATGAATTTGAAGTGAAAGGGGATAAAAATTAAAAAAAAATAAAAAAATTGGGTCATTAAAGATAACCTTCTGCCCCTAACTCTACAGGTCATTGATTCATTCCAGAGAACTCAACCAAGGAGTAATTGCTTTCATGTTCAGAAAGCCAAAGCATAAAATTTAAACCCTAAATGCAAGGCATAGAGACCCTTCTACCCATGGGCCATCTAACTGATCAGAGGAAGAGGAACGAGGAACAGTAAGAACAGGAGTACTCCTTTGCACAGTCCCCTTACGATCACAATCTAACTTATTCATCCCCTGTACACAAACTGCAATACAACCAAGTGAAACAGTATATTCTAGATTGATTTTTACCTCAAGCGCAATACTCCATCTGTGCTACTGAATATGGTTTCATATTTACCATATTTTTAATATGAGTGAATGTTTGATGTGTGTATTTTTTTGCCACCATTAGGAGATGCAGCAGTGCAAATTTCATTGTCCTTTTGAACAATGACAATAAAGGCGTTCATTCCCTCATTCAAGGCAAATTGTCAGCACAGTTCACTTCTCAATTTTTAGATACAATGCACTGGTTTTCTAGAAACTTTTTTTGTATTCTTCCAAGAGAAGCTTTATTCAGCCACCCAATCCAAAGTAACTGTGGCTTTCTGTGGTAAAGGAGAAAGTAAACACATAACAAGGAAAGCAATTGATTTCCAAAACAAAATGTTACTCATTGCCACCGTCGTCTTCATTAGCTGGGAACTGAGCATATTTAGCACCGGTTTTTAAACTCCAAGAGAGCCAAATTTTGATTTGACTGTGTGTGTGTGTGTGTGTGTGTGTAAAAGTGTGTTGGTGGTTGTTATTTTTAACTCCAAAGCTTGCATCTCTTGTGCTTTTGTTACGATCACATCTGAGCGATAATATACTTACGCCCAAAAGTCTTCTACAGTGTCAAATTTGGAGATGAGTCTGAGGTTCGCTTGCCAGGTTTTGCTTTTATCATTCTTGAAAAACCAAAGAGCCCATCTGGAAATAAAGGTATGATTATTTGCAAAAGGAACATTGCATCCTTTCCATTAAGCATCACATTTAACATATTTTAGGTTGCAGAGTTGACTGTACCTGATTACTGTGCTCTTACCTGTTTTGTAATGGATGCTTAATGTATACTTCAAGACTTGCAACCTGTCGAAAGGCTGTTTCACAGGTTTCCTTTTCAGGATTTGCAGAAACAGAGCTTGATACCTGTATAGAGGAAAACGCAAAACTTTTTTTTTTTCTAACTGTAAAAGCGAAGTGTGATTGTAAAATGTCGTTAATTGTTGTCTTTTATATATTATGAAAATAAAATTTGTCCGCCATCCATAGCTTAATTTATGTAAGTTGTGAGAGACCGCGTTAAATAAATGAAGCAATGATAAGGTTGCTCTCTCAAGGCTGTCCCATTCGTTTGAGAACTGGTTACGTTTGTGGACCCGACAGAGTTGTCTCAGTTGACACGCATGTAGACTGCGACTTCCCACGCTGGCGAGTTTTAACTATTTAAAATAAATAAACTCTCAATCCCTACCCATTCTTATTTGTGTTGTGGAAACGCGGCTGAGTTTCCTATTGTACGCCACCCTTACCGATGTTGAATGAGGCACCTCGGTTACCTGAGATGTTTAAAGTCAACACGACCAGATAATACAAAAACTGAGGTGGCAAAAATATGAGTCGCACTGGTAAAAGGAGAAGAGGAACCACGGATTGACACAAATATGTGTGGATTGCATTTCCCTCACCAGCAGCGCAGTCGCCATCTTCTGGAAATCTCAATCACTTTTTCGACGTGTTAAAATAGCTGATTGGGCCATCTGGTTCACAACACGACGCATGCGCAAAGAGAAACCCCGTTCCTCCAGGGTGTCGCCTGAAGATTTCGTGAAATACTAATTTCTTCATGGCACAAGGGTCTTTTCAACCTAATCGGGCTTGTTGTGATCAGGTTATCTTATGATAGCTCCTTTGACAAAACCGTCACTCAACCATTTTTAATTGGATGAGTGTGGTACTGAAAATATGTAACTGCGAAAATGTGGGAAAAAAACAACATTATAGCTGTAATAAGATCAACTATAAAAAGAACAGTTTAATAAAATGGATAAATCACTGGAATATATTTTTGTGGCAATGCGAATTAATGTTATCAATTAATGTCAATCTTCCTATTGCTGAATACTGCAATGATCTGATGAATACACCTTCAAAAATATCCAAAAAGATAAGTTGGGAAGATGCATCTTGCAAAAAGAAAACGAAAAAAAAACATAAATTACAGTTTTGTGTGAATATCAGCCTTGGGAAGGCTTGAATCACTGTCCAAGTCCTTGAAAAAAAATACTATGGTAAAGAGTTCAGCCCTAGGTACCATGGCAACATGTCCAGCATAAAAGATTTGCTTTCTTAATAAAGGGAGTCCCAGGGTAGATCTGAAATTGCTGTCTGAACCCCTTAATTCTACTTCATGTTATTGGCCAAGAAAAAAAACACTAAAAACTAAGAAAAAAACAAGTTGAAAAAGAAGAGCAACTCTCTTGATGCTCTCAAGACGCAAATACAACTCTTCCAAATTATCAACAATCAGTTCTTGTTCAAAATTTGGTAATTTGATAATTTTATTATTATTCCTCTACACTAAATTCCAGATGTTTGGAGTTAATTTAGAAATACAACATAAACTATAAACCAAAGTAAAAAAACTATATGTATGGTTTATGTCAGATGTCGTGTTTTCTAAGAAGATGTATGGTAAGTAAGAATGAATGCAAAGACACAGTGCACAGAGGTAAGTCAAATCAATAAAACATGAGAACTACATTTTCAACTATTTAATGACAATATGAAACTTCTTGAAAAAAGTAGACCACTACTCAACAATTAGTTTCTAATGCTGAAATGTGTCTTCAGAAAAAGTGCAGAGAATTTTAGCAACTATGACAGGAGATGGTTTAACGACAAACGATATGGCCACTTCAGAAGATCAAAACTGCACGGATACTGCAAAAAAACAAACAAACAGTGAATCTATGAGTACACATAACATTTTGGAGAAGAGACAAAAACTTTGCAAAGAAAAAAATAATTAATGTAGCAGATCAAAAAATAAACATAAAGCCCTAAATGGGCTGTTCTCACCTCTTTCCAGCATGCATGAGGTCAAATCCCTCATTTATCTTCTCAAAAGGCAAAGTGTGAGTCACAAACTCATCCACCAATAGCTTCTTATTGAGGTAGTCCTCCACTAGCTTAGGAACACTCTCCACACTCTTCCATCCTCAGGGCAAGAAGATCAACACCAGTGTTACGAACAGAACTGAATGAATCCTTTCAATGTACCCATTAAAAAAACAAACACAGCAGGAATTGCTAAGTGGATGGCTAAGAAAACAAGGAATTAATTTTAACATTAACTCTGTTAAATACTAAATCATTAAGCTTTGGATATCTCTTTCACAGTGACTGGGGATATTTTGCAGCATGTCTTGATTTCATGGTTTTTACTTGAGATGTTATGAATTATTTAAACGCAGCTTACCGAGACAGATACAAAATAAAGAAGAGGTCAGACTACTGCAAGGGTGCAACCACTGTAGCAGCAGGCAGAATATTATTTTACTTATTTATCATTTATTTATTTACAATACTTATTTTGCCCATAGGGCTCATTGCATTACAACCTTGTCAGATAATACACATTTTGATTATTTTCTAGATCTGATATTCCTTTTCAGAGCAGATACATCCAAACAACTATCTCAGTCTGTTTACTTACTTTGAAAAAATGAAAACAACACACACAACCAGCTGATCTTTTGGATACTGAGTACTGTTTTGCATGATTTAGGCACATACCAATCATGTTTCAGTGATGATTTGGGAACTCTGACTTAGCTTTAGTGTCTCCTGTTTTTATTTTTTGATGAAACTTTTTTTGAATAAATAACAGCTGACAAAGTAGGTGTTGACAAAAACAAGTTTTGCCAAAAATAATGGCAGAACATTAGGGACGGATTGTATTCTGGTCTGGAACAATCCTTAGTGTTCAACTATATGAGCAATTTCAAAACTGCTAAGTTAGTGCTGCACATATGAAGCATTAAGTCCATTAAAACGTTTATCCAGCCATCCATTCTGTTGCTTATTCTGTACTCAGGGTCACTGGGGATGCTGGACTCTATCCCAGCTGCCATTGGGTGAGAGATGGGGCTGGTTGCCAGTCAATCGCAGGGCCTCGTATACAGACAAACAGCCACTCACGCACTTACTCATTCGGGGAAATTTTCCAATTAACCTGCTGCATGTTTATGGACTGTAGAAGGAAACCGGAGGTACCGGAGGAAACCCACGCAGACACAGCAAGAACATGCAAACTCCACAGAGAAAAGTCCCCTTGTCGGAATCGAACCTTTGTGCAGTGAGGCTGAAGCGCTAACCACTACGCTAGCGTGCCGCCTCCATAAAGACAATGACAAAAAAAAAAAAAAAGTTTTAACAGCGCCATTCACCTCCAAAAGCTGAACCCCGCCAAACCCGACCAGTCACCAGTTGGAATGGTCTGGTAGAGATCTCCTGTCCAGCTCCAGCCACACCAATGATGACACTCTCACCCCATCCTTTGTGACATGCCTCCAGAGCAGATCTCTAAATAGTAGGCAAATAACATTTTTTTATTTTATGGACATCAACTTATACAAGCAATTTGTTTTTTTTACACTCCAGGTACTCCAAATTTTGCAAAGTGAAAAATCAACCAACAACAACTTCATTCATACCACAACACTTAATTTATTTGGATAGCTGAAAGCAGCATGTTATTCTTTATAAAATGAGAACACAAGGTAAGCCTTACCATGATTTGCACATTTCCAATGCACTCAAAGGAATAGTCTACTCCACCATCAGTCATCTCAACCAGAACTTCTTGAATAGGCTTAGTGTGGTCCTTTGGGTTAACAAACTCAGTGGCTCCAAACTTCTTGGCCATCTCAAACTTGGCAGGATTGATGTCAACACCGATTATTCTAGTAGCCCCAACAACTTTACAGCCCATTATGACTGCAAGGCCAACAGCACCAAGACCGAAGACAGCACACGTAGAACCAGGCTCAACCTGCCCATTTATGAAGAGAAATAAGATGGTCCAACTTAAAGTATAACCTTTACCTTTTCATTAATAATATTTGATTGTCTTTTTGAAGCTTTAGACAAGGATTATAAAAGCGAAAACTACTTTATGTTTACACAGCTTAAAGCTACACTGCATTGCAATATGGATTATGATTTCAAAGTTCTCATTTATTTACACAGGAACTAACAACAATCCCCAAGACTTACTTTACATATTAAATTTGTTTGAATAGGTTTCCATCATTTCTGTTGTACCAGTCTTCTGAAAAAGTCTGCACCGATGCATTAATTATAAAACAAAAAAAAGATTCATGTTTCAAATAATATATTTCATTTAGTTGTAATCTTCATACTCACCTTGGCTGTGTTAATAGCAGCACCATAACCTGTGGAAATGCCACATCCAAGCAGGCAAACTTTATCCAGTGGAGCTTTGTCATTAACCTTGGCCAGAGAGATGTCCGCTACCACAGTGTACTCAGAGAAGGTGCTGGTCCCCATGAAATGAAACACTTGCTTTCCCTTGCAGGTGAAACGTGAGGTACCATCAGGGAGCAAGCCTTTGCCTTGGGTTACTCTGAGAGTTGAAAACCAAGGATAAGATATGTTTTTGTTTTACTTAAAATATGTTGAAACCTGATTGACTGTATTTAAACTCTGGATTTACAAGTTAGTGTTTGTATTTTCAGGAAGACTATTGCTTTAAACAATTCAAGCATGTGAACTGAACATAGCATGGACTTCTTAATGTAAATAATAGAAACATCACTATTAGATCCAAACATATTACGTGGATATGTCAAGAAATTCAAAAAACCAATAAGGCTATATAATTGTCCTTATACATACACACAACTTAATTTGAATAATGTGTCCTCCATTTTGCAAACATAATACTGCTTCAATGAAACATTTTTTTACTAAATAATACAAATTTTGTTTACCTTTGAGAAGAAATGTGCCAACAACAAATCAGACCCTAATTTATTCTGAAATAAAAACACTTGTGTGTTGATGTAACAAAAAATCCTTGATATTCTATCAAATTGGGAGCTGGACTGGATAAATACTGTATTTGGGAGAAAATCCAGTAGTGATGACCTTTTTTGTTTGGGCGGGACAGAACCATGGACTTATATGCCAATGGAAGCTCAAAGTTTTTGTGACTAAGTTTTGATTTATTCCACTGAAGTGGTGTACCTGAAACTGCAAGATCAGCTACTAAGGTTGCATGATCTGCCAAAATTAAAACTTCTTCCATGTGCTTAAAATCAAACAGTTAAATGAATTTAATAATATTACCTTATTTTCTGACAAAGGTTGGTCTTGGGGTTTTTACAGAATTTGCATTCACCACACTGAGGTACATACAAAGGGATGACAGTATCACCTGAAATAGAAAAGTAAACAGCTAAGCCAAAACCTACACACCATACTTTGAATTCAATTTTAAGGTTTTTGTTGTGCTTGCAGTTCCATACCAGGCTTGAATTTGTTAACACCTTCACCAACACTCTCAACTATCCCAGCACCCTCATGGCCCAAGATGACTGGAAAAATCCCTTCTGGATCACTTCCACTCAGAGTGTAAGCATCTGTGTGACACACTCCTGTGGCAATGATCTGAGGAACACAATGTCCATCTCACAGATCTGCTCTCTTCAAGTTTAAACACTTTACTGTAAATCAAGACTGCTTTGTCTGATAAAGTAAAGAGAGGCTCATTAAAATTCTCATTAAAAAAAATGACTGCCTTCCAGAGGCTGCCTTGTTTTAGATACCAGATTGTGCTATTCCCTTTAAACATAGGTAGAATTTGTTGACTTGAAGCAATGTTCGTGTCAGGGGATATAAATTGTGTGACTCATCTGAGAGTGACCTGTGACGTTTAAACAGCACAGAGCCCATTGCCAGTCTGCTGCTCAGCTTGCAAAGTGAATGCCATTAAAAATAGTGATGTCACATGTAATGCTATGAATTGTGATGAACTCTGATACAACACTGAACCCCTAACTACAGATTGAACCCCTAACTGCTCCCCTGGCGTTGTTCCTTAGGTGCCTTATGCTCATGGTTCTGCTCATTCAGAAATAAACAAAAAATGTAAAAAGTAGCTTCCTTGCATATTGCCTTACACTTTTCAGGCATTTTTTGGATAGAGAAGCTGGCAGATCTCTGATTTGATGGATAATAAATAAGTGCCATCTTCTATGACTGTAAAGATTATAAACACATGGCTACCGTACATTTAGCTAAGCAATAACAATTTATTACTGATGTAACCATTATTTGACAAATAATGAACCATCACCAATAACAATGCTAAACAGTAAAATAAATTGTCATGCCCACTCTTGCACACTTTTGAAAATATAATCAATTGCATTTATCAAATTCATATTCCTGTTATTTTTTGTAAATTGATGTAATGCAATGATGATATCAGAGGGCCTTTAGTAATGTCAAATCAGCAGCAGTTTCCTCAATGAGATCAAATTGAACTCATATCACAATACTGATAATATCAAAAATGCAATTTTAAAAACGTTGTAAAGAGTCGCCTATAAATTATTTGCTTATTCTATTAATGACAATATAAAATGTCAAAAATTAGATTAAAAAGACAACTGGCTATGTCATTTTTGAGAGAAATATTTATGTGATCTACCTTGATTCGAACCTCATTAGCCTCCGGTGGTGCAACCTCAATCTCTTCAATGGACAGAGGTTTGCCAGGCTCCCAGGCAACAGCAGCCTTACATTTGATCACCTTGAGAAAAAAAAAAAAAAAATTATATATATTATGTAGGTTTTTTTTGTTTTGCTTTTCCCCCCACAAACTGCCAAACTGACAGGGTTCCCCCCACAAACTGCCAAACTGACAGGGCTGTGACCTTTCAAGCACACAGGTCGAATGGGCGCAACTATCCATTTATCCATCGTCTGACGTTTATCCTGCCCTCTTGGTCGGGAGGATGCTAGAGCCAATCCCAGCTGTCACCGGGCGGAGAGGCGGGGTACACCCTGGACTGGTCGCCAGTCAATTCCATGGACATTTACAAACAGCAATTCACTCATTCGGAGCAAGTTTTATCTTTTTTTCCAATTAACCTGCTGCATGTTATTGGTGTGTGGGAGGAAAGCGGAGAAACCGGAGGAAACCCACGAAGACACGGGGAGAACATGCAAACTCCACACGGAGGTCCCCTTGTCTGAATCGAACCTTCGTGCTTTAAGGCCGAAGCACTAACCACTTCGCCAGCGTGCCGCCATGGCCGCAACTAATGTTTTAATAATCAACCGCAGATAACTTTAGTTTGTTGAAATTGCACTATAAGCAATTATGTTACCAGGGTAGATCTAAGTCAAAATACATTTCTGACCGGTCGCACATTAAAAAAAATAGTTTCCATAGTATTTTGCTAACTCGTTCACTGTTGGCGCACGATGTGTCTTGAAAATTACTTGTACAATTATCACGAATACATGTAATGACTAATGATCGCTTTGGTGGCAGGGAATTTTCTGGTTATAATGAACATATTGGCGAAAGTAAATCTAACAACATGTTTTGGAGCGTACTTACTTTTCCTGACGTCTCCATGTTTGCGCCTACAAGAAAGACAGATGAAAATCGCTTCCGTATGGGTGTAAACGTCTGGACCAATCACAAAACAGAACGCAGAGAGCTATCATGACGTATGCGGTAAAATCATGTTACTTTGGTCGATGTCGCTTTAAGTTACTAAATACGAAGGGACTGTATATTCAAAAAAGGCATTTTGTAATTAAATGGGTCATTATTTTGAGCACACTAATTCAATTTCAGGGACAATTTGTAAGGTAGCCGTCAAACAAGACTTTTTAAAAAACGTTTTATTCAAGGATTCAAGGAAACTTTATTGTCATACCAGCAAACCTTACAGTATGTGGTACAAAGTTAGTACCCTGGTCCGGTTACAAGCTATAGAAAATCAAATAAGAGTTAACATTCACAGAGCGACTTGGGGCAGAAGTTAGTACTGTTGGCGCTAAATTTGATTGTAAGAGGAAGGAGGTAGTTTTTTTTTTGTTGCACCTCGTCTTTTTTTTATTGCACCTTGATAATTAAATGAAACATGTAAAATTGCACCTTATGTGGGATATTGCACCTCAAACATTGTTATGAGGTTTTTGCAGGTTTGGGTGTACACACACACGCACACATACGAGTTTATGGTTTTTGTACTACATACATTTGTTTTCCCTTCCACGTTTACTTATTGCCCTACCTTGCCCTGACACAGCCCTTATATTATCTATGTAGTTCTATAACATTGAGGCAGTTTTAGACATAGGCTGTATATACAAAATAATTCTAAATTATATATGTCTTGGCTTCTGCAAAGTTTACAGACAAACAGTCAGCATGAATGCTACAACTCTTTCACAATTTCATGGGCAATAAAAGTGTCAATAATGATCAAGTATTCAAATTCAAGATCGATTCTTTATCTGTGAAATATTTGTTATAGGCAAACCATAGAAAAAACATTTTTCTTTTAATTGAATTTTGGTATTTGTTGTCTCTACAGTTGTCTCTACCTTCAGCAAGAATACAATGGCAAGCAGAGGAAATGAAAACTGTCACCTTGTGTAATTCCTTTGTGGCATTTTGTCTGAAACAGAAACGTAGGAGCAACCCCAGCCATTGGATTGTGTGAATGCTTTCTATTATATGTCCCTGTGCTCAACATTGTGAATACTGTGAAGAACAGTCATTTCAAGTATTTTGTTGAGCTCCATTATGTTATGTTTGTTAACCATTATGCAACTGTTTTTACAAATACCTAAGTCACTTTCTTGGAATACAACGCAGTAGCCTAACTGTATTTTTTTAAAGAAGAAACTGACTAGAAAAAGTATACCATTATCAGGTAGAGAAAGGGAAAAATTCAACAGCAAATGTCTTCATCAAGGAGGAATAATGTCATATGTAAGAGTGTATTCTGCTGTGCATGATAATTTTTCCCCATTGGTGTAGATTTACAAAGATTCATACTTGACACAAGAATCTAGTAGCATAATGAATTAATTTTATTCTGTCTAATTTTACAAAGTGTGAAAATATTAACAGAGCTTAAAGATTTCATCCAAGGTGGGTCAAATGCAATATGAGCCTCAGTTGTGTTCCTTCTCAAAGTACAAATATTATCACACTTGACTCAAAGTAGAAATATTTATCACTCAACACTATCAGGTAGTGACAATGACCCACCCACCTTTTGACAAAGGGACATTCAGATCTCCATGTAACAAGATAAAACAGGTCCCCAAAGGTTACTGAATCATACATGAAAAATGACAATATAGACGTTCATTCATTCACATAAGAACCTTTAAGAATTAAGATCCATTACTTATACAAACTGATACAAAAGTAGAACCAAAGAAAAAAAACAAAACAGGCAGTGTAAGACTGCCTTCTGGGAAGACTGGATTTAGAATCATTCAGCACCACCGTAACTGGATCACCTGCCACCTAAATAAAGGAAAAATGAATATAATCAATGAAAAATTCATTTTACAATCAAGGCAATTTAAAAATATGAAAATAAACTGAGCATGAAAATGGTCAACCTCTGAATCCACGTCCACCACCTCCTCTTCCTCCCCTAAAACCAGGTCCTCCACGTCCTCCACCCCCAAACCCTCCACCACGGCCACCACTGCCTCTGCCTCCACGGAATCCACCTGAAATATGGCAGACAAACATAATCCAATGTGATGTAACTGTTCCTCTCAGCACCATCAAAGAAATACAAAAAGAATCCACTGAAACAGACCTTGATCAGACACTCCTTTACGGAATGAAACATTAGCTATGTTGGCGTCTACCCAGTGACATGAAACAACTAGTTTTAATATAGAACACACACACACACACACACGCACACACACGCGCGCACACACGCGCGCACACACGCGCACACACGCGCACACACACACACACACACGGGTCAGCATGTGCATTTTTACTGTATAACCTATGTTTTTTGTTTTTTTTATTGACCTGTCAAGCCCTTTGATGTGCATTTGACTTGTTAAAACTGGTCATTTCTGTGGCCTGAGTGCATGTTGAAAGTTAGCTTTTTTTGTCAACTTCTCCAAATGCGCTGGACATACAGAGGAAACGAGAAGACGGGGGTGGTGGTGACGAAGAATGAAGAGAGGTCACTGGGATTTCACTGAGATGTTAGTGTAACTATGTTACAGGGATGTTAACTACATAAATTGAGAAAAAGCTAGCTCAAGACTGCTTGAAGAGGCTTATATCTCTAATTTCTTCTCCTCTTACTGTGCACATATAGAACATTTGGGTACAGCCGAATAATAAAGTTTTCATACACTTCATTTCTGTTGGTCAATGTAACAAGTATGACATTTTGAGAGACATGGCCCATTGAAGACTAGGTGTTAGCCATAGTTATCAGAGCTGAGATGATACATTCAGCTACAAGCCCCCAGGAACATGCTAATTTGATTGGGTGGTGGCGTCACATGTGCGCCGGCTGGGAACAGAGAAGTGCTGTGATTGGTCAATAATTTTACAAGTTTTCCAAGGTAGGTGCAAACCATATTCTTTGTTATCACACTATTCAGTTGACAAGCCAGCTTGTATTAATGTGGCTTTGAGTTTAGGAAAAGCCTCGAAGAAACCTTTTTTCAAGATGACAACATGTTACAGTCCAGTTTCCACAACAAGAAGTCACCATGACCTGGATGACTGAGAACCTCCACAGACACATTACACAAGATTAAGCTATTGACTGGTGTTGTAAACTTGATTTAATTAGATGGTCTCAATGTGATGCTGCATCCCGAACACTAGCCAAACTACATGTTTTTTGGTCCCCTCCCCCCCCAGAAATCACAGTTGCAAATACTTGTAAATTCATCCTTCCATCCATGTTCTACCGCATATCTGGGATTGGGTCACGGGGGCACTGGACGAAGCAGAGAGGTCCAGACTTTCCTCTCCCTGTCCATTTGATCCAGCTCTTCCGGGGTATTCCCGGGACAGCCAAGAGACTTAGTCCCTCTAGCATGTCCTGGGTCTTCCCGGGGTTGGACATGCCCAGCACACCTCACCAGGGAGGCTTCCAGGAGGCATCCTAACCAGATCCCTGAGCCACATCATCTGACTCCTCACAAATACTTGCAAATAAGTCATTTAACCATACTGTCACTCTTCTTGTCCTTGTCTTTTGGAGTTGATAAATACCAACGCTATCACATATGTGTTAAAATGACAAAAAAATCCCCTAAAATATATATGTAAGTAGGTAAGTAAGGTTCCATGATTGCATAGTATAAAACCTTTAATACATTCATCTTTGTCCAATTATTTATCTCTCTTAAAAAATCTTTTTTTCATTAAAAAGTTCATCTTTGGACTTCTCTTCTGCCAAGTTAAATGGACATTCCTTCAAGCTACAACTTTTTGGAAGGCCTGTAAAGAAAAATATGGACTTCATATCCTCAACTAATAACATAAGCAAACAGTCGGCTTAGATATCTTTTGTTTTTGATATTGTAATTTTTTGTGTTTTCCAAAAACATACCTTAGGTTAATTGGAGACCCTAATTTGCCAGGACATGTGAATGACAGAGTAATTGTCTCTGCATGCGGCCCTGTGATTGAACAGTGACTGTTCCAGCGTGAACCCAACTCTTTGGCCAATGACAGCTGAGATAAGCTCCAGCGAACCTGAGCGCAGGATAGGCGATACTGATAATGAATGGATTTTTTTTTTTATCTTGGCCAATAAAGAGAGTTACCTCCTCGACCTCCACCTCTTCCTCCACCTCTACACCCTCCGCGCCCTCCTCTTGGTGGACCCTTTTCTCCAGGTGGCCGGGGGAGGAACCTCTGCAGTGGAAGTAGCTTCATTGGATCGATGTAAAACTAGACAAGAAGTTTCAGGTTAAATATATACATATTTATACATCATAACAATTAAATGTCTGAAAGCATTCAAAATGGTCACTGTATACCTTCTGTAATTTCTTGAAAGATGATGCCTTCATATTTTCAGAGAGTTTCACTGAAAAATACTGAAAGAGCTAGTTGAGGAACTCATCAAATCCCTTGTGACTATAACTTTAATGTTTTCCAGATGCATATTTTCTTTCATCACAAGACTTCAGGTCAAAAAAAGGATACAAAGTCTCGAAGCTGACCAAATATCTCGTCGACCTTTCCTATCTGTTCCTTGTTCTCCAAGTAAACTGGAGCATTGAAATAGGGAACTTTGTTGTCTTCTGTTGTACATTTACATACAATGTCATCCTCACATGGATGCATGAACTCCCCTAGGGCTGAAGAATGTGAAACTAATTAGGATTTTTTTTTATATATATATACACGTATATGAACATATAAAAAATTATTCACAGTATAGATGTATATACACAAACTTTAAAATGGTTTCCCCTTTCAGAACATTTTTTCAAATTCTTGGGAAAGGGTCACCTAAAATCGTAAAACCGTCTTATTGAAGTCATCAAGGAATAAACTAGAATTCTGTAAAACATTGCCAAAAAATAAGTTGGGTTTAATTTCTAAATGACTGATACATTAAATGATCAGATCAGTGATGGTGCCAGAATTATGCCGAGGTTTCCTGAAAGGCTCTTAAACCCGTCAGACTTTTTAGTCATTACCCTGACTTGAATGATCATGTTTTCCATTTTATTTTAAATCACCAGCTCTAATTGACTGTTGGGTATTTTTAAAGTACTCACTGATGCCCATCTAATCGACTACCCGGGTTATGAACTAGCATGCACTGAAGAGTTATGCTGGTGTTTAACTTGGGATATTTAACTGGGTTTTAGATATTCATTTAAAAAAAAATGAAATACTCTGGTCAATGTTTGGAGGAAAATAAACCACAATAAATATGATTTATATGATTTCAATTTAATTTCAATGTCAAAGACAGACTGCCAGATTAACTAACATTGCCCATTCATACTCACCAATTATTTGCAAACAAGAACCTGATTAAAATGACTACTTTCTGGGATATATTTTCTTTAAAATGACTAAAATTTTTGTGAAACTACTTTGGAAATTCACTAACTTGGTGATGGTATGGATGGGACTCGTCCCTCAATCATCTACCCACATCAACTGTAAAGTTGATGTGGATAGAAACAGCTCCATTATGCAGTACCACTACTTTGTTCCCTCTACTACAGGATTGTTATTTAACCTTCTTACCAACAACATATTCTGGGGGTCCAAAGTCTTGCTGTCTGTTATAACCGCCTCTCCCTCCACCCCTGCCCCCAAACCCGCCTCTGCCTCCACCACGGTTAAATCCCCCTCCACCACGGTTATATCCTCCTCCTCGGCCTCCTCCTCGGCCTCCACCTCCTCTGAACGACATTTTCTAAAAATTATCTGTGAAATTAAGGAAACACGATCAGACATATGAATAAACTGACGGCTACATGCAGTTCAAATTCACAAATAATACAACTTCATGAGGTTGAGCATCATGGACAACAATGTGGACTGATTCAGCTAGTGGTAGCTAACATGTCGACAAGCAAACTTGATAAGTACAAAACAACATTTCAAACACAGAACACCTAGGGCTACAAAGGCTTGAAACTCGCATATAAAACGAACGGGTTGAATATCGTAGATACGAGGGATACGCAGAATTACTTACTATCTTAACTGCAGCGAAGTGAGCAAATGCCTCCTGTGACGAAAACATGTGCTATCACAGTGAGCCGCAAAGGGTTTCACAAGTGTCGTGTTCACACATACTGTCGTAAAATGATTTCACTTCCCTCAGAAGCTGTGACGGCGCGTTTAGGCAAAGATTTGGGGAAAATTAGTTAGGGTTACTTGACTTATTTTTCCCTCGTTATTTCTTTGTGATATGATCATGCACATACATGGTCTTATAATAACGACAGTATAGTTATTGTTTTGCTCTAATTAAATTAAGTTGTGCAATCTGAGGAAATAGAATGATGTCAACAACTGGTCAGGTAAGAAAAATAAATCTACTTCTGACTAATTTTTAACTAGACATTATCCAAATACTTGTGAAAATGTTCAAGAAATTACCTCACAAAAATCACAGTATTCGCCATTATTCCGGACGTATACCCAAAGAAGATACTTCATATACTTTTGTATATTATAAGTTTTTGTTTGTTTGTCTTTTAGTAGTTTTGTTTTAACTAGCTGTTACCAGTCAAAGGCTAATATGCTGTATCTTGATCTGACTGCTGTAAATGAGAATATCCCTCATAAATCTTGCCTATTGATTCTGGACTGTGTCTATATTATAGATAAGTGCCACAAGTATTTGCCACACTGACTGGGAATACCTGTATCAGACAGGCAAAGGGATGAACTTAGACCATTCCCATTAATCCTAGGACATGAAGCAGCAGGAGAAGTGGAGAGTGTTGGCCCAGAAGTTACAAAATTAAAACCAGGTAAATTAAACAATTTAAGTTTGGACTCTTTTAAATTTCTATTGAATTAAAAATAAAAGCTCTGCAAAAAGATTTCTAATTTATCTTTTAGTTTGTTTTTGTTTGTGATAAAGTCATACCTTTGTTTCTGCCACAGTGTAGAGAATGTGCCCAGTGTCTCAGTCCAAAAATAAATCTTTGCAGGAAGAACTGTTGACTTCTTTACTATGCATTTACATATTCATTGACTTGATCTCACACACTGTTTAAATTGTGATGGCATGTTGCTTATGGATTTTAGGACAAATGCACAAGCAGGTGTCTTGGCTGATGGAACCAGCAGAATATCTTGTAAAGGCAAGCAAGTGTACCAGTTCCTGGGTGTCAACCTCTCTCTTGAGTTTGCTGAAGGTGCCTGACCTTTGATCTCCTGCATAGTCCCGGTACCAAAGAAAGGACGTCCGAGTGCTCTCAATGATTTCAGGCCAGTGGCTCTAACGTCACATGTCATGAAGTCATTCGAGAGGCTTGTCCTCCGACACCTGAAGAAACGGCTGTCTGTCTCCCTAGACCCTCTGCAGTTTACGTACAGGCAGCATATGGGTGTGGAGGATGCCATCATCTTCCTCTCTCATAGGGCCTTGTCCCATCTGGAGGGAGCGGGAAGCACTGTGAGAGTCACCTTCTTTGACTTCTCCTGTGCCTTCAATAGTGTCCGCCCCCTCCTCCTCAAGGACAAGCTGCTGAGTGCGCAACTTCACCCTGACATCACTGCCTGAATCCTGGACTACCTCACAGGACGACCGCAGTGTTTCTGAGGCCATGATGTGCAGCACAGGTGTGCCCCAAGGCAAGGTCCTGTCTCCATTACTCTTCACTCTCTTCACGTCCGACTTCCGACACAAGTCCAACACAAGTCCAGTTCCTGCCTTCTCCAGAAGTTCTCTGACGACTCTTCCATCGTTGGATGCATCACCAACGATGACGAGGAGGAGTGCAGAGAGCTGATTGAACGCTTGAGACACTCCTTTGTGCCCACGGCCAACAGACTGTATAACACCAGTTTGGACGGGACACAACCCTGACTGCCTGGGTGGCATCTGTGCTACCGCCACCCCATCCCTCCGTCACCCACTCACACGTGTGATGCCCAAAACTACCACGGGTCACTTTGGTTCATTTAATCAATTTATTCTTGCTCATATGTGCTATCTATATGTAAATATGTATATATATATGTGTGTGTATGTATGTGTATATTGTGTATATGTGTGTACATATATTTATGTAGGTATGAGTATGTGTGTAAAAAATGTATGTATACGTGTGTGTGGGAATGTATGATGACTTATGTGCATGTGTGTTTGCATTGATATATGTGGATATATATCTTTCCTGTTTTTTTGTTGTTGTTTTTTTTCTCTAATGTTGTTGCTGCATCACCCAAATGTACCCTATGGGGATCAATAAAGTATTATCTTATCGTATCTTATCTTAGTTCCTTTTCACAGTATACTGTGGTTCCAGACACCTCCCTAGCAAAGATAAGAAGTGATGCACCGCTGGATAGTGTATGCCTGCTAGGTTGTGGTGTCACAACTGGTTATGGAGCTGCTGTTAAAGCGGGAAAGGTAGGAGATTAAAGAACTGATGTCATATGTTTGTTTGTATGGCGCAGTTGCAGCAGGGATATAGGGGGCTCCAGTTTATAAGGATTTATGCATAGCGATGTTGAATACATTCAGTCAATCTGCCAAATGTTTGATGACAGCGAAAAATATTTTCAATTCAAAGATGAAACAATACAGTAGTAATGTGATATGGCTGTTATTAGATTACGATAAATGTTTTGTCAAAAATGTTGATTGATAAAGCAAAAGAAAGGCCTTTAAAAGTACTCTTTTATATTAATTGCAGTTGTGTTATTGAAATACAGTAATGCTATTAAAGGTAAGTTTCTATTATTTGTACATAAACATATGCTTTCATGCACGCAAACAGTTCAGTTCTGAGAGGCTAATTTTTCAAGTTGTGATTGGCTAAATTTGATAAAAGATTAACCTTCTGCAGCGCTTACTGTGACATGATCAAATCCAAGATCCTTCAAATCCATTTGAAGTGCATTATGATGAAAAATTTGTTATAAAAGTCCATTGTTTTTATTGTATATTTTTCATGGAAAATGTCAAAACTGGTGGACATAGTGATGGCTGTGATTTTAAAAATTCCAAGATTGATGCAAAGATTGTAAAATTTGCAGCCTAACACAGCGGGAACTTTTTCCCTTACTTGATAATGATACAAGTGCATCACAGGTATATAACTTCAAAAGATCTGAGAGCATAACATGTAATGTCAGTACCGGTAAGTATTGAATACTGAACAAATACAAATACAATCCTGACAATTCTTCGACTAATGTACTTAAAATAGTGTACCGTACATGAGAAACAGAAAATGAGACAGTACTCAATATTAAAAGAATGCAGAGAGAGGACCTGTGTTGCTGTATGAGGAAGACTGGACAGACTGACAGGTATGTTAGAGTGTTGCAGGACAGGTTAGCTGAAGCAAGACAGAATGTGCAGAATATGCTTGAATGAAGGTAACCAAGAAAAACTGAGGTCAGAAACAGTACAGATAAACAAGCTGAAGGATTCTAAGTACCTAGGGGCAACAGTCCAGTGCAACGAAGAGTGTGGAAAAGAGGTGAAGAAACATATGCAAGCAGGTTGGAATGCTTGGAGAATAGTGTCAGGGGTAATGTCCCATAAAAGTATGAGCAGAGGGAAAGGAAAGCTGTACAAAATGGTAATGAGACCAGTAGTGTTGAATGGTTTTGAGATAGTGTTATTAAAGAAAAAACAGGAGGCAGAGCTGGAGGTAGCAGAAATGAAGATGTTGAGGTTCTCTTTTAGAGTGAGGAGGATTGATAGGATCAGGAATTAGTTAATTAGAGGGACAACACATGTTAGATGTTTGAGTGAAGAAGATAGAGATAGATGGAGGCAAATGATTTGCTGTGGCAACCCTTGAAGGAATCAGACAAAAAAAGAAGTAAGCAGTGAGTGTTTAGTGGAGACCTTTACACATTCTTCATTCATTGAAAAGCAGTAGTACGCCAACTATTCAGGTTTATGTAAGAATTTAATGCTCCTCTCTAAAGTAAATTAAATAGGCATCCAAAGGGGAAAAAAATGCATGAATAAAATAAATAACAAGTTCTGTAGAAAGCGTCTGATTCATAAATATATTCTAACGACTTTCAATTGGCTCATTACAAGCTTCGGTTCACCAGGTGGAAAAAGGTTCCCTGTGCGCCGTGTTTGGACTTGGAGCTGTTGGACTGGTCGCAATCATGGGATGCCAACTTGCTGGGGCAGAAAGGATTATCGCGATTGACATCAATCCAGAAAAATTTGAGAAAGCCAAATTGTTCGGAGCCACTGAATGTGTCAACCCCACCGAGTTCAGCAAGGACATCCAGGAGTTTCTGGTAGAGATGACAGCTGGAGGGGTGGACCATGCGCTGGAGTGTGTGGGTAGTCCAGTTGTCATGGTGTGTATCTCAATTATGTTGAGGCCAAAATGTTATTCTGTATAACAAGTATTTGACAAAAAATCAGCCATATAGGCACAATAGGAACCAAGTTGTTAATGCATTTTTTAAAGAAATTCAGAGCTAATGACTGTCTTTCAACCTCCCATCGATTTTCCACATCATATTGTGAGACTGTCTTTTCAGATTTTCATTAAATCTGAATCCCTTCACAATGTAAATAGATAATGACGGTTTACAAATTTCCCCTGTGGGGATCGATAAAGTATTATATATCTTATCTTTGTGTCACCCCAGACTGCTGCACTGGAGTCAACAGCAGATGCCCGGGGCATCTGTGTGATTGTTGGTTGGACAGAGACTGAGGCAATGAAGGTTATGGTTCACAAGATCCTCATGGGGCGCACCTTGATGGGGACATATTTTGGAGGTGATTTTGTAACTTAGTTATCAAAAGTCGTAAACTTTTCCCACGTCCATTCATTCATTCATCTACTGCTTATCCAACTTAGAGTTGTGGGGAATGCTGGAGCCTATCCTAACTGTCATTGGGCAAGAGGCGGAGTACACCCTGGACCGGTCGCCATTCCGGTCCACTACATATCGAGAAAAACAACCATTCACACAATAAGGTAATTTTTCCCATTTTTTTCAGCGTGTTTTTGGACTACTGGAGGAACCCTCACATTTTTAAAAACAATTGACTTTTTATCAAAAAAAAGTCAAGCAGTTGTATCTCCCAATTTCATCCCTTATCATGAATTTGAAATGATCCAGCATACCTTTCAGATAAAATCTGCAATATTTAAAAGACTGTTTTTGTAGTACTCAAAGCCCTGTATGACTGATATGATAGAATAATTATCCTATGACTTCTCTTTGGCTCATTCTACGATCTGCATTAACAGTTAACACCAAACTACTGCCAGGTTTACTATCCTAACAGCCAATTTATTTTTGAGGGTTTCCAGTTCAGAAGTAGTCCACTTATTGCTAAAACATTCTAGCTTTACTTAGTAATTACATTGTTCATTCAAGGAATTTATCAAAAACAGAGGATCCCAATAACAGTGAAGCCTAGCTCACTAAAAAGAAAATGAAGCGGGGCGCAAATGATAAATTGTTGAATACACACTTATTATTAAAGATATATTTGTGGACTCAGGTCTTATTTAGAGCATTGGGTATGGCGAGTCCATTCAAATGACTAAAGATTAACAATTTATTCTGGGTTTCAATCATATAGCCCATGAAGTAATTGGAGGTGTTGATTGTCTAAAGTTTGAATGCTATTTGTCTGGGGTGTCAAACTGACTCTTATTTGATTCTGGGACCATCCTTCTGACTAAGAAGGGACCTGAGACCACTGTTTACTTAGAAGCGATCTATGATAGTACTGGCAAGTGACCATTGGCAATGCCTTCATAGACCACCAGAGGCCCATGCGCCATCAGCTGAAAACCGCTACAAATATTATTTGCAGTTTGCTTCACATTTTTTGAAAGATAGAAGTCTCAGTTTGATATCTTTCTCAAGGTTGGAAGAGTGTCCAGGATGTTCCAAAACTTGTGGATGAGTACATGTAGAAGAAGCTGAAGCTGGATGAATTCATTACACACAAACTCCAGTTGGATCAAATTAATCTGGCTTTTGACCTATTGAGGTCTGGTAAAAGGCGAGACTCCTAATTTACATGTAACAGATTGTTTATTTATATATATATATATGATTCTCTGATGTAGCCTTGTATTGGGTTGGCTGCCATTCTAGGGATTCACATCTGTTGACACAATCACATTTTGACGAAACAAATCTTATTTGGCTTAAAAAGAGAACAGAAGACAATATTTGTTGAAAAATTTTGTATGTTATCATATAATTACAACCATGTTGAGATTGCAAATATTTTTATCAGAATTATTTTTAATATGGATCTGTTGTAGAAATTATTTGACCCGTTGCTTCTTTTTTTCTCGTATCCGCACTGTCATTGATCTGTGCTGAGATGAGATTGCGTGACCCAAGGAGGCTTTGTTTGTCAATGCATGAGGCTCCTGTTCACAATTATTCAGAGTCCCCATGTGATGGAAAATCTGTCTACCAAATTTCAAAGTCAATGGAAACACATTAAAAATTTAAACAAAAACATGAAGTTCTGGGAAATCTTATTTTCTTGGATTTTTTCAAAACCTTTTTTTTTCTTTTACCGACATGAGTTTTTAAGACAAAGATGTCCTGTAAAAGCAGATTATAGCATAGATCATATTAATACTGTTGTAGTGTGTGGAAAGACTGGCCAGGGGTCCCTGAGGAAACAGCGACCCAGGTTGCCCCGGCCCTGAAAGGTAATGCCTGCCAAATCCTTACTGACCTCCAGCCACAGCAATGGTTCAGTTTCCAGGTCACTGAGAGGGCCTTGCACCAACAGTTTGGTTACCGTCTTTTCTCAAGAGATGCTTGGAACCAGCTCCCCAACCACCAGAGGAGAAAGGGGGAGAACTTTTGGGCTTATGCAGCTGGTCTAAGGACTTATGCCCGGCAAGGATACCCTATGTTTGACACTGTTGGACAGGATGAGCTGGCCCTCCACGCCTATATCGAGAGGGTCCAACCTCCTTGCCTTCGGGAGCATCTTTCCTTGGTTGTCCCCACGACCTTGGAGGAGGCTGTTGGGGAAGTGGAGTGGGTGGAGAACATTCAGGATGCTAGGGAACTGACCTTCCGTATGGCAAGTGTTAGACCAACTGCCCGCCGGATTGAAAACGTAGCAACGAGCGATGCGCAGCCCCAAGTGCAGCTCCACGACCCCTGCAACGGAGAGTGACAACTGTCCAACCACTAACAGTGTAGTATTTTCATTGTGGGGGACCCAGGCCATGTTGCACGCTACTGCCCGGTGACACCCCCAAAGAGCTAAGCTCCACTAGGTAGCGCAAAGGGAGGGTTGCCACCTGAGTCCACAACCCATCCTTCCAGCCATGAACACAGCTGGGTCGTATTGGCCAAGCCCCAGGATCGTATGTGGATTGTAACATTGATGACGTCCAATGCCGGGCTCTGGTGGACACGGGGTCAACCATCTCACTTATCCATCCCGGGGTCCTTCCTGGCACCACTGGCCCGGAACGTGGGGGCTGGAAAGACACCAGCCTCAGTGTCACCACAGCTACCGGGGAGTGCATGGAAATGCTGGGGGAAAGGATCCTTCCAGTGACTATTGCCTCCCGCTGTTTAAACCATAAATTCTGTCTCGCAAGGATTCCGGTGGCTGAAAAAAAAACGTCTTCTAAAGTGTATTATCCTGTGAGCAGTACATCCTTGACTCTGTTTTTCATTTAGCCAAAACCCCAGCTCACCCCAGCACTATTACTTCCAGTCATTAGTTTATTTCATTAACTCTCAACAGAATATGAATTATTTATCAATCATCAAATTGCTAGCTTCACGAGTTGAAAAATCTGCTACTTCTAATTATGACAGAAGCTGATCACAGCACAAAAAAAAAATGGAGACTGACCTCAGCACATGAACAGGCCAATAAGTTTGGATGCAATTCATGTCATGTCATGTCGGGTATCGTTGTAACTTTAGCCACTAGATGGCAGAATTATGCCATGTAAAAGAAGACCAAAGCGTAAAATAAAACCATACTTCATAAACTTCATAAAGACATTGCCTGACTATGTGCACATCATCCCCCATTTGATTTTGAATTAAATAGTAATGGTATTTTTGTCTATATGTTTACTTCATATGTGCACAAAAGAGAAACGACACATAATGTCGGGTAAAGTGGCGCAGAATGTGTATCACTGATACAACTCCAGCAACATCAAGACAAATACTCCCTACATCTGTCATTTTTGGCACTTGTTGTGGTACTGTGATTCGGGTCTTAATATTAATGTGAAGCCAGAGTTGGATTTATATACCCTCATATGAAGGATGAAATAAAAGACACTTGGGACCAAATGGCTGCGTCTGTCAGTGAACATGGAGACGTTATCAACTTCATGTGGTCAGTAATGGATGGCTGAGAATCTTCACAGACCTCATGCTGTCGTGCTTGTTAATTTTTTTAATATCTAACAGTAAGTCCAAAAATAAATGTGCACTGTCAACAGAAGACAAAAGGTTGAGTAATGCCTCTCAGTAGAGAACTAAAACGGCTGAAATTGTTTTTCTTTCTTTCAATACTATCACTTAGATAAATCAGATTTATAGGTTTGGCAGTTTTCTCTCCTTTTCCTTCTTTATTTAGATATAAGTAATTGCTCTTCCTCAAATGTTCTGTGCCGATGCCTGTGTACCATCAATCAGACATGCAGCTTAGATTCCCCGTTTGACTCCTGGAGAATATCAAAATATTTTTTTTGAGAAATAGAAAGCAGAACACAACTGGAGAGAGAGATAACACAACTACTTCAGAAGAAGGAAGATGGGCTTTGACAGGTGGTTCTGCAACTGTGCACCCTCATCTGTAAATGTTAGACATGCTCTGATTTTTAAGACCTGGGAACATGTTAAGTCTGCCTCCTCGATGGGAAAATTATCCAAAATGATTACCTCAAGTCTCCTACCTTTTTTCTCCCTGCATTTGAACTCTACAACCTCTGAAATTGTCACATCATCGTGCAACTGATACAAGGAGGACATTCCTTCTGAATTACACTCAAAGTATCTCACACAAATTCGAGCCAAGTCCTTCATTCATCTGACAGACAGTTGGAGAAGAAAGTTTGGTGTAGTGTTCCTAGTTATAAGAAACACCATGTGTGTGTGCATATATATATGTATATATATATATATATATATGTGTGTGTGTGTGTGTATGCGTGGGAGAATGTATTACATTAACACACACATACACACACACACACACACACACACACACACACACACACACACACACACACACACACACATGCACACCACATGTTGTGATCACTTTAATGAGACAAGATAATTGGCAAACAGCAGAATTTCCAGACGAAGTAAATACTTCTGCACAAATAAAGGCATGTTTGTAAAAACTAAATGAATGAAAAATCAAGAAGTGCTGCCTTGTCTTTCACAGTATTTAGATTGGAATCAAGAGATAACCCCTTACTGATGAAGCTATACTCCTGTGTGACAGACAGATGATACTACAAGGATTATGAATAGAATATTAAAGACAAGCATTGGTGAAAGTCATGATATGGGAGCGCCAATAACAAAAAATTGAAGTACACAAAGTACATTGATATCATATCAATAATATATTCTTGCCTGCCTTAGAAAAAATACAAAAAATATCTGTACACAATGTCATTTTTTTTTCTTTCAGAGCATAATTCCTTCCCGTACTGACTTTACTTAATTTTTCCAACCAACCAACAACTTATTCTTGGACATGCAACTTTTTTTATTCATGTAGTAACAATACATATATTTTTATCTATCTTTCTTAGCATTACACATTGTTACATGACAAATAGTAAAAACATATTTGCAGTGCAGATTAACTTTTTTGGGGAGTGCAGTCTTACTATGTAAATGCACTGAAAAATGTACTCAAAAATACAACAAAAAAACAAGAAAGATTGTATCGAGTTAAACAATAGTTTCAGTGCTGAACGCAGAATCTAATCTAGCCTTCATATGAAATATTGTTTTGAATTTCCATCATCTGAGATTGATGATCATCATCTATTAGAGTAATCTTCATCATTATGTATTAAGGCATTGTATCTTATTGAGAGCATCATGTACACAGTGCATCTGGTTTGTCCAATGTAATTATGATGTCCATGTTAAGTAAACATAATTCATTCAACTCAACTTCGAAGCACAGCAGTCTTTTTATTTACCAGACATCGTGTGGGTCCAATTAAAAAAGTCATGACTAATTTTGTTCTTTTTTTGTGGTATCTTAACTAAGCCTTTAAGTAAAATGAAAATAATCACATCAGTTTGGTCAATATGAAGGATGTAAGTTGGGCCTGTGAAAAATTTGTTCCTGCCAACTATTGTGTGCATTACTTATTGACATAGCACTATTTTACAGTGTTCTGTCCCATTGAGGTGTTGTTTAGCATATACCCTTTACAAATTATCATCATAAAATCCCATCCATTCTCGCTTAATTCTATATGTACTGCAAGCTTATTGGGGATAGTTTAAAAAAATTACCCCATGTGATGCCAAAATTTAACGGTCAAACATAGAAAACCATCACAGTCCTAGGACTACTGTAAGTGAGTGGGAAAGCACATCTGACATGCACTCACAGTCAGTTAAGACAGAAAGATAGAGGGATGGATATACTGTATAGCCCCAACAGCTACGGGAAGAACGAGCCACTTAAGTCGCTAAAGACTGCCAATGTGAGGCCCCTGTTTTATCAGCAAATCCTGGCCATTATATGGCTAATGCCAGGCATTGCCTGTGACATCCCTAACTTGTTCTCTAACACAGTTAGCCTTAGCTTCTGTGTCAGTGGAATATACTCAACCTCACTGGAGGCCAGCATAATGCACTACTTAGCTTCCTCCTTCTTTGAGGAACACTCGGCACTGAATAAAAGCCACTTTTATCCTCACAATCTTAATAATTCTGAAATTCCAAATTCTAGACTTGACACGAGCACTTTTTTTTTAAAATTTCAAATGACTCATAATGGGCTCCAACCTAGGCGGTAGATTGTAACCTTGAGATTTCAAGTGGATAGAGTTGTTTTTTTTTCCTTACAAGCAACATATTTTAACCATACTGTATAGGTGTTATGTTACAAGTAGAGTGTCATTACTGTTCTTGTTAAAACACAAAATTTGCCCACATGGGTACATTATACATGGAAAAATGGCACGCTGCCCTTAAAAGCTATATCATAAGATATTTTTGTTGGAACTCTCCCATTACATACAATGTGAAAGTGACTGAATTGAACATCTTATTTCCCCAACCGATCCCCAATCATCATATTGACCGTATCATGCTTGTTTCATGGAGTGATGCAAAACCATATGTTGTGAGTTCTGCAACCTGCAAATCATATTGTAAGTGTTTTATAGTTTAGTTGCCATTGAAATACAACAGAGAATAGGATTAGATGGACCACACATTGCTATTACCAAAGAGACACATAAACATAAACACACGGAAAGCTGCATGCGTGACAGCTTTTAAGCCTCTGTTGTGTTTTGTCTGACTGCAGCAGTAAAGTAGTAATTGAGAGATTAGTTCCAAGGTGCTATCATGACACTCCTTTGTTTGGCCTGTCCCTTATTGGTCACACTTTACATTGCAATATTTGTGGGAACGAGTCATGCTCTAAGGTACTTGGTAAAATTTAACTTTTTTAGATACTTTGAATTATTTCATAAGGGGTCGTGGTGAACAAAGAACCTTTAGTAAATGTGGAAAAATTACTTAATTACAAATTAAATCTATGAATTGAAAATGTTATTTGAGTAAAAGTAAGTAATTCAGATAACCAAAAGTTACATTTAGATTTGATTATCTTTAATGGAGTGTTATATTTGTCCATGAGAGGACCATCATTCTATATATCATTGTAAAGGAATCATATGTTAATGTATTTTACAGAGGCCTTTTAACAATAAAAATTACTAAAAACTGTATTTATGTGTATATTTATACATATAATTAAAATTTGTATGTATATTTTTTCAAGGATATATTATTTCCCTAATTTGTAGGCAAAGCAAAAGTCAACTAACACAGACAATAGTTGTCCCATTGTTTTTTTTCTTTTTTCTTTCCTCCAAGTGTCATCGTTGAGTCACAAGAGTTATTTCATGTGATAAATGGGTGGAAGCAGACTCTCAGACCTCTCCGTGTTTACCGCTAATCCCTGAGAAGAAGTTCAAAGAAAAGTATAGAGCCCCCCCCCCTACACACACACACACACACACACACACACACACACACACACACACACACACACACACACAAACACAAACAAAACTGTTTGATTTTTTTTTTTTTTATATAAATTTTTTTTCAGT